>JAUMHF010000001.1:4397770-4419709 GCA_032359275.1 Microctenopoma steveboyesi
GGGTCGACTCATTCAGACTGACATATTCATCCTGCTGCAGCCAGGTTTCAGTGAGACTAAATAAGTCTATCTGATGATCACTTATCAAGTCGTTGACTAACAAGGATTTAGATGAGAGAGATCTGATATTTAATAATCCACATTTAATTGCTCTGATTTTATTCTGTTCAGTAATAGTAGTAACAGTAAAAGTACAATGATTTCCAACCTTTGCCTCTGCTGAGTTACCTCTTACATAATGTTTAATGAATCAACTACCTGCTGGTTTCCTCAAATTTACAACTTAATTATCTCATGGGAAAATTATCTCACGGTAAAAAAAACCCTGGTAGATGATTAACAGAGAAGATACAGATCTGGTCCGTATCTTTTCATAAAATGAAAATACAGTTACAATGTTCACAGAGACGGTGCAGCTCAGGGTTCTGTAATGTTAGTTCTGACCCGTCCCAGCACTAAAACAGACCACACAGACACAACGGTAAATAATGACCATTTATTCACACACTGTATGGGACTCAAAACAAGCGTGACAGAGTGAGGGAGGCTGCTGGGTGTGTGGGCGGGAGGAGGAGGACCTTTAAATTATACATGAGTAAAAACGTACAGATGATTTTTGTTTGCATTTAAAGAGAAGCACATGTGAGAGCGAGTCCTTATGATTCAAAGTTTACTTGCGCTCTGTGTGGATGATTCTCTAAAATAAGCTGTAGTCCTGTCCCATACTCATTAACTGCGTCTCCTGTTGAACTGATTGCGACTCTGTCTCCGTCCTTTTCTTGTTAATCCACCAGTGTAGCTGGGAACTCTCTCCACTGCTGACTCACTGTTTGCTCTGAATTACACCAACATAATCGAACTACACACAACAGCACACACGTAAAAAGGGTGTCTCTGTACAAAATCCATCTTAAAAATACAAACATGGGTTTAATGGCACTCTTTTTCTACATGCATGCTCCTGTGCACACGTGTCACACTCACACACACAGACACACTCGTTAAAAATAAACTTCAACATGATGAAATGTGAGGGGTTTGGCTCAGTGCAAGCATTATGGCTTGGGCGGCTGCGGTATAAGGAGCACTGACAACAGGCAGTAGACGGTAAGAAAAGAAAAGAAAACATGTTTCATATATTTCAAACCAAACCCCAAACATCACACACTGCTCTCACTGAGAATGCCTTAAGTGCTGAAGAACCCAACCAGGAACACTCACTCTCCGTCCTTTATCAAGTTCAAAAAAAGCGATTATTGATTGTTTTGCTGTTTTTTCTTTTGCTCTGTGCGGTGATCTTTTAAAGCTGACAGCTCCGTATTTGTGTTCATCAACCAGTCTGTCAACAAGAGCCGTTCCCTCCGGTGCCGTCTTTTAATAATTCTCCTCATCCTTGAAGCTTCTCTCTCCCAGCGGGAGACACTGAGATGGTGGATCAGAGAGTGTGTGTACATTTGTGCACTTGTGTGTCAATACAGCAGACGGAGAACTGGTGTTGTGCAAAAAAGTCCAAGTTGCACCAGTTCGAGGTCGAATTCTTTCCTCCGCAATTACTCAAACTGAATCATCTAGCTCTTAGCTCTCGGTGGAGAGTCTCTGGAATAGATTTGGATTTCTGTGGTGCTGCCGGCGTAAATGTGTGTGTGTGTGAGGAAATGAGAACAGTAACTGTGTGTGTAAACACAGTGACACAGAGGAATAAAAGAGTAGGAGAGCACACACGCTGGTCGACACAGTGAGGATCTTTGTGAACGAAGGGAGAAGGCGAGTGAGAAGTGTAGGTTTAATTCTTTGGGGCATGAAGGGCTGTTTAATCACCAGTCCGTCCCACATCTCCTCATCCCGTCCTCCCCTCTCCTCCGAAGCTGCTGGTTCTTTCTCCATTAGTCCAAACATACACAGACCCCCCTCCTTCATTTTTGTGTACGTGTGTGTGTCAGTTTGTGCAGATTTTGTCTCTAAAGTCAAACAAATGAGGAGAATCCCGTTACAGGAGTGCGCGACCCCGGTGGGTTGGTGTTGGGGTTGACGTGTGTGTGCACAGACTGCCCTGTAGGAGTGTACGTGCCCACTGCGTTGTGCTGGGTGACCACGGTCTGGTAGTAGGGCTCCGTGTCTGCAGTGGCACATTCCTCGTAGCCGAAAGAAGTGCCGATCCCTTTAAGGCCTTTGGGCTGCCGCTTCCAGGAGTTGTAGTAGGTGGGGTCGCTCATGTAGTGGTTGACGAAGGAGTGCTTTGGCTGTTCGTCCTCGTAGTCGCTGTCTGTTAACTGGATCAAAACGCACATGCATAAGTAGGGGTTAGATTCAGTTTATCAGCGGGATGGACAGTCTCCATTGCCGTTTCAGAGCACCACATGTACTATCCATCCATCTCAGTTTACTGTGGTCAGCAGTAATGACTGAGTGTCTGTCATATACGGAGAAGTGAACAAGTCAACAAGGCAGTAATTTGGGCCAGTGGGTGACCATCGTCTGTGGGCTTAACTCAGTGGGGACAAGTGGAGAGCAGGAGGAGACATTAAGATTACATTCCACTGGTGTGAAATAGCACTATTTGCACTTTTCAGCCATTCTCAGGAGCTTTTTATCCAATTCAGCATAATGACAGCCATTTAAAAAACATTAAAGCAGTCCGGACGTGGGATTATAAATTGATTAAGTTAAGGAGTGAGGACACATACCAACGAGCCTCATTTAATCCCCTGTTAAACCAAGTAAAAAGCCCAAACCACAAAAAAGAGCGTGTCTTTCTGTGATTGTTCTTGGATTGTTATTAAATGCAACAGCAGAGGCCTGACTGGAAATGACAGGACAAGACTTTATATGCAACCAACGTTTCTAGCTGGATGCTGATATTACAAGGTCAAGCACCACATCTTAAAGATCAAAATCCCCTCTGCGCTCTGCCCGGCTCTGCTGCGGCCCATCATGCTCTGCCCGGTGCAAATGACAAGAAACAAGAGTCCTCCAAAATTTCCTAAGCAATTAATAATGAAACGAGGGACGAGCTGAGCTCAGAAACTGTTAAATAGCTCTGCAGGGCTTTTCAATGAGTCTGACTCACAGGAGGCTGCAACTGCACCCCCCCCCCATTGGGTTCTTTGAGAATATTTATAGTAAAAATAACAACAAGTGACAGACTGAGCCGTCTTTATTCAGTAGTATTGAGAGTTACCTCAGACTCAGAAACCTCTGTCTGTTTCTCCGTGAGTGTGGTGCTCTCAGTGAGCACGGCTCCGTTATAATTGTTGCAGATGTCCTCATCAGAGTAGTGCAGACCACCTGGACTGGGTCTGGGAGGAGACCTGGACACGGAAACACATTACCAATCAACATAAAAAAAATAACAGGAACACATTCAGGAAGTCTTGTCGGTGGGTTCTGACCTGGTTCCGTTCTTTTTCAGGAAGGAGTTCTTGGTGTTGAGCGTTCTGCTGTTGAGCTCCAGAGCGGTGAATCCGCCGTTGTCCAGAGTCACAGACTCCTCCACTGTGGACACGTGCTTCCCTGGAGGACAAGGGAAGAGGAATCAGTTCAGTCACGCACACGGGATGATACCGAGGATGCTGTGTGGCATTGTTGCTGCCTGTTGACTGCTTTATTTACTGTGTTTACATCTAGTTCTCAGTCTTGAGAAAAATAATCAAAGCAAAGGATGGATATTGTTATGGAAATTGTTATGTTTTAGATTGTGTCAACCGTTTCCTGATGTAGCCTACACCGACAACCCTCGTTAGTGAGCTCATCACTGAGTAAGACTCCAGGGCTGCTGAGCTGTGGAGGTGCTACAACATCAATTATGTGAGAGTAGTGCAGCTAGTAGTATAAAACACTAGGAAGTGAGTTAGCATTTTCTCCTGTGGGGTCTCAATGGAGCAGTGAATCTAGTCTGAACAGAGCTCCGAGTAATAAACCAGTAAATAGATTTTACCAGTTAACTGATAATCTCTAGATATGGTAACTACTTATTATGTCTGGATAGAGTTCATATATTGAACTTCTCTAAGCCCTGGTAGCCACTGCTGTAGTCTTGTCTTGTATATAAATTATAGTCATAATCTGTTAGATTAAACAGCAAAAAGTCATAAAGAAAAAGAGAGATGGTTATTTTATATTTCTTTTAACACTTCAGAAGTTTGACGTCCTGTAGGAGCCCAACAGCTCGAGGCAGTGCTACTCTACATACAGTCCTAAGAGAGGCGATGCCTTTGTCAACTCTTGGGACAAACACAAGTGTGGAGTGACTTGTAATGAATCAGTGGAGGGAACAGGTGGATGACAGAGATATGACTGTGCAGAGAAAAATAGCATCCTCACATAAAAAAAAAGCCACAAACCTGTGCCACAGGTTTTGTATTTGGTGCTGTGTCCATGCAGCAGCAGCATGAAGACCAGGACCAGGATGAGGATGAGCCCCACCAGAGCCATGACCAGCAGGAACCACCACTCCTCATAGAACGGGCGCTCAGACAGCGCTGCGAGCACACAGATGGACACAGTACATCAGAGAGATGTCAACTTCCCCGTTGCTTTGTTCCTTGATCATGCTGTTGTTTGTCCCGCAGCACCAGACCCAGTCCTCCCACTCTCTAAATCACACTTTGTGTGGACAGACTCTCTTCTTACTCTACTTGGATTAACTGCTGTTTTTCTGAACTGATTTTTTCAAGCCAACTAAAACAACCCTAACATTAACAACATCCTTTATGTTAAATTACAATGTAAAGACAGAATGAGACACAGAAGATTTCATTTCATGATGAATTTGGAGTCAGAAACATAAAACAGGCACAAATCTTTAGCCTATATTATATACAATATGTTTTTGTAATGATAAAATGTAAACTTATACACATTTTGGCTATAGATGGATACTATGAGCATTTCCTGTGGATAAACTTATCATTTATTGGACCTGTTATAATAATAATTGTATGTACTATAAACCAAACGTGATCCATATCCTGCAGTTCTGTGACTCTGCCTCTAGATGGCAGCAGACCCAAACCTGCCCCGCATCCAGCAGAAAATCACTGGAATCATCGTGGGTTTGTTCATTAACCTTAACACGAGCATTGTGTGTGTCAGATTGTTTACCAGCGAGTGAAGCAGAGGGTGTACTCGGCTCTCCGTAACCATAGCGATTAACAGCAATGACTCTGAACTCGTAGCTGATACCAGACCTCAGGCGCTCCAGTGGCACTGAAACAGACCTGCTGTTGGGAGGGAGGAGTCTGACGAAGGATTCCCAAACGCCTTCATCTGCAGAGAGAGGGAGAGAGAGAGAGAGAGAGAGAGAGAGAGAGAGAGAGAGAGGCAGACGTTGATGGATGGGCAGACGAAGACAAGAGAGAGGGAGCTCCATTTGAAAATTAGCCCTTTTCAAATGTGATTATGTGATTAAAGAAGATCATAAACTGTCAAAGTACATTGAAAATGATGACGCCGGTAATGTGTCGATGACTTGGCAATGACCACTTATTAATATTAGTAAAAGAAGTATTAGCATTAATATCAGCAGCAGAGTTACGCCAGCACAATCCCCAGAGTTGAAACGCCTCCTCTCAGACGTTGTCTCGCTGCGTTCCATCTCTGGTAATCTTTATTAGAAAATTACACTTGACTTGATTTGCACAGCAGGTCTTAATGAATCTGGAGAAAGCGGTGCTAAATACGGTTTAGAATAGGGTAGTACTTAACCTCCCACTTGATGAATGGAAATAATTAGTGCACTTGATGAAGAGGGGCATGTCTAGTACGTTGTGGCTGACCTGTGTGCAGCATTTGTGTCTAAACGTACCTGAGGGACGAGCTTCAATAACGTATGCGATCACAGGTGCATCCCCCATATCTCCCTCTGACCAGTGGATATTCAGAGCAGAAGATGTCTTGGTTATGGACATGTCCATAGGCGATCCTGGGGAGCCTGTATGGTCATAGAGAGACACAAAACTACATTATTTACACGATGAAAGGAAAACTGGGTACACACCGTATAGACATACAATACAATAACAACAGGCGCCAGAAGATCTCTGGGTTTGAACTCAACTGATGGAAGGTGTAGAATTTGCATGTTAACCATTTGGGCGAAGGTTCATCTTCAGACCATAAAACTCACCAGGAAAAGGGGTTAATATAATGAATAAGTAGAGAAACATACAGAGGTACAGGCACGCCTACCTTGAGCAGGCTGAGCTGTGATGTTTGCCTGTAGGGGTGGTCCATAGCCGACTGTGAGAGCCTGAATGCTGAACATGTACGTTGCTCCTTTGACCAGATCCCGAACCTTCAGCCACCGCTGCCAGCTCCCCTTCACGTCCACTGTCACAACTTTACTTACTCCTGCTCCCACAAAGACGATGATTAAATGTCAGTATTCTCCTCCACATTTCTGTCAGCCTGTGCATGTGGGTACATACCTTGTATGGGGGCTGTGGGCTGATAGATGACCCTGTATCCCTCCAGCTGTCCGTTGGGGGTGAGTGGGGCTCCCCAGGACACATTAACACTTACTCCTGTCACCTCTGAGAAGGACAGGTAGCTGGGCTGGCTGGGAGCTGAAGACAGATGAAGGAAACAGTTGCAATAAATGCAATATACAATATGTAGCCTGAAATATTTGTTTTTAGAAAGCACCGGACCAGACTGCTGGGTCCGAGCCCCGCGGGGCTCACTGGGGGGTCCGTCTCCAGCCGCGTTGAAGGCGGTCAGTGTGACCAGGTAGGGCGTGTAGCTAGTCAGGTTGATGAGATTCACACGGGTATCTGGGACAAAGATCACCTTCATCTTCTCAGTCTGGTTCTGTTTGTCCCTCTCCCAGTAGTGGATCTATAACACGAGAAATAAACATAGTTACACCAGCTGTGATCGTACTGATTCACTTCATTTCTACCAACTACTGTGTGATTTATTTCTGTCCTTTTTATACATTCATATAAAGGACAAATGCTCATGTGCTGCTTTAGTAGGAGGAGGATTTAATTAGTTGGGCATTGACACTTTAATAGGGTGCGGGTATGTCTCACTGAACGAACACATACATCACAACTGTTTTCTCCATTTTGTGTAAAAATATCTAAATACAAATTAAGACCACAGACGTATTTGTAGACTTCACATTCTCATATGAGACTGAAACAGTAGCTATGGACGCGACCATTAATGTCCGTGACACTGGACGTTAATGAAGACATAAAGGCTACTTCAGTTAATTCCTTTAGGTTTAACAGAAGAAAGCTGATTATTATACCATATGAGAAGATCAATATCAATATTAAAGTCTTGCAGTGTGTAGATTGTGAATGTCACAGTTTAATGATGCCAAAAATTATTTTTTCAATAGAAAACATATTCAAAGCTTTAATGAAGCAGGAGTAAAGGTCCGACACTGTGTTAGTTATTATGAAGAAATATTGTTTGTGCGGCTTTTTGACACCTCAGATGAGCCAACATATGACTCTTAGTTAGGTTTCATATAAATGTTGATTTGAAAAATGTGTTAATGAACTGACTTTGAGCAAACAAAATGTGTCAACGAGACACAGGCCGTAGATAATGAAAGAACAGGTAGATGATATACTCGTTACTGCCAGTAATGTGACGCGTTAAATCAGCTAGCCTCCTGCTCATAACGGCACTGGACAGGTGCAAATCCACAGTAAGAGTAATATATGACCCTCAACAACTCACTGCATTACCCAGGGAGAATGTAGAGAGCCCAACAAACAGTTCCCCACACACACTGTTCAGTCTCATCTAATACACACTAACAGTGAGGTCAATCAGGAAAAGTATATACAAACAACCCAGAGTGAGGAAGTAAGCATGATGGCGGTTACAGATCTTTGCGTGTAGTTTGGTGTATTTTAAGCTTTAAGTGTAAAGTCACAGAAGAACAGATACGTTTCAGAACTTGTGCAAGTACAACATGTGGACATTTTCCTTGTCAAGCACTCATCGACAATCAGCCCCCCGGGTTCCTAATCATACAGTACATGATTCGTCAGCTCATTCAAACTGTAATCAGATCAAGGAATAGTTGTGTTTGGAAGGCACAGACAGTCGGAACATTTTGTTTACAGGCGTATTTCAGCGTGAGAGCTTTTCTCTGGATCAGTGATGAACCAATGAGACGGAGATAAGGTGAGAAACTGCCAGATAGTGGTATGAAATGATTGATTAGACACTTATCGTCACAGTCATGTGAGTCAAAAAGAACATACAGCATTACAATATCCCCACTGCCCTGTAAAATAAATATCACAATGAATATGGTTTGGTAAGTTTGTAGCAACACGACATTGATTCCCAACATTTAGTGTTTGTCTTCTTATTCACATCAATCATCTTATTCAAAATAAATGGTTTATTTTAGCTGCTACACACAGTCCTGTATATTCAGCAGTTTTTTTTCTGGGAATAAAAATGTCTGTGCAGTTTGGTTCATAAAGTATAACAACAGCCAAGAGCTGCATTTTCGGAAAGGGGTCCATTTTGTTATTATTCCTAACAGAAAGCACTACACTACTAAGAACCATAAGCTATATTTACAACTTCCAAACTTGGAAGTAGCAGCTTATGAGTAGCACTTGAGGGCAGCATTAAACCATCTCTGCGCTTCCACAAGCACTTCTAGTAATGAGATACAGAATAACTCCATCCATTTGCTCCATTTAAAATCTGAATGTTTTAGAATCTGCATAAAAGAGATTTTCAGAAAATAGGAAATATATCTATTCTAATAGTTTAAAGAATCTTTTTTAGTATTCAGCAGAGGAGGTAAACCCTCACAATTAGATACCAGAAATGATTTTGCTATGACAACAGAACCTTAAATGCTTGTTCTGAATATGTCTTTCGTTTAGGAGCCGACTTAGACGTAAAGTCACGATGAAAACAGCAGGTAGAGGATTGTTTTTCCACAGGAGGAAATATTTGTGTCTGTTTCTACAGCTTTTCTGTTATTCTGCAATAATTGATCCATTTGGTTGAAGATTGTGTCTAAAACTATTAAGACAAATCATATTAGAAGTTTATACAACCAGGAAAACTGCAGCGTGGAAAAGCTCCCATCAAAATATGAAGATCTAATGTTTACTGAAGGATTTTGTTGCTGCTCAGATTCTAATACTGTGAAACTTTTCACATCAGGTGTGTTCAAGAGATTCCACTTGACAGGACGTGGATAGTTTGGCATTACCTTTTACCCCTCACCCATCATGTTCAGTGTGTTTAACAAGCCCTCCAGGGCATTTCAGTAAACTTCAAGTAGAAAAAAAACACCTGTGCACTGAAGTTTACCTGCTGTCTGTGCTGCTCATCTAAAAGAGTAGAAGTGTTAACACAAGTCAGAACCTATAAATTCATTAAACATTCTTTCTTTGCTCTATTTCTCTCGTCTTAATCTCCTTAACCCCCTCTGTCTCACACTCCCCTTCGTGTCCATCCAGCTCTCATAGTTGAAACGTATTCCCTCAATCCTCTCCTCTAATCAGGATTCTACAGGGATCACTTGCTCATCTCGTTCCTTCACTCTGCAAATATTACATTCCCTTCTTTCTTTTCCATTCCCCTCTCTGCTCCTGCAAAAATCAATGTGTCTAAAGCAGGACAGATAACCTTGTGTTTGAAGTACTAAGAGCAAAGGGGTGGGACAGGGGGAGTCGAGGGGGAGACAGACAGAGGAGTGATATTGAAACCATTAAAGCATATTCAGATTCTTCATCTAACTTCATTTTCTGGCTTTGTCTCGGCTCTTTAGGACACTTTAAGGAGTGCTGTCTGCTCTTCCGCCATGTGGACGATTACAATCGGAGTCTGGATCTTTCTGTCTTTGGGTTTACATGTAATTTTTGTATGTGTCACCTTGTATCCTTGGATCAGTCCATTCTGGGTCTCAAGGGGCGGTGTGTCCCAGGTCACTTCCAGGATGGAGGGGGACACAGCTGACACTCTGATAGACTGGGGCGCCACCGATGGAGCTGCAGCAGGAGAAATGTTTCAGTGGACTGTTACTGTGTGTGCAGCTGAGACTTAGAGTGGGAAGTAGGGGAGTTAGGTTCTACCCTTTCAATTAGACTGAGCCTCAGGCAGGAACTTGTTACACCACTGTACCACACATATGCATGCGTGGTACAGGGTGTAGCCAAGGCTAAGGAAAAAGCCATATCACCCCATTTCATCATAGCCTGACAGGCCTTTCTGGCTCCCGTTCCTGTTGCTAATCCTCACCTCTAAACCTCTGCATGCGATATGTATGGCCCCCTTAAACATGAATGCAGCATCGGCCTGATGGTGAAAGTGAAACTGGGAAAAATATGTGGATGTTGGTATCGTAATGTGCAAAGTTGCTGCAGACCTGCACCCTTGTTTTTAGAGATTTATAGCTGCCCTGTAGTAGTGTGTGAGATAGATTTCCTTTCCTGTGTGTCTAATGGATCCATGGCCTCTCTGGGGAAAGTTAAACTGGGGTTAGACCAGCACTACAAAATAGACGACCTTGTTCAGCTCGTGACAACATTCATATGTGTGCACATGCACACCCTCACACAGAGCACCACCGAGCCTCTCAAAGACAATGACACTCGAGAGGCAAAGAGAACAAGACAGGACACATTGACATGACAAAGCGAGAAACGGAGAGAAAGAGAAAATGACAAGAGCACAGGATAGAACGTTTTAAGGAAATAATCCCAGTAAAGTGCACTTACTGGTTTCTTGGTGAGATTTTAACATCAAATCATCTCTCTGATCATGTTGGGAACATTTGTCAAAAACATGCAATCATGTTCAAATGATTTATTTTATATTAGGTATAAATTGAAAGAAGAGGGAAAATGAACAACAGTGAATGGCGCACAGGAGAGAAGAAACAACTGGGAACACTGAACTAAATGTTCATGAACACTGACACCGTGACCAGTCCGACAGCAGCTTCCTCCTGTTTTCACCTACCCGCCTCTCCAACAGACACCTCAACTGAAGTGGAGGGTGGGCTCTCTCCAATGATGTTGTAGCTGGTCATCACTATCTGGTAACGTCTGAACTTCTTCAGCTCTGTGGAGAAACAGCAGGGGGAACGAGCACGTCAAACACCTGGCATGGTTGTGACTGACACGGGACACTGGATTCTCACTAAGTGAACTAAAACATAAAGATCTCGAGAGCGTAACTTTACATTTTAAATTACTCACGCGTCAACTCGAACTCCGTTAGCGAGGCACTGCTGACCGTCTTGAAGGTGCTCTTGGCTTGGGAAGAATGAGACAAAGAGTAAGAAGCAGAGTCGATCGATAAATGTTTCGAATTCAGCAATAAATTTAGCAATTACAATGCCATTCAAATGTTATGTCAACGTTTGGAAAAGTTTAATGTTTCAGTACCGGTGTCAGACTCGGTGGACAATGCACGAAGACAGAACTGTCCGCCTGCCAACAGATACTCTAACAATCTGCATAGCTACAGTGCAGAGTGGGTGACCTCATTCAAGACCTCTGAATAAAAATGATTTTCAAAGCAATGTAAAATAGCTTTGCTGGAAATCTTTTTTGGAAATCTTTTTATTTTAAGTGAAATTCACATATTTATCCGTATCTCCATTAAAATTAAAAAAAAAAAAATATACATAACTAATATGTAAATGTGTGTTTAACCTCATGCGACAAAAAAGCCCCAGTGGTTGATATTAAGAGGTAACTTATTAACTGTAAATAACTTCTACTCTACTGGTACATGGGGTGATTATAGCGCCTCCTTTTTCTAACTCATTTGTGATGCAGAGCTTCAAACTAAACGCATCACTGTAAACTGCGTAGGTGCCATATGAGAAGAGAAGCTTTGACCAGTGCAGGAAAAGAATCGGAGGGAAGTCACAATAAGGCGATTCATCGGTACGATCTGTATTACTCACTTGTCATGACGGCACTTGTGGTGTTGTTTTTGGTTGCCTGTACTTCTGCTTCGGTGAAGGTGGAGCTGTTTGACTGAAGCTCTCTGTAATACAGCCGGTATCCAGTCAACATCCCGTTAGTGCTGTTGTCGCTGGGACGCTGGACACACGGGAACGTATAAAGTGATGCATTTCTTGAAGAGAAACCTCTGAATTCTACGACTGTGCTCATTTTCTCAGTGTAGCGAGGTGACTGACGGGACATCGGCAAATTGACACAGCAGTATTTTATCAGCAGAGTCCACTTTAAAGGGCTGTAACCCGCAGAGGCAGAGTGATGCTTCAGTGGGTTTGGCACTCTTGTAAAGAAGGATGAAATTGCCAGTGGCTTTGTTTTCAATCGCCTCTCTCTGCTTTGACATAGGACTAGGACGAGTGAGAGATAGCATGTCCAAGTAAATAAACAAGTGACGCTACCAAACTATATTCACAGCTGTTTAGATGTCACCGTTGTCTCGACCGCCTCTATATTTCCATAACTCCACATCTGCTGCAGAGCATTGATGGTGTTTGCCTCTCCTGCTGATACATCCAGCAGGAGCTTGTATATTTCTTCCTCCCTTAGCAGTGCCTGTACCTCCCTGTAACACCCCAGACTGTCTGTGCTGCCCTATGACCTTTCCTGTTGCGATAAATAACGGTACTTCATATACATGCTGAACAACTTACTCACAAACACTGAATTAAGTCAGACTGCGGGAGTCTCTTCAGCGATTACCCTGCACGTCAGAGTGTTGTTGTGTAGGTGTTTGTGTATACATATGGTATGTGTCTCTGGGACTGTCTAAAAAAATACCTTCCACTGCACAAGGACCGAGGTAGTTGTTGTTGGTTTCACTGCGAGGATCACTGGAGGTTCATCGGGCACTGGAAGGAAAACACAGACAGACGATGTTCTCTCCATCCTGTTCTCTATGTTGTCTTTTATCTATAGAAATCTATGTATCTCCTCCTCCTCTACTCCGTCCGCCCCCCAGTCTCTCACCGTCCTGCAGAGTTGTAACAGCCTCCGTCTCTTTGCTGAGGAGACTGTCTCCTATATCATTGGTTGCCAGCATCCGGAACTTGTATGATGTGAAGGGCTTCAGTCTATTGATACGAACACACACAGGCAGACACACAAAAACAAACAAAAACATACAGGGTGAATCCAGGAGTCGCTGCACTATGAACACTGCCTTGTCTCAATGTGATTTTATTATTGCAAAACACTGCATAGGACTTCTATAATACTGCTACAAAACTGGATCCACTTTGACGCTTGACCTTTTGTGATGCACTTTATATGTGCATGGTCTTTAATCAGCCTTTTAGTACAATACTCAGCGTGAGATAGTGTTTTTTTAGGTGCTTTAGGAGAATATAACTAACAGAGACAAAGTTTGAAAGACATTTTCATTTCTCTCTACAAAGCATTTGTAAAGGCTCCTTCTTAATGGTGAGACTCTGTAGAGTTTGTGTTTGTGGTATTCTCCTCTTACTCTGCCACAAGAACACATTAAAAAATACAATTATATGCTCATCAAAACACTTGAATCAAACACCACTGGGACCTTTAACACTTAGGGAAAACCACACGCGCACACACACACACACACACACACACACTCTCCCTCTCTCGCGCTCAGTGGCCTTAAAGATCAGAGAAAGTCTTGAACAATAAAAATCTTACATCTTTCCTAATTGTCTTTGTGTCAAAGTATTTCCACTGCCATACTATCACAACAGTTGATCTACAATTCTCCAAAGTGGAGGCATTAACAAGAGTTACAATTTACATCAGTCATTTTGAAAACAATTGACTCTAGAGCCACTTACAATCAGCCCAACAAACACACACCCATTGTTAAGGACTCGCTGAACAAGTGTGCTGCACGGTGCCTTATAGCACGCTAATAGTTTGAAAGTGGCCTCTCCTACACACTGTGGGAAATTGATTAACATTCAAAAAGGCAGATGGATGAAAAACAGGTTTTTTTCCATTGTTTATAATTGATATAGCTCATTATTAGTTAATAATGTAATTAAATAGGAGTTAATAGGAGCAATTAAATAATTTGTTACAATTCAACTCTAGCTCACACATCTAACTGTAAGCTCCTTCTCTAGACTTTATTTACTGAGGAGGAGACTACAGAGGACCAGTGACAAAATCTGCGACAGGCAACAGGAGAACCACTCAAGCGTCTTCTTGTATAATAATGAGTGGGACAAGAAAAAGCCTTGTGGGGCTGCAAGTATGGTAGGAACAGCACATCAAAGCACCAAACTCTAACCAACAGCACAGGGAGGGTGTTGAGGACAGTGTTTCAAAGTGTGTGTGTGGACTTCTGTGTGGGTCTGTGCATCAGCCCGGGGACTTCAGTGTTTTGGTTCCAAAGATGTCTCAGTGGAAAACAACAATTAGGATGGAGAACAAGCAAGTATGAGTGCGAGCATGCAGAGACGTGAGCTAATTCCTCCATCCGGTGCTTTAATGAGAGCGTTCGGTGATAGAATGAACTCGAAAACGGTTTCAAAACAACCACAGCAGCAGGACCATCATGGCAGACAGACTCTCCCTGAGGCGGGTGAGAAGAGGCTGATGCAGGCACACTGAGTGAAGGCGCTTCAGCATCCCAAATAGCCCCACGATGGCTCGGGAAGGAGCGCACACAGACACGAGTCACGAAGCAGAAGGCACACGCAGGAACACACCAGCAAAGCTTCATTATAGTCATGCTACTCGGGCTGTCAGGGAAGCTGGAGTAGCCATCCGGTCTGACCACTGTCATTTGATGCCTTAATAACCGTGTCACCGGGGAGAAGAGGATGGAGGGATGAAGAGAGGAGCAGAAAAACAAGAAAAGCAAAAGTGTGGGCGAGGAACAGGATTCATGCCTGATTGTTTCTAAAAGTATTAGCTGTAGATGGGTGGATGGAGGGAGCGAGGAGGTGGTAAGCACACGGGGAATGACGTGAGAATAGTTGTGCAGAGACATAATGGACACACAGGACACACAACGAAACACAAAATAAGATGGAGTAAGAAAGTAATAAGAGAACAAGACAGAGATCAGTTCCTGCTGTGCTGTGATTAGGTGACTGAGCTCCTCCATGTTTCTGCAGTGATTATGATTACTTTCCTCTCCCTGGTGTTTCTGCGGTTTGCTCTGTACTTCATGTACTAAATAAATAAAACGTTTCCTGCGTTCTAGTTCTGTTGTTTGCTCGGAGAAATCACACCATTCCTTTCTCCGTCCACTCATCTCTCCAAGGATCCATAAACATTACAAGAGTTTTACAGATTGCTTTAATTAATTCAAGTTCAGCGTGACATGCTAAACACGGTTTTCATGTTAGTGCTGTAAAGGAAGCAAAAAACAGCAATGCGGGATTTTATTTTGGTTTTCTCAAAGGATTCTCTAAATGGCTTCACTTTCACTTGCTTCTTACAGCATTTTATAGTAAAGCCTGTGATTTTTAAGAATTGTATCCTAGATCTTGATGAGGTAAAAACCATCAGCTAGGAGATTTTATCAGCTGTAAAATTCCTTTTAATATACAGCACAATAAAAAGTAGGAGACCACTGCATGAAAGCTGTGATTGCAAATGAGGGTTACTCCACCAAATATTGATTTCTGAACACTTCCTAAGTTAGAACATTAGTAATGTGTTGTGCAAAAATAAATATGAACTTTTGTTTTGACCTTTTCTGGTATTTTGTCTTTTGTTATTTTTTATTTTCTGCAAATATATTCTCTAAATAACAATATTTATATTTGGAATTTATGTTGTAAGTAGTTTATGGCATAAAACAAAAACGTTAATTTTACTCAAACATATCTTTGAATAACAGAATCAGAGAAAAGGAAAATTTTGCAGTGGTTTCCTATTTTCTAAATGTCTTATTAATTTAATACTTATAAAAACTGACTATTGTTCCTCTAGTCCTGTGTAGAGTCAGTCAGTCCTAGTACGATAAATAAAACCAGACTGGTACTTCATCCTAACATAATCCTGAGTAGCTGCTTATCTTACACACTCAGACAACCGAGACAGGTAGGAGATTTAGTTAATTTATGAGTTTGTCAAACGTAACCTTTCTGTGGTTGCTGGAGTGTAAACTCAAACCCGATAAGGAGCTAAAATGCTAAACTCCTATAGAAAAGCATTCAGGATGAGCCTTCACATTGCTGCTGTTGTGAATGCAGATGTTTTAAATAATGAAAACTGTAACAACACAAACAATAAAAGCGTTTAATCAACAACCGGTCTGTGGTGGAGAGGTGCTGCTGGTGTGGAGCTATGTTGTGATGTGTTGTGTGCTGTGGTGACCGTAGCCAGGATTCCTCTTCTCTCACGCTGACTTCTGTCCACTACAGCCTGATTGGTGCAGGCAGCACCACGGCAAATCAGTCATACTCATGTCTGCAGCGTAAGCCATTTGGCTCATTCTTAGTTTTGTAAACACTAAAATTTGAATTGGACACATTGTTCTGAGGAGGGAGCTTGTGTCTGTGTGTGACTGGATATAAGCACGTCTGTACCTGTCAGCAGTCCAGGTGGTGACGTTGTGCGGGATGTCAGTGGTGTGCATTTTCCACTCCCCGTTTGGCAGCTCCTTGACCTGCAAAGTGAAGTATCTCAGGGGGGAGGAGCCTGAGCTACCCGTCACCCAGTGGAGGCGCAGACGGCAGGATTCAACCCCATCCTGAGGGACAGACAACTTCCTTGGTGGCTGGGGACGCTCTGTGGATGCAGCAAGGCAGGCGAACAAGGGAAGATGAAAAGAGATGAGTGGGAGGAGAAGAATAAATTATAGGAAAAATGAGAGGGGAACAAAGTAGAATAAGTTATGTGACAAAGGCAGGAACAGGGAAATTGAAAGGGAAGCATGAGAGGAACAACAAATCAGGATTTCTAGAGCAATTTATTTAGATTAAACAAGCATGTTTCAGTGGTTCAACATCATGTAGCAGTTTTTACATGTGTGTATTTCTGCTGCATAAAGCGCCTAAAATTAACAGTTACCTCCATCCCAAATGTGGGTGTTTATTATCTGAGCTGAGTGTGCATCAACTAAGTTAATTTTAGCTTTAATTTAACTTTAGTTGGAACTATTTAGAAAAGGCAGCATGTTATAGCACATAATGATCTTCTCTTTCATCTGCTCTGCTGTCACAGTGATCTTTCTCTGTCAAGTCTTTGTCACACACCTGCAGACATATTAAAAGCAGACTGGAAACTCGGCGACACACTGTGAAAAATTATTCAACACCCTGCTGATTTCTTCTTTTTTAGTGTGCATCTCATCCAAACTTTCAGATCTTCAAACCAAATCAAACACAAAACAAAAGCAGCAAAAAAAACAAAATGATAATTGTATTTGTTGAAGTAAAAAGTTTATATTCATCAACTAGGTCTGTGAAAAAAAGCATTAGTTATGTCTAAGGCTGCGGGGCTCCACAGAGCCACAGTGGGAGACACTATTCACAAATGCAGAAGACTTGGAACAATAGTGAATTATACAAAATCAGTTCCAAGATCACAGTGGCGACCCACAAAAGATCCTAGGAAAACCTCAGCCTCTCTCACCTCAATATAGGTCAGTTATAGGGACTCACTATCCGATAGACGCTGGGTGAAAATGGCATTTATGGGACATCGTTAGGTGAAGATGTTAAGGCTCGTCTGAGTTTCTTTGAAACACACCTCAGGGCTCATGTTGAATCTGACGTAAACCAATAACATAATTCCATGAAGCAACAACACAGAGGTGGCAGTGCAATGCTGTGGGGAAGTCTCGGTGCCTTGGGCAAACGCTAACACGAACGTCAGGTCATTTTTTGCATGGAATCACAATCAGAGTTAGCTTCTAACTACGGTTATGCCGTAGTTAGAAGGTTATGCCGCACATACTAGGAATTTGCTTCTAGTCCTTTGTAGCTCTTCTAGGACAGTACAGACAGAAAACGGTAGGTATTACGTCACCTTTGCTTTTATTGTTTAAAAGCTGTATTTGGTGTTTGCCCAGGTTGACTTTGTTTTTCTGTTTGAAGATTGGTTTAGTATGAGATACACACAAGAGGAGAGGAATCAAAGGGCCAAATGTTCTTATTTTTAACAACACTGTACACATGGCCAATACATTAGTTTCCAGAGCAGAAAACTAGCTGGAGAAATCTGGTTTCTCTGATCCTCTTCCTCCAATGTTAAGGAAATCTGCTCAACCCAGTACCTTAAATGTATGTAAATGCATGTATGAGAGTCCTGCTGAGAAACGTCTGCATTCAATGTATTTCTCCACCCATTAAATCCGTTTTTTCCCTTCCACATATAGCTAGACTAATTTAAATGAACTGCATCCTGGAGAAATGGAGACTATGACGGAACATATGCTGCAAATACCTCGTAGCACAAGACATGGGCAGCAGACATTTACATAATATGTGTTTAAATGAAACAGGACATCAAATCAGTGCACTCTAAGAACCAATTTCTCAGCAGATTGCCGGCATATGTGTGTGTGTCTTTTCTATTCAATTAGAGGATGAGAGATGGATCTGGGAGTCGGCATCGGTGTACAAATGTGTTGGCAGTGGCCGTGTGATTAGTAGACGTGTGTACACGTGCATGTGCGAACAGATAAAAACACACAGTTGGGGGCATAACTGTTTAATTTCGGGCGCATCAGGTTATTGATTAAGTCTGGAAATAACTGCATTATTGATTCTCTCTGAAGTTTAATTAATCTGCACTTATGTTCTCAAACAAAAGCACAAGTCACACACACACACAGTGACACACGTACGCAGGCTTGGTTCCCGTCCTTCATCCTTATCACAAGTAATTTAAGTCAAATCTGTTTGTCTCCTTTCCTCCCTGGTGCCCTAATTCATCAGTCCCTTCAAGATTTTACTATTCTTCCCCCTCTTTTGTTTTGCTGATACCATCAGTGTGTCGGTTCTCCTCTTGTTCTGTTCCACAGTAAAGATAACATTCTGATAATAAACTCATAATTGTCAGAACAAGTGCTGCCCTTTCAACACTTACAGGACTGTTTACTGCTACCCAAGGGAGTGGAGGGGAGATGGAGGGAAAAGTGAAAGCATAGAAGAGGAGACTAAGACTAAAAGATCAGGGTTGTGCTACAGGAAGGGAAAGATGGAGTGTGGGGGAATAAATTCTACTAAATATGTTACTACATGTTAACCATTAACTTATCACTTATCAGCCTCTCGGAGACAAACATCGGCATAGATAAGTCTCTCTGGAGGGAGTCGCAGTTATCTCTGTAATACATGCTTGCACGTTCGTTCAGCCTCACACACACACACAGGCAAAAAGCCAATTTTCTTCTTGTAGGGATTAAGTTGTTCTCTTCAGCATCATCAGAAAGAAATCTCTATTAGGCTATTCCATGTGTCTCACAGTGAGAATGGGCCATTATGTTACTGAAGTGGAACAAGGAACCACTGAATTCTGTTCTAAAGAAATCCTGATAATGATGCTGCAGATGTTATGATATCTGATCCAATTAAAATGCACTACACAAGCTGACAGCTGAGAACAGAACAAGTGACATCATGATTCCAGGTTTTCAGAAAAACCCACACTCACACACTGGCACATTTTAATATAGGGGTTTTGTGGCATTTCAGGGCTTTGCTAGACATACACGGAGCGGTCTGACAGGGAAAATTGGAGAGAGCGATCAGGGATGACATATATCAAAGCCTGCGAGCTATGTTCAAACCAAAGTTATTCATGCGTTAGCCTGCAGTGACACCGGGAGCACTGTAACTTTATTTTTAAATTGATGTTTCACTTTGGTGGGATAGTTTCTTACAGCTCGGGAGCGGTCCAAACTTTTCTTCATGTCATCTCATAAAAAACATTCGTGCACCATAGTATGTACATAAACACAATCAGCAGCCAGCATCTAACGGCCAGTAAGACCTTTCTGTCAGCAGCGGAGATGCTACGAGCTAAATCTTCATTTGATTTCAGGTAAAATTGCTCTTTTTTTTATCAGTTTCAAAGACTTGCACTCCACACTCACTTCACCTGTTAAAAAGTCAAGTCAATATGAAATGTGTTCCTCCTTTCTACTTGATAGAAATAAAAGAGTAAGAGTTACTGCTCAGGATCCTACGGTACAGTATCTCACACACAAGTATGCGCTGTCAGACCCTGTTTAAAATTCCTGTTACTGTTTATACCCGATGATGAGGTCACTGACTAAAATGAGTCTAAATGTTAAAGGGAAATTAGCAATTTTTTGCCCTAAAAGACAAAATTACCATAACTGCAGAGTGCAAATAGAAATATCGATCAAACCTAATTACTTTGGGTGAGAATCTAAGATTTATGACTTGCTCACTTTCTGGCCTGTTCCCCCTCCAGACTTCCAGGCTCATTTTAATTCTCACCTACTAAATGTACATTCCTCACCCGCCCAGAGCATGGTGCCATTACAAAGAAACCAGACAGTTGGTGAGAAAAGCTGATAAACCTGGTTCATCGCATGTGAAAACATAACTTTATATCATGTATATTTTGTACGCTTACTTTATTGCAGACCCTCTCTGGAGGTTGTTGAATGTGTTTACTCATTACACCCCAGAAGGAGGATTAACAGCTGGCCATTTCATAATCTACATTTAGGTGAGCTCTTAAACCACAGCAATGTCTAAATGTCCTTTTGTCTTGCTGTATGTAAAATGGCTCATTGGTTTGTACAATGGCCCCTACATGTCCAAGCAGAAACAACCTGTATGTACAAACAAATGCTGCACGGACATCACTGCAACCACAACTCATTACACCTCTGAGTAGAGATCATAACATTTAGAATGCTAAAACTTCACCTGACCTTTGCAGACTCGTTCTACCCTGGAATTATTCGAACAAATGACAAAAAAGCAATAAAATAATATTCTGTCTCCTGTAATAGACCCATCTAATGACAAACGTAAAAAAAATCCCAGATGAAATTAATAACATTAATCAAGTCACTCCTCTTTCAAATTGGCTCATTTATAGAGTTTTGTAACCACTCTGGTTTATTTAGCACATTTATTTTCTTATACATCACTAAGATTGCAATTGAGTTTCATTAGAGGTTATTACACTGCTGTGGGATGAATGGCACAAAGATGCATGACACATATGTGGAGGCACTGCATGAAAAAGATTGTATTTATCATTATTCAAAGCCTTAAAACTTCATTATTCTTTTTGAATTATCCAACAATGTAGAGATGTATTTTTTATGGAAACAAAATGAGCGCAGCGCTTTCTCAGGTTCCATTAATGTCTGATTTAATATTGTTTAAAATCTAATCATACTGTTACGGTCCGTGATTTAGAGGAATGTTCCTAAAAAAGTTTTTATTGTATGTTCCTCTGTGAAAAGACACACATTTGAGGTCCGTCCTTCCCATATTACTTTTACCCATCAACCATATCCTGTTTGCTGCAAACATAGGAATGAAACACAGAATCCTGTAGCTAAAGTAGCTCAGCATTGCAAGAAAAGCATGGATGCAACTAGTTACATTAACGGTGTTGTGTCTTTTTGCACCTGTGATGCAGTGGGACAGGCTCAGAAGCGCGTCTGTAACCTCAGCCATGCTAAACCACACAGTCACTATTGGACACAGAGTAGTTGTTGGTACTTCCAGACAGGTCTGGTAGTCTTCCTCAGCAGAACAAGACATACCAGTACCTTATTGATACTTCTCTTTTTTTATATAAAAATAACAAACATATGTTTCCATAGCAGTAACAGTGATGTTGAAGCTAATTAATCTGAAAACATGTAACTGAGTAATGTTTAAAGAGACATCGCTCATCAGTCCTGTCTCCTCTCATGCTGCTTTTTCAGATGTTTGCCTGCCGAATCAGCTTTTTACTTTTTTACTTTTATTAGGTGCCTGCCATATAAAAAGAATGGGAGGCAGTGCATGGCGAAGCCATGCACTGCCTCCCATTCATTTTA
>JAUMHF010000001.1:4419809-4443284 GCA_032359275.1 Microctenopoma steveboyesi
ACCTGCTCTCTGATTGGCTGACACTTCCCTTTGAAGTAGTCAGAGCTGCTCATGTTTACTGTGTGTGTTTGTAAATATTCAGTAAATCCAGCTTTTTGGTTGGGGAGATGGGTCTAAGGTTCAGCGGCGAAGGTGGCAGGCACCTTCAAAGTTTCCCCACTAACTTTCTAGTTGTACTTATTGTGTCGTTAAAAATCGATACATCATCATCTACACTATATCAACAGAACTTGATGTATTTAAACCTGATGTCATGTCTTCTCCTTTGCTTCTCTGCTCTGCTGCTCCCTGGTATCTTGAAGTACCAATAAAAGAACTGACCTTAAAAATTCAGAGTTCTTAATAATTTAAGGACATTCAGGGTCTGATATTTTTGGAGCAGCTTGAGTGTTCAGGCAGGTCGGTTGGTGCGAATCAAACGGAGAGCAAGAGATCCTGAGTACTGTTAAAGTGTATATGTGTGTCCTTTACCTCTGCGTTCGGTGGTAACAACCAGCGCTTCCTCCATCTTGCCCCAGCCCACGGCAGTGCGAGCAATGACTCGGAACACGTAGGTCTGCTCAGGGGAAAGTCCTGTGACGGTGAACTGTCGAGCATTGGAGCCCACCTCCACTGTGGTCCAGCGCAGAGGGTCCCTGCTGTCGAGGCAGTAGGAGATCTGATAGCCTAGTGTGGGACAGAAGGCAGCACAGGAGGTGTAAAAAGACGGTTGATGTTTGTGTGTGGATGTTTTTTTGCGTGTCTTTGTGGCCTACTTTAGATCACAGAGCCCGCAGGAATCAAAGACAGCACAATATGAGAGAGGAAAAAGCCTGAAAACACAGCTACACAATGCCGTACCCAGCAACCTTGTTTCCACAGGAAAACATACAAACATGCTTTGCAGCTCTTGAAAGTCAATTCTCACCTCTTTCATGTTAGTTAGCATATATATATATATATTATTTCCCACCCCAATTATAAAGAGTCATAAATCCACACACTCACTCTCGTGTACATTATGTAACCAGCGGCACCTGGTGGCTTTCTGTTGTCAGCAGCATAAAGAGGTCTGGTGTCCTTGGTGACACCTGCTCTTTTTTGTGGGAGGCCAGAGAGGACATTAGTCCCACTCTTGGGCTCACTGTGAACAACTTTTGAGGCGACGCTCATTAGGAGATAAAAACTACTGATATCAACCTAACTGGTAGCTTCACTGTAACTGCCTATTTTTTTGTGGTGATAATGTGACTAATATCTGATTAGTCAGCGCAGTAATAGTTTTTGTAGTGATTGCGAGGCTGGTTGTTACCACTGTTATGTGATGCTGTCTGTTAAGTTTTGTTTGTGCAGTTTTTGGGTTAGTCTGTCTGGCCTTGCATTGGAGAGTCCACCTCTACTGGGAGTGTTCGTTTGGTTTGTTTTGATTTTTTGCCATCCTACTTCACCCAATGTGAGAAGTCCCAGGATTAAACCTTGATTCAACTGAAATCTGATGTGTTCGCTGGAGTGGATTGAAGGGCTGTATTTTTCCATAAAGTGTGACAATTAATAAATATTATTAATGAAAACGTTATTGATCCCCTTGGGGAAATTGTTGATTTGGCAACTGCTGGACCTGTGTCTGCGCTACTACGGGGTATCGGTGTCTTGTCCAAGGACACCTCGACATGTATCTTTGTGCAGACAGAGAATCGAACCACTGACCCTTAGGTTTGAAGGCAGCCCCCAATTTGCTGTGCCTTGAGTTTCCTGTACATTTTAAGTCATATTTCTAAATATGCTAATAGAAATTCCCGGAGTATGGTACAGCCTACTCAGATTGTGATTATGGTTCATATATTGTGTGTGTGTGGTGTTTAATGCAATAATTATTGTTATTGTCATTAGTTTATTCAGCGTTGGATGGGACAGGAAGTCTCCTGTACCCCCTGCTGCAGTTCTATAAACATACCACCTCTGTCCTGTTCCCTTGGCTGTGACCCATGGTGTACGCGGCTTGTGTGTTTTTCTGTCTCATGTGCAGCAGGCCATGTAATAACTCTAAAACCCTTCAACACATACACTTACACTCTAACCACTGATCCCCAACCAAGCTTTCCACAGGCCACTGGCCCCTCACAAAGACGCTCCATATGAAGATTGTGTTGTACACCAAATACATACAAACACACGTCTAAAAACTCACATGGAGATGTTGATTGGTTCACAGTCACACTGTCAGGGTGGTAATCTGCTCATAGTCACTTAATCTGGTTGTGTGGCTGGTAATCTCATCAGGTAGTCTGATTGTGTGTTAATGTGAACGCATGCAGAAGATTATTGGATAAGAGCTACACTATAAATCCTCTTCCATCTAAACAACTGGGTCAGAGCGCTGCATTATGTTCTGCACTGAATATCATTAGCACATGGCTGCTATCACATACACGAGGCTATATCTCCATTACAAAGCAACTATGTCATGTTAGTTAAAGCACATACCATTTATTTCATACTGCTTTGTACCTTAAGGCATCACAATCTCTATTTATATATAAATGTCTGGCATTTAGCTGCTCAACTAAATGAAAAAATGACAGCAATGCAGTGCTACCGCCTTATCCTGCCTGAAATATAGCACATACCTTTTGGTACAGTTATATAATAAACTACTACAGAGGAAGAAAGTCTGCAGCAAGCTGAGCAGAGCATGCAGCAACAACAGGTGGTTATGTTGCTGGTTCTGTCTCTCTCATGTCCCGATTCTACACCACACACCACTTATATCTATGTGCTGCTTCACCCAAAGACCAATTTTTTCTACTCTCAGAGGAGGCGACATACAACTCTTCTTTTCCATAAAAAAATCATAATATTGGCTTGTTACTCTAACGGTTTAAGTGTTTAACTTATTGATTACAATTTATACTGGGAGCACAGAAGATGTACAAAATGCCTTCAATATGGATGCATTATTGTGAGAATAACGATGCCCTGATTTACTTTACTAAATACTCTGTGTTTACTGATTCAGTTTTAATTTGAATATTTTCATCTTCCTGCTTGTGTACGAAAAAGCAACCCTGATTAAATTACCACACTAATAGTAATGGCATGCCGTCAGAGGCCTGTGCACACCACTCCAGATATTCTCAGAGACAACACAAGCGCCATTATTTTAGGTTTTTTATATAAAATATGTAAAATGCTGTAATAAAAAGTTCTAGCAGAGACTAAACTGAATGCAGTTTCAATCCAATTCCAGAAATGTGTAGCCTGAACCTACTTTTCTTCTAATTTTCTCCATGTGCTGAATGTATTAAACCAAGATAGGTCATTACACTTTATGATTCTTCAGAGAATTAGAAAATCTCAAACACAGTGGCCCCACATATTAACGGAGTGTGTACATGAACGAACACATTACTCAAAGCCCTAATGTAATGGACATCCAGTGGCTTGGGTAGAAATCTAACATTGTGTTTTTGTTAAACTGAGTATGAAGGTGCTGTATAGTAATGAAACCCAGCCTGCTACTATCATTTGCTTCATTTGCAAGCTAATTCACAAGTCAACTTGCAAATACAAGTTTGTTTTATAGATTAAATACATCATTTAAAAGAATGACATGTGATATTTTTTAAAAATAAATCTGGAACCAGAAAGACACTAGCATGAGTCGAGGGGTGGGCAGCAGCAGCATGCTGTAGGAAGCACAGCAGTGGACTTTAAGTCCAGATAAAACATACTACGAGTTACTTAAATTATTATAACTCTCTAACCTTTCTTTCATCAATATGTGTTGGTGCATACAGTATGAGCACTTTCTCCAAGTCTTTTTAAAACCTGCATTTTCTATATAACAGAATAAAAGTCACTCAAACAAAGTGGTTTTTAGTAACATACTGACTTTGTGAGTATTTAATCTTGTTAGGTCAGTGTATGAATACAAAACATCCTTAACCTTAATTATAATCAATATGGACAGAAGTATGGAAATTGGCTGCATTGTCTATTTGCCACTGGGATGTTTGTGCGCTTGTGGCTGTATTATATTCAGAGATAGGTCAAGTGAAAACACAAATGCCTCGCTGCCTTCTGCTAAATTAGATTGTGCGCCTTCTGCAGTGCTGTTTCTCCTCTGTCCACCTTCTGTGTCAGTGTCCCATGGGTTGAGAACACAAAGAGAAATAAGGCAGCCGTGAGCTCTAAAGAAACCAGTACACTATAGTGATTTTATATCTGCATAAAGAAACACACACACACACACACACACACACACACACACACCAGCCACACACTCAGCAAGGACACAGCGGGACTGCGTGTTTGTGTGCGTCTGTGAGATGGAGAGAGAGAGAGAGAGAGAGAGATTTGCCCTCCCACTCATCCTTCTGTCACTGAGCGGTGTCGCACTAAATGTCCTCCCTCTTACAATACAGTCACACATCATTCACACTGTCCTGCTCGACTCCCTCCCCCACTGAGAGGACAAATACTACACCCCCCCCCCAAAAACACACACACACACCTGTCCCTGCCCTCACCTCTGTAAATCTCCTCTCTGCAGCAGCTCACACATTCCTCTTGCCTCTGTTCTTTCTGATTCACTCTGCATGCTGCCATTTGCAGTTTCAGAAACAAGTGATATGTGGGAATCTCACCGTGTTTGCGCATTAGCATAGGTGTCCTGCTTCTGCAGCTATAATACCCTTCTTCCCCAGGTACAAACCTGATGCACACAAACGTACACAAACACCAACAAACTGGCAGTGAAGTGGAGAGAAGAGTGAGCTGACCCCTGCTTACAAGCTAAAAACAGAGAGGTTAGAGGTTAGGTATGTCACTGACACCTCCTCTGGGGCTGTCCTAAATCAGCACCTTATACCTGGTCCTTATTTCCAAAAGACCACCCCTACTGCGCCTCACATGTGTGATAAATTTAACCCTCTCCCTTGCCCCACTTGGCCTCTCATCTCATCATGGTAGTACGTGGGCCAACTCAGGGTCAAGTGAGGCTGCATGAACACGAGGGAAAGCTCCCATACACTGGCATACATGGGGCTGCATAGATTACCATTACACAACAATGTATTCAAGTAATTTACTTCACAAACAAAACATTATAGTAAAGAATGGTAACTGAGTACTATATGCTATCTATCTAAGTAATAAAATATTAATTAATAATTGAGTATAACTAAGTAATATAATGTTGAATTGTAATTGAGTACTATATGACCTACACGATTGCTTAAAATATGACAAACTGCTTCGTTGTTTGCGTGTGTGTTTGTTTTCTCACCTAACAAGATGCCATTGGGGTCTGTGGGCGGTTGCCAAACCACCCTAACTGATGACAACCGAACTTCTGGAAACACCATCCTGACAGGGGGGCCTGGGACTGGAGAGAAAAACACGAGGCAGGCAGGGGAATAAAACTATAAAAACATGTACAACCAGAAGCAGAAATCAAGTCCAAAGAACAACTTCAGTGTAGTGATGAACATGAAAGTACGTGTGTATGATAATACGTTGGACTGATGGCACACAGATGTCTGTATGTATGCTCTCCACGCACGCACACCTTTTTAAAGAGCCTCCTTTAACTCATAAAATGTAATTTTCTCTCAAAATCCATCTCTGACTTTGTTCCTGATATAAGTACATGTTCCACACCACTAAATACATGTCAACGTGTGCGTGCGTGTGTGTGACTGACGGACAGGATGGCGGTTCATTATACCGTGCTGGGAATTGGCTTGCCCGTTCTTGTTTTATGTGACACTGTTTGATAGAGAATGTGTGTGTTTTTTTGTATATGCAATTGTGTGTGTGTTTGTGTGTCGGTGTGCTTGTGTTTTATTATTCAGAAAGACCAGACTGGGTTGCTGGCATCCTGAAATGTCTGCCACGGTTACCACTTCTCTGCAATTGAAGAGATACACACACACAAAAACAATGTGGAGAGCAGGGAGGTGGTCTGACGGCTGAGCTGAAGTAGGGGGAGACAGACTGACGGCTGACAGCGGAGGTGTGAAGAGGTGAAAAAAAGGCACGTGTTGAACAAACTGCTGGACAAAAAGGTCAGTGATCACATCGAGGCGCAGAGTGAGAGCCTACCATCCTCTTTGGTTCGGAGCAGGATGGGGCTGCTGGGAGGGCCGTCTCCCATTCGTGTGTACGCCAGCACCTGCAGCACATATACTGTGTATTTTTGGAGAACCCCGAGGAGCAGCGTTACGCTCCCCTCCCCTTCTGCCACCTGAACACTGGGGGGACCTTCTGAATCCTTCTCGCTGTACAACACCTGCAAACACACACAAACATGTTATATAGAAGTTTACAGAATACTGCAATTCTCTCTGACAGCCCTTCAAGTATTGTTTGTCTTTATTTCCTTTAGATGCACTGTGCGGGCGGACAGGAGGAGGAAGGAGAGTGGTGGGAGGAAAGGAGAGGGGCTCGCCGTTTACGTTAACAACAGGTGGTGCCGTACTAATAACTTCTCTGTGGAGGTTTGGCTCAGTTCTGGGTATGAAGCTTGACCCTACATGTTGTAGCTGAGAGGAGGAGGATGTCCTAACTCCTCCTAGTCCTGGACAATCCCTCCCAGCCACTTCACAGTGTCCTGGCCGGACAGAGGAGCAGCGTCAGGTGCACAGGACACAGGAGATAATTCCTTCCTGTGCCCACCTAACTGTACAACTCCTCTCCTTTAGGTTAAGGGTCGGGGTGATGAAAGCAATCACAACCAAATTTATAGCATATCTATAATCTCATAACCCAATACATTACACACCAAACTTATTATGCCCAGAACCTACAGTTTTGATTAACATTTAGTTTTGTACCTGTATTTCCTGTGAGTAATTAGCATTTGTGTTCATCTTTTCTGGTTCTCTTTTTTCTTGCTGGATGCCAAAATAATTTCCCTCTCTGATTAATAATGTGTTTTGAATCATGAATCTTTGGTAGCTTTAAAAAAATAAGGTGGGTGATATTCAGTATTTCAATCATTGTCAAAAAATCCCCTAAACAACAGGAAACAGAAGAGCAGCACGTTTGTCTTACTCTCAAAGTGTCCCCTGCTCTGTCTACAGCACTGTTTGTTCCCACCAATCTTTAAAGCTGCTATAAAACCAACACTGGCTTAGAGGACTACCTGTATGTGCAAAGGCTGGCTGCTAGTGAGGAAAGCGCAGTACTTCCACTGAGCTGTACAGAAACCTTCAGCTCACCGGTTTGTTTTTTTGACCCACGTTTTGACTGTTTTGGTTCACTGTCACCTCTTTCAAAGTGTGAGTTTGACCACGACAAGCAAAAAAAAGCCCACTGGATGTCACATGTCCAGCACCCCAAATGACAGACCATGCTAGAAAGTAAACACATGGAGTATTCAGCACACAGATACATCACCTTAGAATCTAGGGGACTTTGTGTTGTAGTTCTGCTTTGTACAGTAACTGCTGGATGTGTTAATAGACTATTCACCATATAGCTGGTGGTACGTTTTTCTTCTGCCCAAGTGGCCCATAGCTAAGCTACTGCAGGTAGTATTACAAACACGTGATTTACTAAAACATCATCTACGTCATGTTTAAGCAAACGTTACACGTTTAGTATGGTAGCATGAATTTACTGCACTAGATTTATGTGTGTGTGAGATTGAGTATTTTTCAAGATCACATAAATCTGATTTAACATAGCATCAGTTATACAGCTTACACATGTGCATAGCACGCCGCAGTAATGCAGGACCATTGGTTCATTGATGTGATTTTCCCAACAATGGAGGGCTGCAGCACAGAGGAATATGCTTCATCACGCTTCAGCTATAGAAGCAGTGCACACACATCATTTTGGTCTGGTTCAAGGGATTTGACAATGGGAAAAATATAGACTCTCATGAGAGTCATATTTTAAGTGAAACACCTACTGAACTGGTCCTGAAATTAAAATAATCCCAGTGCTCACATCTAAAAAACACAAATCAGCACACACTGTACTTTCACTGGCAACCGAATCCAATTTGAATATATGTCAAGAACTGCTCTTTCTTGTGCCTTCTCTCTCTCTTTCTCTCTGTTTTTTCTCTCCATGTTCATGAACTGCCTGCCACAGTTGAAGCCATTTTGAAGGAAAATGTCAGCTCTTTAGTGTCTAAAAACAGAAACAGTCATAAGCAGTGCATGGCAGGAAGCGGGAGAACAATTCCGCATCTAATAAGGGATGGAAGGTGTTGAAGAGCGGCTGCTGGCAACTATTCTCATCTATTAACATGGTACTCCTACTGCACTGCGCGATCCTCAGGAGGGCACGCGAAAACACACAGATGGGGAAAGTGATGTGCTCTGGGCATGGTGAATGATAATATCCATTTTACATATCTAAAAAAATGGACCAGATGACATCACACAGCCTGTGTGCTTCTGTATACATATATATTTATAACACAGCCATGTCCACACAATTGAGGACAAATCCCCTCTTTTAGAGATTTGTTCTGTTACGCTTTGTTTCAGCAGCGATTAAGAGCTGCTCTCACACCACATTTATATTAGCAGGAGCATCTCTCATCGGATGCTAAAGAGCGCTACTGTACACACAATGTGTGCCACTGAACAAGCAGTGCCGCACAAATATAGATATGTGTCTTTCTTTTTAAAATCAAAAAAGAAAGGAGCACATTTTACTACATTATAATAAACCCCTGGAGAGAGTGCATGGGAGCCTGCAGCTGGAACCACACTGGGAGTACAAGAAAGGGTCTGACTCAAAGTAAGTGGTGCACTTAGACAAATAAATTGTGCAACTCACACATCAGCATCAGTAGTATTTATCTAGCGTTTTCTTAGAAGCCTTCACATCAGAGTTGGTCAATTATGTTATCATGAAGGGGTGCAGCAAAGCAGAATTTTTTCTGACACATAGAAGCAAAGGATGAGCTTTAATTTGGAAGATGTGGATAGACTGTAGGCTACGTTGTATAAGTGGGTCACAAGTCTGGACTTCAATACCAATGCAGAATCTCCAAAACACTTTCAGATCATTTCTATTCAAAAATCACCTTATCCTGCAGTTTATGTATTAGGCATAAAAAACAAAGCACCTTCTCAAAACCATCAGGCTTTAAAGATTATTGTCCATTTCTCTCATTATTAAAGCTTCACCTATATGTCTGAGCACAATTACACACGCGCCCCCAGACATAGTTACTGCAGCTGGATGCTTTTAAAAACACTAATAAACGTTACAGGATATTACATCATATATATTTTAAATCAGATGTTTGCATGCTGTGCGTGTGTGAAGGTATTAGAGGACTTGTTAATCGGTCGAGGGCGCCCAGAGAAAAAGCGGGGATGGGGTTCGTGTGCGTCTGTGTTATTCTGACACCTTATATCCGAGCACGACTCCATTCTTCTGAGCCTGAAGGACGTGAGACCATGTGAGCAGGATCCTGGTGGAGCTCACTGCCTCAGCAGTCACATTCACCGGAGATCCAGATGGAACTAGACAACAGACGCACACACAAACACACAAACACACAAACACACAGAGCTCAGTGCTACTTCAGTCTCTAAACCAATCTTCGATTTTATCTCAATCATCCCCCCTTCCCCCTCCCTCTGTCCGTCAATCTTCCCCTCGCTGAAATCGAGGTAGAGCGGTAGAGGTCAGAGAAAGGAGACACAATGAAAAGAGACTGAGCGAGGTAATCGGAGCACTTTACTCCTAATCCATCTGTCTTCTTAGGCCCTGCTAATATTGCATCGGTCAGACTGCTCCGGACACCAGCAAACAGGAAACAGGAGTAAACGACATCTCTGTTTGTACCAGATTCTGCAGTGTGTGCAGCGATGGTGCTGCTCCACGGTCCAGGTCCTATGAAGTTGTAGGCCTGTATCTGAAGCTGGTACTGGGTCCAGGGATTCAGACCCTCTATTTCAGCCTCACTAGACTCTCCTGCTCCCTCCACATCCTCCGTCCTGTCCTCCCCCTGCCCGTCTGTCCTCCACACACGTAGTCGGTACCCCACAGTGTCTGGGCTGCTGTGGTACTCGTACTCTGGAATAGGCTGCATGAGAGTGACAGGAGGGACACATGGGTTTGAAAGATGTGAGAATGAGAATGCAGCAGTATAGTTTTTTCAGTTTTGTACAAGCTTTTTAGGGACTTTTCTACTTTAACACTTCTTTCAATCTTAAAAGGTTTTCTGAAATATGTGACGGGCATCCACGACACCGCATTACAGATTGAATTCTCACAGACACATGCAACAGAAATAAAATAACAGACAAATGACTGGGACCCTGGACGAACCTCAGTAGGACACATCTCATCCATTCCTTGGGCTTTCAGACCTACATGTTATGGGATAAGTTCTTGTTGGAGAAGCCACTGACCTCACGGACACTGGACAGTTTGTTTCTATACAAAATGACTTGATAACCTTCTGATTTCATTGCGCCCTGTACAGATTCAAGGCAACCTAGGCAGCCTGCACACAGCCATACCGACCAGCACAATGAAAACCTTCATTTAAACAGGAGAAATCACTGATTACAACACTGAAGACAGTAATTATTAACTTTTAGCACAACATTTAAAGGTACTAACATTTTTGTTTATTACACTTGCAGAAGATCTTTCTGGAAGAAGCACGGCGACAGCTGACATGCTGGTACAAGTTGGTAGATGCTGGTACAGAGCACTGTATCTCTGAGGTACAATAGTACTAATACTAGTGCTGTCTATACTTCATATTATATATAAGGTCATTTATATGGGTGTTGAGAAACTGTTATATTTTTCATATTCGGCACTTTAGTCCACACTAGCTGAATAAATGAGGGTCAGTTGGCCAATCCCCAACTCCAAATATCTTATAATTTGTCAGCACTCTTCCGCCCGATGCTGTCACTGCACTTCATACTTAATTTAAAGTCTGATTAATGGAAGAGGAACTATCCATATAAAGAGCTGAAAAGAAGATTGAATGAGAAACCTATTTGGGTAAAACTGTAATGAATTAAATAGTGATAGTGACAAAACACACAGAATCTCACTGCTCCATGAGACAACTTCACACAGTTCCCCAAAACGATCATGAAGTAGAACCCAGAGTGTATTTCCTTTCCTTTCCATGTCAGAAATATGTGACATCATCTTATCCAAATAGGTTCCATCTACAGGACAACAAATTGGTGAGACGTTTGACATGTGAAGTAACTAAAGCTTTGTGAGCTGTGTGGTGTGGTTTTCAGGACCTTATAGTCACTATATGTAGATGTTGAAGTTTGGTTCCTACTAGTTGTATTATGAAAAAAGACTCCATGTGTTCACAATGTAACACACAACAGTGGAAACGCACTTAACCTCTACCAAAAATATAGCTGTTTATGTGACAATGTCAATATCTACTACACGTCCTGAAAACCTTTCATGGTTTTCTCCCCTTCGACATCCCATCTCCTGCTGCTCCTCCCTCTATCGCCCTCGCTTCCCCATCATTCACCTTCTGTCATCCTCTTTAACTTGTTTCCAGGCTCATTTCCTGCCACGCTGCCTCCTTCTGTTTTTTTCTTTGTCACCTCATCCTCTGTACTCTGAATGTGACCCACCGTGTAATTAAACATTATGGTCACAACCACCTATTATTCAGTGACCTAAAATCACATTAGCAGGAAGCTGCTCATAGTATATAATTCACACATAAGATATTAACCAACATTGCACAGTGGTTGCTCTGAACTATGCAATAGGAAAAAGAAGCGAGACACCCCGTCATTTTAAATACCCCAGTGATTTAGCTCAGCTTAGCATTTAGAAGCCATAATACAGAATGTCACATTAGCTTTATTACCCTTAATATGCAGCTTAGAATAATAGCCTTAGCTAAAACCATTGTGATGGTTCTATTACAGCAGAAAACCCAACATAGCACTGGCTAGGCACTAACATGCAGGTAAAATCCCATTAGCATGCTGCACAGGTACCCCACAGCACCTCAGTGTCTGTGTCTGATTTGACAGGCTCTTTTTCTCATTCCAGCTCTTAAATGGAAAATACGCTGCTCCCCATTTATGTTATAATAGAAGAGGGGAAGGGGGAGTAAAAGAGAGAGTAGGAACAGAAAGAGACGAAGAGTAAGAACAAGAGCAAAAAAGAAAAGACACTAAGGAGAAAAATACATGCAGTTGGTGCTTTCACACTCAGTGAAAGGGAAATGTGACAGATAAGTGTTAGCGCTGATAACCAGGAGAGACAGTGATTACAGGCTAGCAACCACTTAACCTGCTCAGTTCTGCTGATGGCAAACACACACGCACACGTACATCTAAAAATAAAGAGGCAGAGAACAGAAACAACTAAAAACTCATCACAGTTGCGTGTGTTTTCGTACCTTCCAACTGAGGCGCAGGCTGCTCTGTGTAGCAGACAGCAGGGTGAGGTTAGAGGGGTGCGTGTCAGGAGCCGCCTGTAACGTCTTAATCATCCTGGAGGGTGCGCTCATGGGGCCGGAGCCGACAACATTGACCTGCCGCATTCTGAACCTGGTGAGAAGAAAAAGAAAAGCTGAAAGAGCGCTCGCAAGTTCAGTTTACACTGCATGACCAGTAAATGTGTGAAAACAGTACTATCACATCCTTTGTAGTTCTGCAGGGAGTTCTTCCTCAACCATGATCTCAACAGGGGGTTTGAACAGAAAGTCGCAAACTAGAGGGGTGGAGTTTAAAAGGACTTCAGCAGAATAATCAAAAGTACTTCATTAAGAGTAAGTTTTAAAGTATGTTCTTAATACTTCAACTTGAATATGAAGTGGCACTTTTACTTGCAGTGGAATAATTAAGTAAGCACTTAAAACTGAGTTTGTATACTTCTGCCACCTGTGCTTATCTATTAGTGAATGTCAGAGTGCTGCCTGCATTTTTATAGCCTGTCTCAGCTCCTATTCGTCTCCTCCTTTTCTAATTCTCATTATCCTGCAGGAACCAGTGACGTCCGATCTTGGACACTTCCTCTCACTTATAGCAGGTGACAGGTCCACTGATTAAATTAACATTTGGGCAGATGGCAAAAGGAAAAAAACTTATATCAACGATGACAACAGCCAGACTTAGCAGAAAAGAGGGAGAAAACTACTTTGGCCTATTTGTGTTTACTTGTAATAGGACTTTTGTAACATTCATTCATTAGTAGCACCTCAGCTAAAACACATTTTCCTTGATGGCATCCTTCAGAGGGAACTCTCTCTCCTCTGAAAAGGCCACTGATGATTTGTTGGTTTGTCTGAGAGATCCAAACATGAAATCAGAAAAAAAAAGATGAAACCATGCAGACTGCTGACATGCACACACACACACACACACAAACAAAGCCACGCAGCAGTATTTGTTACTTCTGTGACTTCTAAATGCATCCATGCTTCAGCGTTGCTATGAGTCATAAAATGTGTTCGTGTGCAGAGTGCGTGTGAGAGACTACATCTCTCCTCGTCCCTGCATTGGGAGATAGAGAGCAGGGTGTAAAGAGGGACTTAAAGCGGGGGATAAGGAACACTGACAAGTGCATCACTTCATCTAATGTCCCAATGGTGTCGCCTGTGACAACATAATCCCTGTGAGTGTACAGAGCGCGCGCACACTCACACACACACACACACACACACACTGACATCGCAATCCCATTACAGATGAAGGTGGAGATACGAAGAGTAAGTGATAAAGAGCAAGACTGACACATGCATGAGATAGGCAGAAACATAGATAGAGGAGAAGAGAAGGGAATGAGGAGGAAGAGTTGCTGCTGTTCTGAGTGGCGACAGATCACGCTTACAAACGGTAGGCTCCTGACGGCCCTTGAGCAGGGATTACAGACGCCCATCTCTCCTCTATTTCCTTTTCTCTTCTCTCGTCTCTGATCCCTTTGTCACTTCTTCTTGTTAATGCTTTTTTCTGCCCTTCCCACTTTCTCATCACCTTTTATCCCCCCTGCCCTCACCCCTCTCCTCTCCTCTCCTCCCCTCTAGCTAGTTGCAGAAGGGTAATAAGGATCTGCATGCAGCAGCTGTGAAGGTGCTGACAAACAGAAAAGTCTCAGATGGAACTGTCTCTCTGTGTGTCTGTGTGATTTATCTAACTTCACCTAATTCTTGCAATACTGCAGAAACTGGCGAAGAGTGAAATGCATGCTCGTGAGTGACTTTGTGAGTCTGTCTGCATGTTGTAGCACTGTTGTTGTTGTGTAGACAGTGTTTTAAACTTACCTGTACTGAGTGAATGGAGTGAGGTTAGGGATCTCCAGCATGTCTGCATCCGGCTGGTTGTCTTTTTGGTACATAGCTCTCCATGGTCGCTCTTTTCCATCCTCCTTGACTACCTGTTACCACAAAATAAAATGTGTAAGAGCTATTTCTTTTCTCCTGTTGTTTTCAGCCTTAGCCAGGCCACAAAAGTGCCCAAACACAAACAAACACCTGTGCTTCCACAATCCATCGTGATATTGCTGTTTTTCCATCAGGACCAGGGTGAAACCGAAGTGTTGCTGTCCGAGGGCTGATGTTGGAGATGACTAAATTAGAAGGAGCACCTGGAAGTTCTGAATATACAAGAGACATAAAGGAAGAGAACAATGTTTTACATACACACACAGCATTACACACATCCCCCCATTATATTTCACCTATTCTATAACGGGTATATAAATATCTTTTGATCGAAAGATGCAGAGATATTACTCTCACAGTAATTTTATTTTTGAAATGACAAAAACTGTGTGTACTATATTTGTAATGTTCCAATAAGGAGCTACAATTTCTTTGGAAAGAAAACCACCTCTGCTTCCTGCTGCAATCCTCCAGTTTCAGCTACTATTAGAGCAGCAGTAGTGCATTTCTTACATAAAACAATGTTATCTGTCGACCAGAAAATAACCACAGGTGGATTATTTCAAAAGGATGAATCAGCAGAAATGAACAAAATAAAAACAAACAATGGCAAAAACTAAATGTAGTAATAACTACGACATGAATTACAGTATCTCTAACATTGCTACTTTAACAATGTTAAAAGTAAGAAGAAGAGAGGGGACTTGTGTCACGAAGGACAACCTGAGCACAAAAACTGCAGCCAGTGACTATAAAAGGGAAAATAAAAGACTGGTGACAGAAAAAATGTTAATTTTTCTAAAGCACCAGCTGTATGACTCTCTCCCTCAGAGCAGTTTATTTCATAATTTTCCAAGGTCAACAATACAATACAGAGATGAATCTGTGTACTGTGAGGTGAGGGGGTTCACTTCAGTCCATTTAAGGCCTATAAAAGCACTTCTCATAAATTCTGTTTGACCCATTCATAGTCCAACGTTGCTCCGTTCCCATGGCGATAATGAGTGACGGGAAATAGGCAACGCCAGTGACCAGTTGCAGGAGCCTGAAGAGTCACAGAGTGCGTACCTGTCACACACACAGACCTAAGAAGATACAGCTGTAATACATCCAGAGGTGGTAGAGCTACACACTATACTCTACAAGCACATCCATCCATTCATTTCCTGGTTATGCTACCTACTATTTAGCCCAACATGTGGCATATAGAGTGGGCAGCTAAGACATTATCTAATTGTGCAGGCACATGTCGGAACTCAAATAACCTTCTTCCGTACTTAAACCACAGTGAGTAAGTATTGTCAAACATCTTTCGAAGATGACTTCTACTGGAGTGAGGCGCCCTCTTCTAACCAGCTACTCGCACTGGATCAAACTACAGCTCCTTTGATTATCAGATGTTACATATTCTAGGTTTAAGTACAGTACATGTTCTTATTTACAGCATCAGTGTATGTTTGTTTTCTTTTTAGAGGGTTTGCTTTCAGTTTTATCTGTTGTATACCAACCCTTCACAGCTTTGATTTGGAGGATAATTGCTCATGAAAAACATTTAGACAGTAACTCTCTTCATCACTTGGCAAGCGCTTCACACTTGAAAGCCAAATGGGCTGATATTGGAAATCAACTAATTCAGTCTGAATAGCTGCTTTGGCCACATTCAAACGAGGAGCTGCACTGAATTTGATCCACAACCAGACCACAATGTCATTTTCTCTTGGGGATTTTTTTTCTTTTTGTTCTCCTGGAATAAATAAGTTGGCATAATAATATATTTTATATGCACATTTCAACCAGAAATAAATATTCCAATAAAAGGTTCAAAACTCCATCTTTCAAATGCCACATACAATTTATAGCTGGCTGTAAATGGACTTCTTTACTGACAGCTGCTGAATTGCATTGGCACTGGTCTGGTAAGGAGCTCATGTGGAAACATAAAAATGTGAGTTTATTTGTTTGTTTTTTCTTAACAGAGAGAGCAGCGTCTTTTTGTTAATGAAATCTACGTATTCAAAAATAACCACAATCTACTTTGCTCTAAATGGTCTCGCTCAATCCCAACACTTTGGTTCCACTTTTCAACCGCTCCTGCGCAGGGATTCATTAATGCTCTGTGTTTCTGGATTGTGTAAATGCTCTGGTGGGATCTTCTGTAATCCATCTAATTCTGCCGGAGCATCGCCAGGATCATATTTGCTGAACATGACAGAATACAGATCTGTAAAGTCGGCGTGTTGAATCAAAGGCTGTATGTCGTAAGACACAAGTACACCGAGACATCAAACCCATACTGTAGCATATCTGAGGAGAGTTTTATTGTAAAAACCCCACATAACATAACTCCTCACAGTAATTATGGAAACAAGGCAACATATTTTGTGAATACAGCGACTTGCATGTGTGAAACAAAAGACAAATTACAGCTATCAGCTAGCATTGCTCTGTAAGTGCAAGCTGCAAACTTGTAAGGGTTATAATGTTGATATCAGCTGCATTGCTCAGATGAAATTCTCTCAACTCTGTGAATACATGAATAAATAAACGACAAGAATCTATGCTCAGTGGATCTCTCTCTTTCTCTCCCTCCTTCTCTGTCTCTGCTCATTCTTTAGCGTTTCTTCCTAATCTTCAGTCCTCCGTCTTTCCTTCAGTCTTTTGCTTTCATGAATTAATGAATAACCTCTGAATCTAAGAACTGTCTGTATCTATCTTGCTTTCACTTCTTCTGCTTTTATTCATAAATTAGTAATCAGAAAATGTTAGGACAAAGATCCCGCTGCATGAAGCGGCTCTTTTTTTTCTTCTCTCCTCTCAGTCCATTTCTGAATGACTTTGGTCTCCTGTTCTTTGGAGATTGCATTTTCTTGTGTTCTCTGTTCTTCCCTCATTATGTTTCCCATATCTGCTCTGTTCTTCAGTCACGTTCTTTGATTGTCTCTAGCTTTCTCTCTCCCATCACTTCATTTCCCTACTCTACCATTTGCAGTTAATCAGCACTAATAATGATTACAACGCGGTCTATGTCCAATCACACAAATGCGCGCACAGGGTGTGGTGTGCACATGGTGTACGCACCGAAAGAAACTGTACACGTCACTTTTCTCTACGGTGGAAATATGAGTGCAAATGAGAGCTGTGTGTGACTGTGTCTGCGAGAGTGCGGGTGGTGATTCATGGATGCACAGTAACACCCACTTATCAGCCTGAGGGAAGACATTGGCATCGTAAGAGCTCATCACTCATATTTACTCCACTTTTTGAACTTCCACCGTTCCCAGCTCCACTGTATGTGTGTGAGTGCTTGCTTGCTAGAATTTATTGTACCTGGTGGGACACCGGTGGAGATGGTGGAGGATGTGACCACTCCGCGTCCTGCGGCCGTGAGTGCTGCCACTTGTAGCGTGTAGATGGTGGTGGAGGTGAGGCCGGTCACCTGGTACTGCAGAGTGGAGTTTGACAGAGAACGTTCCTCGCGACTTGACTCCACGTCAGAGACTTCCCACCACAACACGTAGCCTGCGGGGTGTAAACCACATTCAGGGTTAATAAAGGTGCATATACATGTGAGCAGACATGTCTTCCCTTACACACACACACACACACACACACACTTACACATGATCAGAGGCAGAGAGCCAAAAAAGTGTAGAAAGGATAACTACAGTCAAAATCCCTGTCTGTCCCCTCACATCTTCACAGTCATGCATCACACTCCACCACCTTCAAGTGTGTGTGCGTGTGTGTGTGTGTGTGTGGGGCCTGTTGTGTGCAAAGCCCAGGAGAGAGTGAACGGTCGCTCATCTGTCTCCCTGCTCACCAGGTGCTGGATGAAAAGCAGCTTGAGGAGAAAAGAGTAAATGTGCAAGGTGACCTTGATTGAATAACGGTTTCCCACTCCTCTGAGTGTGTAAATCGACTGTGAAGGCACTGCAGCCATGAGCTGTTAGACTTTGGTCTTTTGCTGGTGCCTGATGAATGTTGAACTTGATGCAGTCATGTCAACACAGACAGTGTAATCGCTTAATTCACAGTGGCTTGTTGTGTTCCCCAGCACCATTGTCGAACGGAGCCATGGAGGAGATGAGGCACAACGAACTGTAGGTGGCGGTGGTGGGGGGGCTGTGATGCAACACACAAACAACACCCTGGGTGTAGGGAGGCGCAGGATGAGGGCATGTTAGAGTTAATATGTGAAGACAAGTTGCAGAGAGACGAGACTAACTGATGATAAATCTGTTGCACTCCAACAGTGTCAGTGGTGGTGGTGGGGGTGTCCGTGGAATCAGACAGACAAAACACTGTGAAAGTTTTAAGGTTTCTTCATGCTTTTTACTCATGCTGCATTTGTCCACGTGAGAAGAATAGTTTTTAAATTGGAACAACAGGCAAATTATGTCTAATCATTGAGCGTTTCATTTTCTGGTAAAAACCCAGTCAATCAACCTAAGTTAATCTCCCGTCATCACAACTGTTAATTGGACTGAAAATAACATAGCAGAGTGAAAGTTTCTTGATTATAGAAATGGAAAATGGAGGCAGTGGAGGAAATCAGCCCTCTGACACCAACACTCACCCGTGACTACGCCGTTCTTGTCTTCAGGCTCCGTCCAGCTCACTCTGAGTGACGTGTCCAAGATCTCAGTGAAGCTCAAGTGACGAACAGGTCCGGGCACTGAAAACATCACACATCAGATAATATTTGTTATATTTTGACTCTTTCAACAGTAACGTGTACAGAAAACCATCTCTGTATGCACAACACACAGACTCACACAGCCGATTACCTGCTGCTCTTCAACTTCACACACCACCACCTAATCACATCTGCATTGACCACCGCACATGCACACTCAGGTGCCTGTCGTTTCTCATTTCATCCATGGCTCTCTAACCCCTCTCCCTGCAGAGCGATTAAGCTATTCATCTGAGACACTCAATAACACCCACCCACCTACCTACCCACACACACACACACACACAAGCGAAAAGCCATCATCAAGCAAGAATTACACCCACCGTTAACCCTGCAACACACCCACCCTCCAATCAATACCTGTCTACGTCTGTGCATGTGTGTGTATGCGTGTGTACACATGGCCTCTAATATCCTTTCCCACTCGATAATTACAAGAAGTAATAATTGCTTGTCTATGTGCCTATAGCTATTGTGTTTATTTGATGGTGTGACTGTGCGAGTGTGTACTCTGGGAGCGGCAGATATTATGTTTATCCATGGAACAGTAGGCTATAAATACCAGTATGCCTCAAAACATATGTATCAATTCTCTTTAAAACGACACAGTGGAGAAAAAATAAAGAGAAACTAACAAAAAGATTAAAAAGGAGAGAAAACCGTGTAAGAGTTAGAGAGAAGATGGGGGCTGCTGGTGGATAGATGTTGCATACAGCTGCGCATCGCAGAAACAGCTGGAGACACATATTGTGATTCAGTCAATTCTCTTTTGTTATTAGTGAGAGGAGAGTCTGATGGATTACTTGTGGTCTGTTCTTCACCGTGTGTGTGTGTGTGTGTGTACTCACTGTCCTCGTGTGTCTGCAGCAGGGTGGGGGGGCTGCGAGGGCCGTCTCCAGGTGTTGTGAAGCAGAGGGTGGAGCCAAAATACCAGGTGAATTTCTTGAGTCCACTGACTAAACCTGTGTGGCGTGAACCGGGATAGTCTGGGGTGATGGTTACTACAGTAACGTCCTCTGGAGACTGCTCTGGCCAGACCAGCAGCTGTGTTAGGTAAAAAAATAGATTGTGGTTGACACGTATGTTACAGAAAATATGCAACAAACCTACAAAATGTGCAGAACAGTTTGTTATTTAAACAACTCGGATCTGTTTAGTCATTAGTGTGGCTCCGAAGTACTAGCTTCAGGCTACAAAATTCAAGCCTTATTAGTGAGACTTTATTTATGAGAAAACTTATTTGCACAACACTGTGGACAATGGGTGAATCTTTTTCAAATTATGTTAACACCCAAGGGTTTTTTCTCATTAAAGTTTAAAATTGCTTCTAGTTCCTTTTACAAATTTGTCACGATGGCAAAACAATATTCACCCTATAAAAATGTCTCTTACGATATTCAAATGTAAGCACTTACGTGGTGGTGGTGCTATCCCACCACAATCAGTCAAACCATCATCCGAGTACAAACACTAAGTTAGAATGCCTGATAAAAAGTTAATTTGTGTCTATCATGAGACTTGATTTATATTCCGAACCACAGTCGTCTGGCTTCCATTAATGCTTTAGCCATTAAAAGTGTGTTCACATATGGATAATATGGAATAAGTCATGGCCTGTTTTATGTATAAGTAGGTACATATGGACTATTTCCTTTTTCGTCCTGTTTATACTTCACTCAGTAAATGACAGCAGTAACTAACACTGCTCATTAGGCAATAGGCGTGCTGTGGGAGATCACTTATGTCTTACAGCAGGCAGCCCACACCAGTGTAATTTTCTCCACACCATATCTGTGCAACATAAATTCCTGTTATTACTGCACATAAATAGGCTACAATTTCAAGAGAGCACCTAGCCTTAACCACTCCTTCTTCTCAAGTTGCTAGAGGAATAGAATCATTTTTAAATGATTGTCAGTTTCGAACTGACAGGTGCGCTGGGGAAGTTTAGTTTGTTTTGTTTTCAGACACAAACCTGGGCTGCAGGAGTTATTAATATGTTTCTGACAGGGTTTGGGGCAGATTGTAGCAGCACATTAATGCAACACCCATTAATAAACGAAGGTGGAATAAAAGTAAGGAACAAAAAGGAAAAATCTTTAAAATGATATGTGAGCGAGTAAGTGTTGTTCTGCTGCATAGACCGCTACTGTCTGCAATAGAACCCAACCAAAAACATCCAACGCCAGTGATACCACAGACAGTTGAGCTGCTGCTTTAAACTCTGCCTACAGCGTGCTGCTCTGCACCCACTTTGTCACGGTCAAATAGGTTTTCTATTGTAACTTATTATCAGCGCGGGACAGTTCGGGTGCGCTAAAAGAGTGCTGATCTGGCACCCTTGAGCATCTGATGCTAGTCCACTTTTAAATGGTGCTGGAAGGATTGGTTCTGCTGTTACTACAGTAACATTCAAAACCGGACGAGCACGCATGATACAAGCTTCAGACGAACTGGACCTGGAGGATGGAGCATATTTTACAGACATACAGAAAAACGGACAGACAGTTTCAAGGACATGAGACACATCTGAGGTGGCTCTTTCATTCTCACACTGACAATCAGTTTTGAGCTATATTGTTAAGGGTATTGTACATAATCACTGATCTGTGGGGGGATGAAATTAGATGAGGCTTTGCTTCATATCCTCATTTAATTAATATTATTATCTACTGTCCTCTAACCAGCAGTACACCCCAGAAGACACACGTGTGCAACACCGCTGAGAGGCTTTACCAATTCGGTGTGGTAGAGACTGGTAAATAGACACGACATCAGAGAGCCACATCAAACAGATGGAGAGCCATATAGTATTTATCAACCAACAAAGGCACGCGCAGACACACACCAACACCCAGTGATGCACAGTAAGAATGTGATGTGTTTTCTTTGTCATGTTAATCACTTCCTTAGGGGTTGGTTGCCACTGTGAAGAATAAATCACGTAGCACAACCCGAACATACACTGTAGATCACACTTTTTAATCCTTTGCTCTCACCCTGCTGCTATTATGCCGCTCACAGGATTCTTTATCATTACGTCTTATTTCTCTCCAGACCCATTCTTCTGTTTTCTCTTTTTCAGATTTAATCCTCTTTACTTCATAAACATACCGCACTACACTTGACTTGGTTACGTTTATCAGTAAATAGAACATCCAGGGGACATGACCTTCGAGTTCGTCCTATAAGATGTTTTTCCACAAAACTTTCCTCACTACCTACACAAGTAGTGAATGAAATGTGGATGAAGGAGAAGATATACATATGTTTACTGATTCTTTTTGAAGTCTGCTCAGATTATCCATTGGTTTAAAGACTCCATATCTCAGTATCGTTAAAATACTAGTTATACTGAATCTGAATCTGAATCTGATTTGTCTAAAATAGGAAAAACAGTTGTATAGTTGGTTCGGCAGTTGACTACGAACCCCAGGGTTGATCTTGTTGTTTTCCTCCCTGATACCTAGCCACATGTTAAAGTGTCTGTGGCCAAAATGAAGCTGCCTGCAGGAAATCTTTTAAGTTTCAACAAAATAAATATAAAAAAATAAATACATATATATATAAAAATTAGTAGCAACTTACTTCGATAACAAATCTATATTTTTTAAATGAGATTTTTTGTCTCACATAATAAGTGAGGTATTGGTGTAATTTAGAATCTATTGAGCTTAATAATGTTTGAACATAAAGTTGTTTTACTTGATCATACACACCTTGTATCCCTGGTTGATGCCATTAATAAACTGCTGAGGTGGAGGGTTCCATGTGAAGCGGATGGTAGTCGAGTTGATTGCTACAACTTCCACTTCCTGCGGAGGTGCTGTGGGAACTAAACACAGATACACACCACATTTAGATGCTTCACCGTGAGAAAGAGGAAAAGTACATTTGCTCATGTGCAGTGGGAAATTAACAAATTAACAATTAACAGACAAAGAGCCCTGAGAAGAACTAAGCAGCTATCAGAGTACTTTGGATACAGCTACTGTTTTAAATATCTCACCACACTTCAATATTTCACATTAAGATTCAGTTTATTAAAGAATTCTGCTTAGCTTGCAAAAGCAAAATGCCAAAGCTCCAAAGATCCTGTTCTTTGCTGCACAATGACCTAATTTCTCAAATTCATTCCATCGATCGTATTTTGCATTTATGCATTTTGCATATTATTAATGTAGGGCTGAGTAAGATTAGTGCACTGACCCACCAGTGACTTGATTTAGATTAACAGTGGATGATGAAGAAAACTAAAGTGAAAAATGAGATCTATTAAGTCAGCGACACTGGGAGGTCAGACAGCAATCAAAGATATGAATTAACCCAGATTTTACAGTTAAACGTTCAACGACAATTTATTTATAAGCACATTTAAAAGCAACACAAGTTGACCAAAGCGCTGTACAATAAATTAAATATATAT
>JAUMHF010000001.1:4443384-4461990 GCA_032359275.1 Microctenopoma steveboyesi
ATATAAATAAATTCCAACATTATTTGTCACATACAAAGTTACAGAGTGTACAACAGGCAGTGAGATGTGTCCTTCTGCACTTAACCCATCCCCCTGGGTGGAGCAGTGGGCAGCCGCAGGCCGCGCACGGGGTGCTACTGCTAAGTGTCTTACTCAAGGACACACCTGGTATAGGAGATGGGCTGTGTGCTGCAGCTGGGAATTGTACCTGTGACTTTCTGCATCCCAGCCTCATGCCCTGACCCACTGATATACCAGGCCTCCATATATATATAAATATATACACATAAATAGATAAATAAATATATATACATACATATACACATATGTACACACAGACACAGGTTCAGTCCTGTAGAAAAACAATATTTCCCTTTCATTTCCTACTGCATAAAAGGTCCTGGTTTATTGATGAAACATACAATGGATTACATATGAGAAATCATGATCTGTATGAATATTTAACTCACAACGGCCGTTCCAACAATTTAGTCAAAACAGCAGAGGCCAAAATATCCTGCTTTTAAGCTTTTTATATCCAAACACTCCAAAACTGCTGAATCTATTATCCCATCTCCCATTTCCATTCATTGGGAACATGATGCACTCTTCTGTAGCTTCTCCACACTACCACTTTGTAACGTAGGCTTTCAGTTAAAAGAGTTACGATATAAACCTAAAATAACTCGGGATTAGGCCATCAGGATTACTTATTTAAACTTTCTAGAACCAGAGACACAAACAGCACTTTCTACAGGGTGAACTGGACTGAACCTCACTTGTTAAAACGGTGGAGTGCCCTTTTAACTGACATATATATACCATCCATGGACAAAACCCGTACATACTATTCTTATAACTGGGGCACACATGCATTAGGGGTACTATGTGGTACAAAAAGCATGTGAACCATCTATATTTCAGGCCATGTTACAATCTACTGTATGATCTTTAGGCTTTATGTTTAAATTGAATCTCAGTTCACAGATTCACTCATAAATAGTTAAATAATAAGAATATGTTAGAAGTTTGTATAAACGTGTCCAACAAATTCAGTGGAATATTTAGTGTATGTTGTATTAATGTTTCTCATGATGCATTATTTCTTCACCAGGACGTATATCATAAATGAGAGTGCCACATGTTGTGTTTGGGTCTCATAGACAGCGTTTTTCCTTCATCCAGTCCAGGACCAAACAACGATCTCATTTACTTTTCATTTATCGCCTCTTTCACCATGTGAAAGTGTTGTACACATCTATCACGCCAGCTGGTCAGTGGAAGGAAAGAGGTTCATAACAACCTTAAAGGCGAGAAGAGAAGAGTGTCCTTGTGAAATGTGTGTGTACACATGTGTTTGAGTGGGCACGTTACGGTGATTAAACTGTAAGGGGTTTACTACTAGGAAGCTGCAGGGTGGTAATGCACTGCTGCATGATGGAAATGCCCTTTACATTTTATATTTCAGCCAAACGGGCCAGATGACACGCAGACCAGTGAGAACAAAACCACAATAAAACAGAGTGAGAGTAAGAGAAAGCCAGCTGAAGAACAAGCAGACAGACATGGAGCCTGAGGATTCATTTGTGTTGAAGATTCCCCCCCGCGCCACGCTGCGTGCCCTCCTGGGGACCGACTTCTAACTCCTCACAGCTCACAGCTACAGATAAAACACTAAACTATGTCCTCTGGGGAGATCTCAGTATGTGAGCAGGCCTCAATGTGAGAAAGAGGGGCAAAAAGAGCACTGCTATCGGAGTTGAACACTAAGTTCATCCACCTCCTGTCCAAAATCATGAGCGAGAAAATGTTCAATCAATCGCAGCCACTCCCCTTAAAGCACATTAGAATAATTAATGAGCCCCACTCCCTCTTCTGAGTCTATAAACCTGTCCTGAACTCTTGTAATAATAACTGTGAGCTTTATGAGCGTGTGTATGTGTGTGTAGTACAGCTGATCTTTAATAATGATAATTTATTACTGGAATAAAAGTCAGGAAGAAAAGAGCACGTGTTTAAAGAAGATTTACCTTAACAACCACTTCCTCTCATCCCCCTTTACAGTCTTCACTTACATTCTTCCCCTCTTTCACAGCCACATCCTTGATTTATGTTTGAGAGAGCTGAAAGTGTCCCTCTGAGCAGCCATGTTTATTAAAATAAACACACTGTTATTATGTATATAACATATTTATAGAGCAACAGACAAACATTCGCAGTGAGCCACCCGCAGATCCTGAACAATCCATGTCGCATATCCAGCATGTTCCAGGTTGTCCTCAGGGTTTTCTCCTAGTTGGTTAAAGCTGGTAAGCCTTTGAGGGGAAGCCTCAGGTGGTGACTTCAACACAGATCTGAAATACATCAACCGGCTCCTCTCAAAGCCGAGTTCCTCATCCTGCCATTCAGAGAGTTTTCCAGCCTGCGGAGATAACTCATTGCGCCTGCCTGCAACTCTGATCTGAGCTGTTTGATCACCACCCCAAACAGTAAAAAGAGGTGAGCATGGAGTATCTTGTATTATTACAACCCAGTCATGGTAGAAAAGGTGTCTATGTACTGTGGAGTATATGTTTTTAGAGATACGAGAGTCCCCCTGTGGCACGGCATCTCTGAAATCACACAATAAGCGAGTACTATATGGGCAGGAAGCGTCTATGGAATAAAGTTCTCATTATTAATGCACTCTATGGCTGTTTTTGGTCCAAAATGTATGTTCTGGTGGACAATAGATGAGCTGCTTTAGTGTTTAATTACTGCAGTAATGTACATTAAAGGATAATAGTTATGTAAGAATACTAACGTTGGGTAACATGTGCGTAGACGTAAGCAGACCAATGGCATTATGCCTGAGAATACCATGGAACATTTGCTGTGAGGAATAAAACAGTGTACTCACCTCCCTGCAGAGTGTACTCTGTGACAGGGCTGCTGTAGACACCCAAGCCTGCTCCAGTGTAGGCAGCCACCTGGATCTGGTATTGTGTCCAGATGATCAGATCTTTCAGCAGACAGTAGTTGGTCTCCGGGCTGCTGATGTTCTTCTCCTGGTAGTCCCCTGGCAGCCCTGCCAGACGGTATCTACACACACACACACAAACACAACATGTACCGCTAATACGAGGCTTCATCATCTGAGTTAATAAAATACAGTTAACATCTTAAGTGTTTTTACAATAACAGAACCTCTTTGTGTTTCCCTTGAGTTGCACTGAAAGCGAAGTAACAATAAGAAGAAGAAGACTTGTGTACTCGAAAGGAAATTCAATTTTATTTAATCTTTTAAAGATGATTGCTCATAGCAAAGAAAAACTGTTTCAGTGCCCAAACAGACTCGTCACTTTAAAGGGAAATATGACCCAACTAGACAAAAAGGTGTAATGCTGCTTAGATATTGTACATATCTGACAGAGCTGAATGGAGTGATGTCAGCATTTTAATATGAAGCCTATTCACTGTAACAGGATATTCTAACGAGTCAGCTCTCGCCACGCACACACACACACACACACACACACACACACACACACGCACACACAGATACAGAAATCCAGGGGGTGCTGCAGGCTGACAGGGGATCTCAGTAGTGGAGAGGAGATAACCCCTTTCTCCTCTCTCTCCACCTGACACTCACGCTGGAGGAGGATGGGCAAAGTTATGGAAAAGAGAAAGAGGGAAAAAAAAGAGCAAGGGGCTGCCAGCTGCCATAACAAGGACGACAGATAATCCAGAGAGGAGGGCAGGAAGAGGTAGAAGCTGTATCCTGTACAGATGTGTTTCTATTTTCAGCTGATTTCTGAAGTGGTGTCAGATAACACACTGAATCAGGATAAAGACCTGATAACTTCTACTACAATTATATGCAAATGTGCGTGAGGCAGCTCATGACAGTTGGATTACACGTAGTGTGTCCCACTTTAGGTAGATATCAAAGTGTAGGACAGAGGACCAAGGGCAGCGAGAGTATCTGCGAAGTGCACTTGTGTCTGTGCGTGAAAGTGTGTGATGGAGACAGAGAGTAGGAGAGACAACAAGGAAGGAATATTTCTGCGTGTTGTAGCTAAATATCTGTTCTTGCCGTTCCGTCTCAACTAGACATAACCTGGTCAACTAACTGCTATTTTTATTAGCCATCAATCTGTCAGTTATTACAGTGATTATTCAGTCTGTAGAAAAACAGAAAAGAATTAAAAATGGTAATCACAAAACCTCAATTGTTTCCCTGGCAAATGGTTTTAATGAATATGTAATGTTCAGGGTGGTGTGTTGTGTTTTGCCTTTTATGTGTACAACTTGGAAAACATCAAATGCTGCCAACAGTCAGCGACATGCTTGTGTGTTACCAGCCAACTTAAACACACCTTATTATGCCTTGATATGTTAATATCTGATACATTGGTTTTGCTTCCTCCTTTTGACAGCTCCATAAAATATTGAATGTCTGCTCCAGAAACTGAATTTTAATCTTTATGTCTTTGCAACACTGCCAAATTATTTCTCTACGAATCAGACTCTTAGTCTATATAACACCCACATTATGTACAATAACAACACAGGCAACGCCCGGCGGCATATTTCTCACATATGAATACACACTGCGCAGAACAACAGATGATTGTGGAAAAAGCCTTCATAACACAGGATGCGGCGTACGTTCCAGAAATGTGCTGCCCTCAACTGACACATGTAAAACGTGAAAAAGTAGGGCAGAGAACCCGAGGTGAACCGAGCACCACGTGTCGTACTGTTATTTCTGTTCTACTGTTAGTGAAACCTGGGTTTAAAAGATGAGAACAATTTCTGGACCAACAGCAAACTGCTGTGATAAAACGGTGGTGTGAAAAAATATATATTTTGCAGTTTTATATCTACTGTAGAACTCACACAGCTCAACTTAATGTCGAGAATTTTCACGGGCAATAAACAAAAACAGATACCTGAGCACATATCCTCTGAGGACTCCGTTGAGCTGCGGCTCTGGCGGAGGCTGCCACTGGACCATGATGGACTGGTTTGTCCGCCCACTGGCTACAATATTCTTCGGAGGAGAGCTGGGTGCCTCCTCCCTCAGCATCAATCTAACATAAACACACACACACACACAAAAAGAAAGAGAAGGCAAATGAGAGACGAATAACTTTGATAATGTTTTATGGAATCTGTATTGCTAGTTGCCCAAAACATCACATATGTGGATCGTTTGGATGGGAATAGCAGGCTAAAAGAAAACTTTATGTTAATTCTCTTTCCCAAGTGTTCAGCTTGTCTTTTCTGGGGGTCAGACTGTCTCCAAACTAATTACCATGTTTGTCACAGGAGAGTCGCGGGACAGAGACACAACTTATTACAGAGCATCTCACCGCTGAAGCAGCTCTGATGAATTCTCATTGAATTCCATGCTCATCTCTCGCATCCCTCGTTTTCCTGGTGCATCTAGCAATTTAATGTAATACATTTGTTTTTCATCTCTGCCTATATTGCTCATTTATTTCAAACAAACACCGCCGCCGCAGCTGCTGCTGATAGAAACGTTTAACGCATCACCTCCGGTGCGCGAGAGGGTTTCTCCTGGGAATGATCAAGCTGACATCGGGTGTTTAAAACAACAATTAAAACTTTGTTATTGAGCTTATTTAACTGGAAGCTCACGCCAACAAACAGGTATTTACTGCCTGTATGTTACAGGTTTATGCTGCAATAGTGTTTTATTTCAGCCCTTTTAACGCGTAGTGTTTGTTCCACTTATGTGTCTGGCTGGTTTGTATTTAAACCTCAACCTTCCTGCATATCCCCAGTGGACCAGCTTCACATCGTGACAGCATCAGATAGTTACATCAGTATTAGCACAAAATGAGCTCAGAGCTTGTCTTTTTATTTCCAATGGGACAGCGTGACCCCTCGCTCTCTCTGCCCTCTCCTTACCTCTCCTGTCTCTCTGAAACTTTTGCCCATCTTTTCTTTTGACATTTTGAACTGCATCTCAATTCTTTTTCTCCCCATCTGCAAACTTTCACCTTTCATCCATCATGTCCTTTGGCCTCAATTATTTCATCTTTCACTCATCTCTTTCCCTCCTCTTCTACTCTGTAACCCCCTCCTTCCACCAGTCCCATCCGTGATTAAGGATCCCTGCCCTCTCATGGTTAGTAAAGTGCACAGGCTGAGCTGGTCAGCCTCTGGCTTTACTGTAAGCAGCTCAGCTAACGTAATCAGAACCATATTTGCTCACACACACACGCATATTTGAACACCAAACAAATTTCTCCCAGCTTAAGACAGACTGCTACATCCGATGGTCTTTTCGCTTCCATGGATTATGTCTGGAGATTTACATTACCTTCTCCCCCCCAGCCTCCCCTCACCTCCCCTCTGTGCCCCATCTCTCTCTGAATGATTCTCTATAAGCCACTGAGCCATTAACTGTGGTACAGCTCTGTGTACTTGTGTCAGAATCTATATGTGCATATCTATACTGTATGTGTGTGTTTGTGTGAAGGCAGGGGTGGGAAAGCTGTTAGCTATAGAGTTGCACAGACGGATATATGGCACACGCCAGTAGTTTTACAGCTGTGCTTTACTTCCATTAAGTTAGGCACTGTCAGATAGCACCAGGTGCTGCAGGCATGCACGTGTACACACACACACACACACACACATAGGCTAATGGGGCTTGTGTGAATAAAATGGGCATTAGTGTAGCCATCTGGAAATTGCATATATATAATCCTAAACTATGCCACTGCTTTTTGACTCAAATTGATGATGCACATTAACACACCTGCACGTACACGCGCTACACAAACACACATGAACCGTTACAGTGCCGAACACATGAGGGCATTCACTCGAAATGAAAACGCACACAAATGCACACTGACACACTTTTACTCGATAGCAAAAACTCTTTATGAATTGCCTCAATTCCCACCCAACCATTTACAAGTGAATATTTCATACAATGGGTTCAGCATGAGGACATCAACTTCACACAGCAGATCAAATACCACAACCCCCCCACACACACATACAGCACTACACAACCACCCAAAAACCTACAACCACGTACCCACACATTTACTAGAAGCAAACCATAACTAATAGCTGAACACTGTGTGACACACTTTCGTCTGTCCCCTGTTATTAGGAAAACGAGGACATTATCTGGGAAGAGTTCTCTGTGAAAGTGAGTGAAAATAAGGGAGAGCACGTATTTAGCAGTGGGAATTAGTAAAAGTTTTTTTTCTGAATCATTCTCTAAAGTTTATTGCCCATTGGCTTTCTGACCGAATCCACATACATGCCGGTGTCACCCTACGTTTCCCCGTATTAAAACAGGATAGAGGAAAATAGAAAGATAAATAAGCAGAGAGCTGAAGGGAGAGAAACCAGCTGAACAGATGAGCTTATTTTCTTGTTTGACATTTTAAATCTTGTCTTCTCCTTCAAATGTTGTGATGTATTGCTGCAGGCTAAAAACTGCACAAACGGAGAAAGGTGACACACTAAAGAGACTCTGTCGGGGGAAAGACACAAACTTTGCGAATATTCTTACAGTGAATCGAAAATCAGCTGCAGCTTACGTTTGTCACTTCAGTTTTTTTTTACCGCATGCTATCAACGAAGCTTCAAAACAAATCAAACGTGTCACCACAATCTCAGTCGTTACTGTTGTAGTCTGATGTGAACAAAGGCAAAATTTTATATTTATGTAAAAACATGAAATAAGATGACAAAATACAGAATCAAAGACTTTTTATAATAGTGTCTGACAGCATTTTACATATGTGATGTTATCGGAGACATTATTGTCATGCATCAAACCAAAAGATCCATCACATGATCAGTGGATGTACGCGTCAGTCATAACTGATTATAAGTCAGTATAAGCTTAACGTGAGAAATGCCTGGAAACTGTCAGTGCAGCAGTCGTACCACTGCCACAAACCTTAAAGATCCTGGGATCACACAGTGACGATCCCATAACATCTGACATTATAGTAAAGAGTCGTGTGATGTGTAACCAACACGTTTCTTTGGCTGGTAACGTCAGTCAGATGATGAGTAGCTCAGGCTGACAATAGTTTACTACCTTTCCCCGACATCTCCTGTCCTGTTAATGTGTCTGTGACCGTCACACGGAGCCCTCCTGCCACCCCTGCTGCGCACCCTCATCATTTCCTTTTAATACTATGGCTGGAGCAGACCGACGGCACTGATCTACTGTGTATCCTTTAATAATCTTAACATCATGATCATATGGAGGGCAGCACAGTAAAGTAAGTGTTTCTTTTAGCTATATGGAAAGCTGACCTGGTAGATTGTAGGTTAATTAAAGAACTTAAATGAAAAGTTTGAAACCATCATCACTTTGTGATGTTTTGTACAGTTCTCTTCATTGAATTTGTTTTAAAAATAATCATTGCATTGAGAAAAGAATGGTGTTCAAGGTACATGTCTGAACCTAGATTGTGCACTATTGTTTGCACAAAGACTATATTGTCAGTCTGTATCTCTAATCTAGTGAGATCATACATTGTATTCTGTAAATGTATTTTTTGTTTTTTAAACTGATGTATAACGTGTACATGTGTATTCTACTCAAAGCAAGCTGAGCCTGTTGGTGTGACCCAACCTTAAGCTGCTTTATTATAAAATGTCACTACTAATAGAGCTTTGCAGCAGATGTGGACACAGTGAGAAATAAATGACTTCATTTTATTTCCTGACACATTTTTTGTGCGTTTTTGACACAGTCAAGACTGAGAAAGTATAAGAAAAAATGAGAATGTTCTCAACTGGCAGAGCCAGGTTCTCTCTCGATCTCCTCGTAACGCTTCTGCTGTACTGTATTTCATTACTACATCAGTCACTATGTTGTACGCAGCTTCTGCACATCGTTTTTATAAGATTTACATGCTGGCAAACACATGACATGAAGCGTTATTTTTCCCAGACTTCACGTGTCTATGATGTGTTCAACTCTGATGTGTATCTGGTTCTAACTCCACATCTGGAATGAAAGAGAAGAGAAAAACAAAAAGAATTGAGACAGATGCTTGAAAGTTCTGTTGATGCCTGGAGTTCAAGGCATTTATGCATAATCTGTCTTTCTTCTGTTATGCTTCCTTATTAAAAATGATAATGGTGTGAGTCTAAGTCGTGCATGGGTAACAGAAAGAGAGAGAGAGAGAGAGAGAGAGCATGTTTGTGTGTCAGGGAGAGAGAAAGAGACACTCTTCCAGATGGTTTAACCAGATTCTTCAAGATAGTTTCTGCATTTTGAGTTAATGTTTTTCAGCTTTGAGCACATTCAGTCATGTGATTTTATTGGATGTCCATCTCCCAGGACACGTCCTAGTACCCACTGTCTGTGTGAATGAAATGCAACAAAAGAGAAGCTGGGGAACTAATACTGTTATGCTAAAGATCCTAATCAGAATGAGAGTGCAGAAGCAGCTGGAAGTTCAAACTTTAATGAGGGCTTTTTGTCATCAATATTACAAGCTTCTCCTTTCCTCTCTGTCCCATTCCCTCACTCTGTCCACATTACTGCATTTTGTCATCATTCTAGTTCGGCACCTCGAGCTGCTGCGGGACATTTTCCTCGGCTCCTCTCTCCCTTTGTGCCAAGTGCACCACACGCCTTAGCATCAGTGATAGGACATGTCTTATTTAGACAAATGTCCAGCAGGAAAAAGTAAACAAGGAGAAAATAATACCGAGATATAATACTGGCAGTCTTTCATTTAGGGAGGATCAATCCAATCTACTCTCCAGGCCCACTAACAACCAACTTTGGACAGTGAACTGGGAAGCAGAGTAAGCACAGAATACAGACAATATACTGATGCAAGCAGAAGGAGAGGAGAGAAACATGGGGAGGAGGAGAGGAGTAGGTGCAGATAAGTGAGAAAGACTTTGAATAAAAGGAGAATATAAGAGGACGATTCAGTGCAGGAGCAAAGATAATAATACAAAACAGAAGAGCTGCAAGCTGAGGAGAAATAAGCTGAAAGGAGACCGTAATCTGAGGTGTGAATGTGTGATGGCCATGTTCACAGCTGCTGTTGTTGCTGAGAGTCTATTTGGCAGAACTGCAACTGGCATCTGCGTATGGTCAGTCTCTTCAGCCAGACAAAGCCATGCTTGTGTGTGTCTACTTTACAATGCGCTGCCACATCTGTTGTATTGTGCACGAGTGGCAGAGATTTGGTGTGTGTGTGTGTACATTCAGGGTAAATTTGTTAAGAGGGCTGCCACACCTCCTTCAACCCGCTTTTACTCTATCCAGTTCCATCAGCGCTAGGGCATCATAATTAGCCCCATTAGTGTTTGCTCTTGGGATAAACATGCAAACGTGCACGCACGCAAACATTAAACATCTGCAACGCAATCTATTTATTTCTCAAGCCCAACCCGAGTCTCCCATTTAAACACTGAACAGTTAATTTATTAATTTTTGTGGAAGGAGAAAAATGCACACGTGTACAAACACAAACACGTAGACATCCAACGCACGGATGTAATGAATATAAATTGCTCCTTGCTAAGTAAATGGATTTTAAACAGAAAAGGCCTTTCTCTTCATCCTCGCCTTGTTAGAATCCATCCCTGTTTCATCCCCACTCTGAAACCCATGTTCCTTTTCATGCTCACACAGCAGTAACACACACACACACACACACACACACACACACACTACTGCATCCACTCACACACTTACATACACAAATTAGAGTGTGTGGGGGTGCATACGCTATGTCTTTCAATGGCAGAAAGGTTCCAGTTTATTCATTCCCAGTTTGTGTAAGGCAGTGTGACCAAGTCTATTACACAGAAAGGAGCAGGGGAAAAAAACTCAATTTCACAGGAATCATAGCATGTTCTACATAAGAAAAATAGGTTTCATTGTGTGAAAATTGTAGTGTGGCTTCAAAAGTTGTGTTGTAAAGCGTGTGTCTGAGACGTGTGTCACAGTCTAAGTGTGTGTTTGAATAAGCACACTTCTTCATCTTACTCTTACCTCTGAGTCTCAGCGCTGTACTGACCCCTGCCCACTTGATTGACAGCACAAAGTCTGAACTGATAGGTCCTGGCAGGTGTGAGCCCGCCCACTGTTACCTTGGTCACCGAAGGATCGACCTCTGATAGGTAGACCTTCCATGGAGAGTCTAGACAGAAGACACAAAGATTAGAGGCTGATAATATCTGGCTGCTGCAAGACACACAGGGACACTCAGGACTCTGAATCAAGAAGAAACGGGGGAGGGACAGATAAAGGAAGCAAGAAGAGACAGAGAAAGAAAGGGGTTAAGCTAAAGGGAATTATATGAAAAAGTACCACAGGATGGAAAAAAAGGGAAAAAGTTGAAGAAAGAGGGGGATTAACAAAGCACAGATGCTGCTGTTTATTGTTGCCAGCTTATTTTTCAGTCTTTCTCCTGACGATACCCCAGACAGATGCACCATTATCATTACAGCAGCCACATATGTGTCTGTGCAAGTGAGAAGGATGGCGCGCGAGCCATTTTAAGCGCGCCTGGCGAGCGTTTTAGAGCCGCAGTCTGACACAAAAATACTGTATTTATAGTGGCCCATTCTCTCCGAAATGCAATCTAAAGCATCTAATATATAACACATAGATAGGGACACTCACAGCAGGTAATCAGTGAGCACAAAACACTCATCCATTACTCACCGTCTGGATTCGGTCTTCACTGAAATGGACATTTACGCTCTCTGCATTCCTCATCTTTTCTCTTTATCTCTATCTGTTTTTGTTCCTTGCCACATTTTCTCTCATCTCAATGATAATACACATTTTCTGCCATCATTATTTTGGCATGTTTTTTTGTCTGCGCCGGAGAGCATCTGTGAAAATCTCCTGCCGTCTCCCTAGAAGTTATTAGAAACTTACTTAAAATGTCAAACTACGTTAACATTTGTCCATCAATTCAGCAGCTCCACTCGCTTTCTAAGCTCCTTGCTCCGCGTGTAACGTTCACCTATCCATCCCATCTCCTTAGTTTCCAGCACGTGCGAGAGCGGCTCTACAGCCAACTCCCTCCAATCTGTTTCTCCTGTCACTCTATTCCTCAATACTTCTCTCATTTGACAGAGAGCCAGCCTGCTGTTAAAACATCTGTGGCGCAGGGAAAGAGAATGAGATGGGGTAAAGGAGCGGAGGGAAATAGGGGTTTATTTATAGGGAACCTGGATGAGCATTAACGCAGCAACACCATTCTCCATATGTCTGCCTCTTGTAAATGAGTGTGTGTCAGTGCCTGGTAGACAGCAAGTGAACAGCTGTTTGCCACTCAGGGACTATAAAGAATGCCCAGGGGGACACACACACACTCAAACACACACACATGCACGCACGCACATACGTACTGTTCTCAGACAGCTCCAGCACGTAATAAAGGAGCGGGGAGTTCCCATCGAAGGGTCGGAGCCAGGACAGGAGGACAGAGCGGGAATCTGAGTCATTGAGACGGGCCGTTAGGGAGCGGGGGGAGTGCGGCAGCTCACTGAACACAAGAAAAGAAACAAGAACACATCACATACACACTGAGTTTACATTTATCTGGTCCTTCAAAGAACAGTTCAACTTTTTGGGAAATACCATTTTCTGCTTGAGTTGCCCACTCACCACTTATCTCTATAAACTAAACACTGTATGGTGTGGATTAAATAAAAAAGATGTATGCAGTAGTTGGAAAGTTTTAGAGGCGCTGGGAGTCAGATCTAGTTATCCCTTAGACAGGTCCAGGCTACAGTCTTTCTGCTAGAGTGAAGTCATTGACGTGTGACGGTTGCTTCCTCGCCTCACTCTCCAATAGCGAAAGCTATTTCTCTAAAAGGTGAACAATTCTTTTTACATCCACGTCTCAACAAAAGCGTGTCTGAACATGTAATTATGCATTTATGCATTTGTATCTCATAAACAAGTCTGTGACAAAGTGCCAAGACATTTCATTAGAGAGATTTCTGCTTCCTGCTTTACTGTTGCTGCTTTTTTATTACTTGTGTGATGGAATAACATTGGTTCTGATGCTCAGGTTGGTCCTTGGGTCTGGTCCAGGATCAGTTTCAGCAGATAATATTTTTTAATATGGCTGTGGTTTACATATTTCTATTATAAATTCTATATTCTGCACATGCTCTGCACCACTGTAAACATATCTCATTAAAGAGAAATAAAATTTGGTATAACCTGTCCAGACATCAGATTATACCAATTTTGGTACATCATAACCCTCCATAAAAAACAGCTGGCTTAAAGGAGAAGAAGGAAAGGGAAGCATATTTCTGCTGGCACCTGTCGCTCTTCTCTGTGTGAAAGGCGACAGGTGCCAACAGAAAAAACAGCTTATTAAAAGATCACATAAAAGAACAAACTAAATATATTTACACTGCAAACAAGATGAAACACAGCTACTTGTGCCTAAACTAGCTTCATTTCATATTCATAAGCTGATTAAAAATGTGTGAATGCCTTGCCCAGAGGGTCTCTGAGCAACAGGCTGCAGGGTTTTTATTTCATCACATGCTACATGCTTTTATTTTTGCTTCTGCATGGTTTTAGCGTTTAATATTCAAGTTAGTACCAAGTCAGAAACAGAGGGAAACACAGTGGGTGAGAAGACGGGAGGTGGCTGAAGAGTAAGACATTATGTTGGAAGGGGAGGGGGATCAGCACACCCAGAATAAAGCAGGGCCGGCAGTAAACGAGGCAGAGAAGGAGCAGGGGGAAAAGAGAATGATGTTTTCTTCTCAGAGCTGACATGATCGTATTAATTAATGGATGAGCTCAGCGAATGTTGGAGCAACTACCTTCACGCAGCCCACACAAAACACAGCCGCGCTCACCAACACATGGATGCGTCTTGCGGGAGTTGGACCCATAACCTGCTGGTAATTAGTCTGTCTCCTCAGCCGCCAGTGTCTGTTAGCCTCTATGACCCACTGATACTTAGCTAACGAGACTGTCAGAGTGGGAAACACTCACACACATACAAGTGGTACAGGAATCCCTGGTCGCCACACGTTTTTTTTTTTGCACAGCAATAAACAGATCCACTCCCCACCTCTGAGTTGACACGTGTAACCTTCCATCTCTGTATAATTCAGAAGGATGTGGACTGATGTTCTTATCTTTCTCCTACCCTGCAACTGTATTAATATATCATAAGCGCCTTTTATAAATATATTATACAAGTGCGTATAAATAAATAAGGGCTACCTGATAGTCTTCTCTCACAGTGGCTGTAATGAGGATTTCTGGGTCAGAGAGTGGGATACACTTGAAATATCTGTGTGGAATGTTTTAATCTGAGTGTCAGGAATGCTGCATGCTCATGCCAGACACACAATGTGACACCACTGGAATGTGCTCACTCGCACCGCATGAATGTAACCGTGCACACAAACATGCCGCGTGTGTTACACATGAAACACTAATGCAGCTGTCACCGCACAGAGCGGATGTATGCGGAGTAACTGAGAAGACTGAACTACTACTATCTACTAATAACTCACACAGATGAGCCGCATTCCCTCAACTTGCACTTTTGTTGCCGCATATTAGTCTGGCCTCTGATACAACAAGATTACTATTGGAAACAGGCAATTATTTTATTAGGTAATAACTCAAATAGGCTTAAAGTAATATTCCCTTTATGTTTGGCCATGTGTCAGATTCGAAAGCATTCTTCCTGTTAATCATATCTGCAATCTGAATCACCCAGATTGCCGGTTATGGACTGACTGCTTTCCTATTTGTTTGCTGAGCAGAAATGCCAAAGTCATTGTTGTGGCTAATCACAAGGAAGAAAACTATTTAGTTTTCACTGGTTTGATAAATGCTTCTTCTGTATTTCACCATATATGTATATGAATAGCATATAAATGATGTAGAAATCTAAAATCAGCCAGTTATGAAAACAAATAAAAATACACTTCTCAGCTGCTGTGTTCAGAATTAAATGTAAATAGTAAGATTTTCTACTTTTCAACATTATTATTATTTTTAATGTGTTAAAAAATAAAGCTCCGACTAGCAGCACGCTAGTGTAGCTAGTCGGAGGCAGATTTGGGGATGCCACTGTATGTAGGAAGCAAACAGACAGCTGTTAGCGAAAAGTCACCTATTCACTAATTACTATGTATTTGGGTGCAAACTCTTTTTCTGTATGTGGATGTACCTTAGCTCAGTCTGGGTAAAAAATGACTCGTGTGCCAGAGTGAGACCACGCAGGCAGAAATCACATGCTCGGAACATCTGTACAGCGGCATTATTCTGCAAACTCACATGACTTCGAGGCGTGCAGAGCGGGAGTCGTTGCCAGCCTGCGAGGTCACGGTGCAGGTGTAATCTCCAATGTCACCTGACCATGTTTGACCAATAGTCAGAGAGCCTTGTCGCACAGAAACACGGCCCCCGCTGGTTGGAAGTACTGGCACACCACCACGATCCCACTTAAAGCTGCAACAGAGAGAAATACAAGTGCTCTGTGCTGCATGTACTGTGTGAAACCCATGAAAACCAGAGAAGAGAAAGTGACAAACATGTACCTAATGTTGACTCTAGGGTCATGTGTAGCGTTGCAGTCCAGAATGGCAGTGGTTCCTTTAATGACACGCAGATCTGTAGGAGGCACAGAAATGACTGTGCGACCTGCAAAATAAGAGAGAGGAATATATATAGACAGAGAAAAGGATGGGAAGAGCAACAGGTGGAATAAATTAGGAGGTGACACAGTCTTATTAAAAAAGTCTAAATGTATGCTGCTCCAGAATAATGAGAAATGAATTAGTTCACAGTCTAACGATACAAAAAGCAACGGTTCACAACACGAACACAGACATACACAGACCTATAACGTGGAAGATTGCTAAGTTTACCACATTACTGGTGCCTTGTTGTGCTGAGGTGTTATTTCGTGTGACTTAGCACCTGGGCAGAAAAAGGTGCACTGGTGAATAATGTGATTGCAGTGTTTTGTACCCTACTCAGGCATCAAATGCTTAGGATTTGATCGGGCTCCCAGGAGATGAGTATAGATTTTATACATCACAGTCCTCAGCAGAGGAGCGTGGTTATTCCATTTAAACAGTAGTTAATCTGAAGCTGCCAAGATATATATACAAATCTGACAATTGATGAGTTAACAAGCAAATTAATCTTCCACCTGGACAATCAGATCTTTATTTCCCCACTGTACCAGCAGCCAAATACTCCGCTGTGTTCTGGTCTCGGCTAATACAATTGGACTGTAATGAATAAATGAGGGATTCGTGTCTGTTTAGATAAAGTACTCTGAGCAGTTAAATTGAGTGTATGTATTGGTGTCTTACTCCAGACGGTAAGCGTAGCGGTGATGTTAATGGTTCCCTCAGAGTTGGAGGCGATGCAGGTATAGTCTCCTGAATCCTGAAAGCTGACTGGTTGGATCTCCAAACCACCTGACTGTGAAAGTGTGAACCTGGGAACCTGAACAGAGCCACTGGCTAAAACTTGCAAACCTACGGAGAGAAAATAATAAAACAGCCTTGGGGTGAAAGAAAGTAATTGAGTCATTAGGCGCATTTTTAATTACGAACACGTCACATTTTTGTGTGCGTGTGCGCGTGTTTGTGTATTTTGTGGTCTGGTACCTTTCCTCCAGGTGATGGCAGGTTTTGGAGCTCCGCTTGTCTGGCACATAAACAGGGCTGTGTTGCCATCGGTTACTGTCTGCTCTGATGGGGGGAGGGTAAATGTGGGGGCCACACCTGAAAAACAAAGAAAGCACAAGGAGAAAGAAGAGTGAGAGATTAGAAAGAGGGCTGTTGAGCACAGGATGGTGGGAAAAAGAGAGAAGCACGAGGGAAACTTAATGACAAAGAGAATGGAAAAAGAAAAGATGACAGTGACGATCTGAAGACGAGTGCCTTCTCTCTGATCAATGGAGGATTTATTCATTACCTAGTGCTGCGTGCGTGCGCATAAATGTGGAAGGTGGTGATGCAGAAGCTCAGTCGGGACTTTTAATTATAATCAAATGCTCACTAAACAGAACATAACTCTACAGAGACAAATGTAACCGTTAATGCAGACTTTCCCTGACGCATTCAGACACAGACCACTGTTTCACTCTGAGCTGTAACTGGCTGGTGACTCTGCCACAACCCAACCCCGACAGGCTTCTATTTTTAAGACCCAACACAGTAGGCGTGTGATTTTCAAATGAAAGTTAATGACCACTAACACTGTGCAATTTCAGCAGCAAATGTTTGCATGCATGGTAGGTCAAATGTAGAGGATAAAGTGGGGCAATAAGAACATTAGAGGTGAAACTACTTCTCAATTAATCACTTGATTGATCACCAGGAAAATAAGGAATTTAAGCTGCTTTTCTAACAAAAATGTAAAAAAAACTCTTCTCATCCTTTGTCTTATTGTAGTGAACAGGATTTGAAGTTTTGAGCAAAGAAAACAATGTAATTATTTCAGTTGGGTTTTAGAAAACTTTGACAGGTGTTTTTTAGTGAAAAAATATCTACAGAATAAATTATCATAAAAATTATTTTAGTTGCAGTCCTAAATGTCAATTTTAGTTGACATTTTGTGAAGTGAATTGCTTTTATGTAGATATGAAGCACTTTGAGATGCCACTGTATAAAAAGTGCTACATAAATCAAACTGACTTGACTTGTCTTAATGAACAGGATTGCAGATACAAACAAAGTGACACAGAAAAATAGAGGCAATGAAAAAGGAGAACATTCTGAGAAATGTGGGGAAAGGTTAAGGGTATATGATGATAGCATCAGGAGTAGTGATTGTAGGCCGGGACTGGAGAACACAAGCTGCTGCTGTATGTGTTGTTATGTATGTCCCGGTTCATCAACTTAACATATTTCATGTGTATGTGTTACACAAACTCACTGGAGACAAGGAGTTGCGTGTGTGCCCGGGCCTCTCCGGCGGCGTTGCGAGCGATGCACTGGAATATTCCTCCATCGCCGGGCTGCACCCTGCGCACCGTCAGCCCGCTTGCTGCGGTGACCTTGTAGCGAGGGTTGGCCAGTTTGGAAAGAGGCACAGCGTCCTTATACCACTCCGTCCTGGGCTGGGGCACGCCTACACATGTGCATGTGCATAAAAAGTGAATATACACAGGGAGACATTTTTCAATTTTCTTAATAACAAGGCAGCTGACCTCACTGCTGAGCAAACTGTTCCAACTCCCACTAAAACAGCCACACACACTAAACCTTTCTTCTTCTATCTTATCCACTCACTGCCTATAAATATGCATGTGGGCATAATGGCTGCTAATAATATATTGATTGGAGGGTGTGGGTGGTCGGGTAAGGGTGGCAGAAGGGGCCAAAAACATTCTGAATAAAAGATCTGGCCAAGAGCAGCACACCAAGTATCTCCACAGTATCAGCACCCACCTGTCTGACCGACATGCCAGATATGACAGGCAGGGGGCTCATGCAATTACTATCAACCCTCCACACCACTGTGTGTGTGTGTGTGTGCGTGTGTGTGTGTGTGTGTGTGTGTGTGTGTGTGTGTGTGCGAGAGACAGATTACACACTTTTTACTCACTC
>JAUMHF010000001.1:4462090-4472253 GCA_032359275.1 Microctenopoma steveboyesi
GTGTGTGTGCGTGTGTGTGTGTGTGTGTGTGTGTGTGTGTGTGTGTGTGTGTGTGTGTGTGTGTGTGTGTGTGTGTGCGAGAGACGGATTACACACTTTTTCCTCAATCTGTTGATGTCAAGCTTTCACAGACATGTGTGAAGTATTTTTCACCCCATGCCTGTCTTGCTCACTCTGTCACTCTGCCTTTCTCCTTCCCTCCTCCCAACCTCCATCCTTCTCTCTGCACCCTCAGGCCTCTGCTATTTAATTACACTGCCACTGTATCAGATTACTGAGGAGGAACATAAACTCAGTCAGTGTGTGTGTGAGAGAGGGGAGTTTGTTGCAGTTTCTAGTGCTGTGTCCACCGCTGCTCATGTAAGTGTTTTCATGTAATCCATTTAAAAACATGAGTCATAAATAAGTGCAATTTTCAGACCTGGTCTCAGGCTGTTAATCTGCTCGCAGGGCCAGAAATACAGCGTAACTGTTCAAGAAGCCTTCAAAGTACCAGCACATAGTGAACGGCACCAAAGCTCAGCAGGATGTGATCTGAACAGCTTTGGTACACACTGAGCAGCAGTTTCCTGTACACAGACCAGGACCAACGCCTACAACAAACCCAACCCGACATTCTCAGCACACACATAGACACATATCAAGTATTAAGACCTTCCTGGACAAAGAAGCTCTGGAGAAGCTTTGTTTACCTATTTAATAACTTTCCAACAGACAATAGAACTATTTAACAGACCCCCTGCATTGACTGGCGAGGTATGTGGAGCTGTGAAAGAACGAACCATTTTAACTTTTACCTCAAGGTCTTTTTACCGCTACTCTCAAAGAAACTTAAAACTTCTTTTTCCACTTTCTGTGCCTTTTTATCATGAGTGCGGGTAATTACATCTTGCCTCTCTAGTTAAGTTTCCATCAAAATGTCGTCCAGGCTTTAAATGAATTTCCAGCAAATCAGCTAAAGAAAAGAGTAATTAATGCATGTTTCCATTTGCTACTGTTAGGCGCATATTGGGAATTGGTTGCATTGAGATAAACAGTTGGTGGCACACATTCTTCAGCCGGGTGCCATTAAACCATTGCAGAAGAAGAGTGCACAGCCGGATGATGAAATTAAAATAGCGCCAGTAAAGCCTCAAACAGCGGAAACCAATTTAGGAAAATGTGATGGAAATAATGCTTTTTTTTTGTTTGATTCATGTATTAATTTGAGAAACATACAGTGTCCTCATTGTTCCACACAGATGTTTTTTTTTGTTTCCCCAGAGCAGCAGATGCTTAAATGACATTTAAATCACATGCTTCATGTACATCATGATTTATTTGCAGCTTTTCATACAGTGTACCTGTAGCAAGACATGGGATGTCTACATTCCTGTCGAGCTCAGCGAAAGTCTTCATCTTGGGCTCGGAAGTCAGAGAGGGTGGTTCTGTGTCACAGAAATATAAAGAATCAAATTACTGTGCAATATATGGACTCAAACAACAGGAGCACACAGTGCTGTGTGCAACATGTTGGAAGCACTAATAATGGAGGATCACAAAAGGCTTATAAACTTGAAAAATAGAATTCAATCCAAGTATTTATTCTCTAATAGAAAAGAGAGCTGGAGAAAAACAGCCAGGATAAAGATGGGTCCTTATCTTGAGTATCTTGAATGTGGATTTCTGTCTGCATGCCCTGTGAAATGACTTCTACACAGTCACAGAAAAACACTCCTTCTTTGGCTTTCCCAAGGGAAACAATCCCCTTTTTAAAATTCTCCATTTTGCTGCCAATATTCGGCTCTCTCTAAACACCTTCAGCAGTGTTGCTCTAAATGCTGACAGCCGCTCTGAGACAGAACTTTCCTTGATTTGAATGTGAATATATGCCTTTTGGTGTTTTACAGTACCGCTACGTGTTAGAAAGAAATGCCCTCCTCCTGTGTATGCTCCATTTCATTCAAAAACATTTGCTAATATTTAGCGAGCAGTATTGACACAGCGAGTCTAGAAGGTGCAGGTGCGGTTGGGGGGGGGCAGACTGGCTAATTTATTTTCAGTCTGGCATCTCTGCAAAAGTGGCTCCACACAGCAGTGGCACCTGTTCACTGAAAAATGACTTTGAGGAAAATGAAATGTCCAGTGTGTGCACTAAATGATGAATGTGCATAGTGGTCGTCACAAACATAGAATTCTTCTCAAATAAGAAGAAAGAATTTTAATACAAGTTTTATTTCTGTGTTTTTCATACTTGTACGACAAAGAACACGAACAACAATAATAATGCTGGTGCACTTTAAAGAAAAGGAAAGATCAAATTCCCTTTGCTGATATTTCCATCAATTTCTCCTCCAATCCTTGACACGGAGGATGACTAAGCTGACGCAATAATGAAAAACACTGCTCGTTTGATCAGGCTGATCCAGGCTAAGACAGCTACACAGCAGACTCCCGTGTTGCTGCTACATTTATTTTACTTGACTACGCTGACTTTAAAGTCCTTTACTTGGTGCTAACTTTTAAACCCACACACGTGAGCATCTCCTACTTTTATTGTGCATGGTGGGATTTGGCTCGACTTTTGACAAGAAAACGAGGGAGGAAGCGCGCGCACAGGACAGAACAGAACAGAACAGAACAGAACAGGGAAACAAGAGATGAATAACAGCCATGCGGCATGACACCGATAACACAGATGCATTAATCCCCTTCAGTCAGGTGAGTGCGAAAAACTAGATGCTAAAATGCAACAAAACACATTTCGGAGTGCCTGGTGGCTGGCTCTAGAGATTTGAGCTTTCGCGGATTCCCTACTGTCTGTGTGCAAAACAAAGATGGAGAACAACAACAGATATGTTGATGTCTGCGCCACTAGTTGTCTGTACAGTGCAAAGCACAAGAATGCAGAGTCATACATATTCCGATTAGTGGATCGGGGCAGAAAAGGAATGAAATTGAATAATGAATACCTTTGAGGCTTCTTCCTTCTTTCACACAAACACATTCACTATTCTGTTTAGGAATCCCTTTCATTGCATGAATATCTGTTGAGCCCTTAGCAGGAAAAAGGGGATCAGTACCAAGCTTTTCATCAGTCTCTACCCCTCTGATACATATGAATGCACACTGAGTTTGCCACTGCTAGGCAGGTCTTAACAGTCCTGTTGGCCTAATTAAGGAAGATACGGTTTTGGACCTTAGAATGAGGAGGAGAGAAAGATATAAAGAGAGGAAGGCACAGAAGGAGAATGAGTGTGCTACAAATATTCAGCTAGGTCTTTTATCTAACTACTGTAGACTTGAGTAGATAGTTCTCTCTGTGCTAGGAGTTCCCTCACACTGACGATCACAGCTGATCAAAAGGACGCTGACAAACAGGGGTAGAAAAGTTTTGCTTTGTCAATCACACACTCCCTGTCTGTGTGTACGTTCTTTTCTATTTACGCACACATATCCAGGAGCGGAGAGGGTTGTGACGAGACTGCTCTTGTTTGAGTGCTTTCACTGTTCTGTTATTGATCGGCGACTCCGGGGAACAAAACTAATTTAGCTGCTGGGCACAGAGGCATATGTGTTTGGTGGCTTCTTTCGTGGTGGTATAAGCATGGGGGAGTACGCACATGCATGTGTTTGTGGCTACACATGGATTAATGTGCGTGCCTGTTTGTGACTATAGTGGACAGTTTGTTGGTAAGCGTGGACTGAATTGGATTCGGCTCAAGGAGTCCTGCAGAGTCCTGTAGTTGACAGTCACAGCCCGGGGGCGTTCACAGGCATGCTTTCAGGACTAAAGTTAGAATAAATGGAGGAATAAACAGGATGGAACTGCCTACAGCCAAAAATGTACCAGAAAAGACAAGAGCAAGGTTAAAACAGGAATTAATGGCACATGTTGAGGCCATTAGTCATGATGGCCCAGGCCTATCTGGAATAATCATGGATAATCATGTTAGGCAGTGTGTGTGAGAGTGAGTGACTGCCTTGTTCTTACCCATTACAGTGATGTGTGCCCTTGCCTCCACGGGTTTACCGGAGCTGTTGCTAAGCAACGCTTCACAAACATATAACCCAGAGTCAGAAGAGGTGGGAGCAGGAATAATGAGGCGACGCCCACTGGCTAGCCAACGCCCATCTTGTTTCCAAGAGACCACGAGGCTGTCCACAGGTCTGAGAGGAGAGGAGAGGAGAGGAGAGGAGAGGAGAGGAGAGGAGAGGAGAGGAGAGGAGAGTTTGAGGGGAAAAAGCAAACAAGTGACAGAAGGCAATTATAACATATTAAATCCATCGGTTTATCTGTCAATGAGGCAGGAAATGAATGATGACAGCCTGTATATCAGAGCAGCCAGCTCTACTCAGCATGAACGGGCTTCAGTCAGTTACTCTGGATGTTAGAGTGCCGAAATGAGATTTAATGTAGAATGAAATTTTGTTTTGGATAAACAACATCAAAATACCATTCTTGTGTGAGTGCGTAAGTCAGCATTGATACAGCATTTTATCTATTGGTGAAAGAGCAGCTCAAGTTTACATGCAACAGTTCATTTATTACAAGGACCCAGCGTTGAAATGTCCAGAGCTAATTATGTGATCAGCAGCTGGAACTGCCTGCCTGATGCATTGTTTCCCGATCGGAAAGCTGTCAGACCAAATATGAATATTTATTTTATAAAAACAATATCACAGAACATTAAATATTATATTATATTATGTTAGATTGGAGAGGTGTATAACAGGAGTCATTAAACCACCAGATTTTAAACAGTTAACACTAAAGACATAAAGAAATATAATCTACTGTCATACTGAACATAATACATGAGCTTATAGATCATTAATGGTACATTGTTTTGATATACTGCTACTGTATTATTTTTAATGCCAAGGCCTGCTTATTATTGTGATAATGTCAGGCTTTGATGACATTAGGTCACACTTAAGGAGGGATTTTCATATTCAGAGATGCGGAGGAGGTGAAGATACGCTGGTACTTTAGCCTCGCTGAGGTGAATGAAGCAAAGTGTGAAAATGCTGGACAATTCCTGCATTTAGTCCTATTATCTGCTGCTAACTACTGTATACTTCAAAGTGAGAAAATCTGATGTTTAAGCAATAGAGTGAAGTTAATATGAAAAGCCTCACGGAAGAGAGAAAAGTAGTCAAACTTACTGCAAGGCATTTTAATATTATTACTCAGTGGGTCCTAACCAAAGAAAATACATATACACACACACATATATATATATATATATATATATATATATATATATTAATATTTGGCCTACTGGCACTCTTGTTTTCAATCAAACTCCTAATTATTTTAGCACTCTACCAGGACTGCACTGGAGCATCTGACTGATTAATAGCTAATGGAACTGGATAGCACATGCTTTCAGACGGCGCTGCATTTGATTATAGTTTCCCTCTTTGAGTTGTTCCCCGGGTATAGAGTTATCCTTCTGGAGTGAGTATCTTTAAGTGGGTGCTTTCTGATATCAGAAAAAGTCGATTTAGGAAGGATTGTTCCAGGCAGAGAAAATGCTACAGGCTGGCAGGTGATGTGCAGTACTTTACAAAGACCAAATTACCTGGTGTTTAATGAAACAAAAACACAAAATCTAGCCTGGCCACATGTGTCAATATTTGTATGATGGAAACGCATCCTTTTTTTTTACATTTAGGTACATTTGTGTTCCCTTTTTAGAGCAATATGATTAACTCACAGTTTTTTTCCACACACCTTAAGTGCTAACCAGAGGTCAAGTGCTGGTCAAGTGGTGCTGAAAAGTATTTAAGGGACTTCAGCTCTCACGGAACAAAGCGGTGTTAGTACCCCTGACTAAATAACATGATTCAATAAAAACCTCGTGCAAATAGTCCACAGAGACTCAATGCAGCATCAAGCAGGGTGTAGGATATCACCTGTTGAGTACAGACAACTTAGACTTGTTATTTTCATGGCTGGCAGCACTGTTATATGTTCAAAGGAGCCTCAGTGGCTTTTTTGTGTCAATGTTCTTTAATCACACTGATTAAAGAACAGGTCCCTCAGAGCATTTAACTGAAGGCAAATGTGAGAGGTTCATTTGTAAAAAATAAGCTTTTTTTCGGAACTAATTGTTTTATTGTACAGTCCAGTGAGTCAAACTATTTCATATACTGGCTATGAGGTTTTTTCTAAGCTTTTACCATACGTTGTTACGGTGTTGGAGTTCCAACAGAAATAGCTCATTATTTGCACTTTGACGAGGTCATACTACACTCGGCCAGACTAAAAAACACCGGATCATGATGATTAGAGTATTCTCACCTGCAGCTTTGAGACAGACCTTGGCTGTCTTATATAAAGAGCTGCAGAACGCACACTATTCAGTAATTCTGTGTTTAATATTTCAGTATTTTTCAGTAGTAGAAAAAGGCACATGATTACTTTTGGTCAGATCTGGGGTTACTTTCCCTCTTTACTGCGATGTGCTCTTTTTCCATGTGTTATGATGAAGCATTCAGAATGTGAAATATGTGAACGAACATTCACTACAGCCAGTTCATGTTTTGCTAGTGTTATTTATGAAGCACCCTGGTAGCCAAATGGTTATAATGCACACCATGTAACTACAGCCTCCCTAGACCATGTCCACCTGGGACCTCTGATGCATGTGATACCTGTTCTACCATGTTTCCTGTCTGCATCTTTTCTATACTGTCAAACAAAGGCAAAACTGAACCAAAAGTTTCAAAAATGCAAAACATGCTACATTTGCATCTACACCAGGAAGCTACTTGGCAAAAGAATCTGAGAGGAAAATAAAAGTACTGGACAAGTTATCTATGCTGTAGCTGTGCTGTACTCATGCCCCCTCACGACTAACAAATAGAAATAGGTTTGAAAATGGGATCTAAAATAGTTGTTTAGAGTAAATGGACACAATACAGAATGCAATCAGAATAAATGCTGCATTGTTTAACATAAAGTAGATACAAACAAATGTGGCTTTTCCACCCGTATGAGACACAGAGGGAGGTTAGACAGTGTGTAACGACAGTATGAAGGGAAACTGATTACAATTGACTTTCTGGCAACTCAAACTGAAGTAGAAAATGCTGCTTTTCTGAAAAGCATTTGTTGAGACAGACTAGATGTGTGTGTGTTTACATACATACACTGGAAAGAAAGTGTTTGGAAACGAGACATTATTGGAACTTTACAATGAAATGAAAAGAAATTGACACAAAAACAAAGGAAACGTGTTCCTGATGAGGTGGTGACCAATAGAAAACATTTCACACAACAACTACTTTTCCTACTCATCTGTTTCTTCCAGAATGGCATGCGTAGATAGTCTTACAAAGATCATGCATGTCTTTCCAGGGCATCTTAAAATACTTCATGACCAGTAACACCAATAATATGCGTTACTATTTGGTTCTTTCTGGTCAATTTCAGTGTGATTTATAAGCTCCAAAGTTCTTCACTAAGAAATTAAAGAGTTCTTTAAAAGATGTTCACTATACGTATTCAGAGATGTGTGGCAAGTCTAATGCGTCAGGTGGTGTTTGAATCCAAACAAAGACCATACTGGTTGTACCAGTAAGTACCTGCCTCATTGGACTGGATTAGTAAAAATATTTAGACCTTAATTATGTATTTGTCACACGTGGAGAGTGTGTTCTTGGAATTAGGCATTACGTTTAGGGGGAGAGAAGGTAGGTGTGGGCAACGGGCTAGGAAATGTATTACATCAATGTGTGTCCTCACAAAGAAAAAGTGTGTGTGATCATACAGTACTTGGCATAGGCCAGTGTGAACTTGTGGGTGTGTTTAGTTTCTTTGCTGATGTCAGATGGGACTCTCATCCAACTTCTATTTAAGTTAACTTAAACAGAAGTTGGATGAGAGTGTGTGTTTGTCTCAGAGTAGCTATACACTAATACTAGGAGGAAAGACTTGCTGAGCTATGAGTTTATGTAGTGCCCTCTAATTGCCCTGGAAGAAAACAGTGCTGTCTAGCAAAAAAAGAAATTGGCTTCTCTGTGTGTGTGTGTGTGTGGGAGTGTGTGTGTGTGTGTACATAAAATAAATTTACCTGGCATTAGCAATGCACTCTAATGTAGCCTCGCTCCCCGCCACGACTGTTGTGTCTTTAGGTCCAATCACGATTGCTGGAGCCACAAGCTCTGACTCAGGATCTGTGACAGAGAGAAAATATGTGAAGCAGCTTAACTCGTAGATTACAGTCATGCAGCAGCATAATATCAAACGTACATCACAATAGTCACGCTCACTTACAGCTATACTCATGCACTTGTAATGTCCAATAGTCACAATAAGACTTTTTCTAATAGAAAGCTGTAAACACAGTGTCCAGTGGTTTTCTGCAGTTTGATTTAAACTCTAAATGAATTCATTTTAGAGAGAACCTGACTTTTAAACAATCCGGTGACAGGATGGATTTGTGGTCTGCTGACATGAGATTTACTTTAAACTGCGGTCAGCTTATTGTGATATGTGCAAACTTACATGCTGAGATACAGATAAATTGAACTTTGCTCTAAAACAGAGCAACTTGTCTGCATCTTCCAGCATCAACTCTCTTCCTTTAACATCTTATTTTCTGTTCAGTGGAGAGCTAAACACAGTTAACTCTACCTTTGTGCTTTTTGTCAACATATTTGAGGATAGTGCCATCAAGCAGAAAGAATAATAAAGACAATAAATTCATTCATTCATTCATTTTCCGAGCCGCTTTATCCTTGTAAGGGTCGGGGGGGTGCTAGAGCCTATCCCAGCAGTTACCACAGAAACTCTACTCTGTCACTTTGAAAGACACAGTTCGATTTATCCTTAGACTGTAGACATATGAGCGTTAGGTGAACTTTGAGGTCTAGTGTGCAAGGAATGAGGTACATGTGATTTTTTAGGGCCTTGATACACCAAGACAGTGTCGGCCATTAGTCAACGTCAGGTTGCCATGGAGCATCTGTTGGCCAATTTTTGAGGCTACACAGTTAGCACTAGTCACCCCCCCCCATGAGCAGCTTGATGAGAGACCAGCCTCGTTAGCTGTTAACCTTAGCAAATCACTGCACATCTGCAGTCTTCGGTCTTCTTCTGATTTCCCTTTTGCATGAATGCATCGTACCACCACCTGGTGGTATGGAGTTATTTTCTAGTGCAACTTTTTAAAGAAGACGAAGGTAAAGCAACAGTTAGTCTAAATGTCTCTAGGTCTCTGATGTCAGCTTAGTATCCCAGTGCTGCTGCGTGAAGATCTACTGTGACATAAATAATAACTAAATATGTAAGTACTGAAGTACCATCAGCCTTTATGATCAGCAGATTCCTAGGGTGGAGGAGAGAAGGATCGTATGGAAGAAAGGCCCATACTGGCTGAGAACAGATGTTTGTTAGGGTCTGATTGAAAAATGGGACCACAATTATTTATAGTACTTCTAAACTGCTGTTGTCTCTTCATAAACGTATAAACAATGTCATTCTACGGTGGTGTGAGTATGTGAAGGATGATTTATGGCCTTAAAAATGTGTAGGTGAGTTTGTGGTGTATGTGCGAGATTATAACGCTTCGTGCGAGTATGATTTATGGTGTGAGTGGCCTCTCATAAGAAAAGGACACACATTAGATTGTTATCAGTTTGAAATGTGTACAGTAAAATCTGCTCAGCAAAATAGTAGAAAAACAGTAGAACTGGCCAGTGAGGAAAAAACTGTTTATCAGTGTTTCACAGAATGTGTGAAGCCTACATATTATTGTTACAAGTACGTGAGTGTTGGAACATCACTGCGCTTTCCATGGATCTGCTGTACAACGGATGAATATGTAGATTTCCAATAAGGGAGGACTAGGGAGTACAAATTACCAGGCTAGCGCTGATAGGGATTGGTGGGGGTGAAAGGAGGGGGTTTACGGGGGAGAAGCTTTGATCTCCTCTTTGAAGGGAAGGAGGAAAAGGTGGTAATTGACTCTCTGCTCTTTATGCTTCCTTCTCATTCTCTCGTTCTTTTCTTCTTTTCCGAATCAGAGAGAAAGAGTCGAAAAGCCATAACTCACTGTCACACAGAGTAAGACATGCTGGTACAGGAAGACGCGGGCACGCACGCACACACACACACACGCACGCACGCACGCACGCACGCACACACACACACACACACACACACACACACA
>JAUMHF010000001.1:4472353-4501958 GCA_032359275.1 Microctenopoma steveboyesi
ACTCACTGTCACACAGAGTAAGACAGGCTGGTACAGGCAGACGCGGGCACGCACGCACACACACACACACACACGCACGCACGCACGCACGCACACACACACACACACACACACACACACACACACACACACAGCAGCTTGACTATCTCGACACCCACACTCGCTGATGCTCCTGCTCGGGCTATAGGTTGAGTCCATTAATGGGGAGGATAAGTAAAGTGACATAATAGAGAGATGAGAAGTACTAGAGGAGGTCTCTATCACTCTACATAACACACAAACACACACTGACACACACACACACACACACACACACACATTTTTTAAATTTTATAGTGCAGCAGGCAACATCTTGTACAGCGTGTTATATTTGACAGGTTTGACGTTAGAGAAGTAAAGGCGGGTAGCAGTAGTGGGTGGAACTTGGAAAGAGATGCAGGGACACTGGACAGGCAGAGGAAGAAGTAGAGAGAGTAAGAGTAGAGTGTCTATTAGCCATCTACTTTGGGAAGTACAGGTCACACAGGGAGTAGTAGCCATCAGCGCAGCCTTAATAGCAGCAGCGGCTGCAGATAATGAGCAGAGGGGGATGTGAACCCAACCTGTTAACTTGGACCGAGGGGAGGCAAGCAGACAGACAAATCAGGACAGCAGGAACACCGGTGTGACGAGAGAGAACACAGAGGGAAAAGAAAGGGCTCAGAGGAGGGAGACATAATATAGTATATGTTGAAGGGAAACTGTACAGATGGTCTCCTTCCTCCTGGAGTGACAGACATGATGGTGGAAGTAGAGGGGAAAGCAAAATGCCATATGGTTATGTGATCTGCACTCTTCTTCTCTCTGGGGAAATCTATTTTATCTCATCCATACTGCCTAAATTCTCTAGTATTCCCTATCATCCTCTTATCTCGTCTTTTTTGTTGGGATTATTAAATTAATCTCCCTCAACTTAAGAAAGGAGCTGCATTCACACTGGCAGACAGTTTATGTGTGCATTTGTGTGCTAGATGTGGCAGCTAAAAGGCTCCCTGTAAGGATTTTACAAAGAGAGTCCAGAAGTTTAATCTAACTCTATTGGATTCCTCATTTAGCAAATGAGAAACACCATGTGGCAGAGAGAGGGAGAGTAGGAGTGATGGTGGGAAAGACGGCAGAAAAAAATTGCAGGGGGTGGGGGGGGGTATGGTAGAACAAAGCAATATCAGAAAAACAACTTGAGGCTAAAATACTCATTATAGATAGAGGGATGATAAAACCAAGAGCTGTTTAAACCGTCAAAAAAAATCAAAACTGATGATGGGGGGGCATAAAATCTGTGAGTTTTTACTTGTGTTTGTGTGTGTGAATGTGAATGTGTGCACATGGGTGTGGGTATAATTTAGCAGAAAAGAGCCAGTGATGCTCGTCACAATGCTTTCGTCAGTGCAATCACTGCTAATTGATAGTAAAGTGCTGCTGAGGTGACACAGCTGTATGAGGGTCTGTGTGTGTGTGTGTGTGTCATTCAGCTGGAAGCTGAAAATTCAAATTAAATCAAGGATGGAAATGATAAAAAAAAACAGGGCTGCTAAAAGGATTGGTGCAGCTTTAGGGCAGGAAAGAGATAGAGATGGATAAATACTGTAGAGAGAGATGAGGAGACAGTGAGAGAGGGAGAGATGAAAGGCTATTCTATCCATAGATTAGAACATAATCTGTCTTTGAATGGATTCTCTCAGATTACAGCTTGTTCTCCTATTAAATCTGTCAGTCACTCCACACTCCCTGTAGTGTCAGCAAGTCGGCTAGGATGTGTGCTCGTGTGCGTACGTGTATGATCTTTCTATGACTGGAGATTTGTGTGTTTTAAGCCTTTCAGACAAATCTCTGCAGAGACCTAGAGAGCAGAGGGATTGGCTCAGGGGCAAACACACACATACACACACACACACACCTCCGCTTACATGCATATACACACACACACACACACACATAAATGCACACAGGAGGAGCTGGTGGTAGCTCACTGTGTATTAATAGAGTTGTCAGGTATGTGTCTGCAGGGGACACAGCCAACTAACACATATCAAACCGAGACCATACACACAACAGGGCGACAAAGAGTATGGGAGCAAAAAAAAGAACAAAGATGGAAAAGGAGGCCAGTGGAAATGAGAGGTTAACACAAACACAGAGCTGTTTTTAAATATTTGAAAGATCTTTTTGGACAGTATACAAAACCAAATGGAGGAGGAAAAGGTGATCATTTGCTGATCTCTCCTGGAAATAGTGCATGTGTGTGAGAGCGGGGTGAGTGTTTGTGCGTGTCACTGCGCTCATTAATGCTGCATGCTGACAGCTAAGTGTCATCGTCTGACTACACTTGCCTCAGAATGCCAATATAAAACCACAAGCCAAGGCATGCCACACACACACACACACACACACACACACACACATAAAGCCACACCACACCAAGAGTAGGAGATCCAAGCCTCAAGGGGAGACCGACACAGACAATGGGAAGCAGCGAGAGGGCCCAGAAAGATGCCTGATTTTAAATATTCATCTCTTCCTTCAGCTGCCAAATCTTCTATCTATCTCTGTCATCGCTCCGTATGAGTGATGGAAGGAGGAGATGGAGAAACAGGAAAGGAGGAGGAAAAAGAAAAACGAGCAGGAAACATGTAGCAGCAATGGAGTCAAGCTCCTGGGAGTGCTCAATGATTATTTGATTAATTCTGAGTATTATATTAGATGCAGCATTTCGGCTGCTTGACAAAACCCACAATGACATAATGAGGTAACATTTCATCATCACTCTGCTGAACTATGGGCGTGTGCAACTTCTTCGTGCCTGAAAACCTCTTTTTCGTGCAATGGGGAAAACTATAAACTAATTCTGAAAATTACCAACATTTAACAGGAGCACATATGTAACTGCTCAGTGAACTCACCAGACATTTGAGGCACTTACACTTTTGCACAGAGTCACTACTTAAAAAAGGGAAAAACACAAAATAACAATATTTCACAGTGGTAATTATAAGAGTATGTACCCATTAAGAAAGATTATAGCGGGCCCTCTGGCCCTCCATTCTCTATGACTCAGTGGTTGCATATCAACAGAGATAAATACTGCTATGGCATTTACAGTTGTTTTGGCACAAAGTGAACCTGCAGCGAGAGGTTTCCTGGAAGCTGTGGGGAGAAAGACGGCCACCTGAGAGGGTTTCCGCAAGGTTCAACTAACAGACACCGAATGGGTTACCATGACAGATGATTTGGACAAATTTTGGTCCAAATGAAGTGAGTTAGTTTGAGTCTGCTGCCGCGTTCACGTGGGACACTGCTCTCACTTCGACACACAGTATAGCCCATGCAAGCGTTCCATCGCAGAGCTGTAGTTATACCCTTAGTGCACTGTTCCACAGCTACGCTGACACTTGCTGCTGCCGCTCAGATAGCATCTCAAAAGCTCTGCCTCCACCACAGCGTCCCCCTGAAGGCGCCGAGTCAAAAAACCTCCAGGCAGTAGCAGATTACTGTCACTCCTCATTCCCTGCTCTGCTGAACCCAAGGCATTCTTATGGGGAGTGATGTGGATCAGAGCCAGATGCCACATAACAAAACTGACCTAATAATCAGGTCTACATAGATCAACTGTTAAAAACAGGTCTAACCACGATAACGTCAACCCTCGGGTTTGTTTAATTAAGTCTTTTGTCTGTGTTTGTATAGCTTACTGGGAGAACGGGAAATGTTTAAACAGGGATCTAAAATGTATTCTCACACAGTCGATCAAAATGATCTTAACAAATAAAAACGTCAGTGTTGGCACCTTGATATGAGTGAAAGGGCCGTGCTGAAAGATCATTTTTCAGCTAAATATACAGCACATTTAAAAATGGTTGGTGATATTAAAATGAACTGAATTCTTACTGATGTTTTACCAGCAACATGACGCTGGAGTCAGCTGAGCTGTAGATTTTACGTGTTAGCCACCAGGCACTGAAAGGCTGCAGTGGAAAACCTTTTATAGCACGTACCCACCGCTGAGGCCAATGTGACCTTCAGCGAAGCATTTAGCTGAGCAGCCCTTAGCTCCGACCTTCTGGTGGGAGCTAAGGGTCACAGCAATATTTGTCTCTGTTTACATAGCCGAAGAGAAAGACGGAGTCAGAGAGAAAGAGCAGGGAAGATAATGTAAATGTAAATGGGTTCTTTACCTGTTGACCCACGGTTCTTCTTGCCAACTGTCCATCAGCCGCAGAGAGTGAGATGAAAAGAAGTGGGATGAAAAGGGAAGATAGGAAGTTGGGGGGCAAAGGGAGAAACAGGAGAGATATAATTAAGATTTTCAAGTGTTTCCTCAGGGTGCAGCAAAGGCACACATTTAGCAAATACACATTAAGAGAAGCGAAAGAAAATAGAGGTTTTTACAAATCAGCAGCTCTGAGGCAAAAAAACTAACACGAAGAAAAAGCAAGAGACACAAAAATGGATGAAAGGCAGAAGGAGACGAAGAGGAAGAAAGCCATGTTATCATGGAGTCCAGAGGAAGAGGAGCTGTTTGCAGCCCATCCATCAACTACCAGCTACCAAATTTCTTCTTCCCCTCTACGTCCCCCCTCTGCATTCTCCCTGTATTTGTCATAAGTCTAGTGGTAGCAAGACTGTAGGCAGCGTGAAAATGATGGCATTGACATTCTACGGGCGAGAAATCTACATTTACTATTCATTTATCAATACACTACCTCTTCACGCTGCCATTCAGCCACTCACTCAGCACTCGAAACACAGGGTTTGTGTGTTTCGATCTGAGAAGAAGTGTGCGATGAAAAAAGGTGCGTCAGGGACTTAATTTAGATTCTGACTCATCACATCAGCCTCAGTGCAAAGTTCGCTCCGACGAGGGCGACACACACACACTGAGGTAAGTGATGGAGAGTAAGCAAGCCAGCTGACTGAGGAAGATCAAGAGAAGCAGTTATGTAACACAGTGAGGGGAAAACTTCTGAAGAATCTATACATGAGATGTTTTCTTCATTCCTGTTGTAAAGAATAATCTTTAATCTTTAATATCAAGCCTACCAAACTAAATCCTGAGCATCATCGAAAACCGTCAAGCAGAGAAAGTTGGTCAGATTCATTCTTGTTTACTCTTTCTTCAGTTAGATTTAAAACTGCAATTTGACGTCTTCAGTCAGTATGTTATCAAAGTTCTTCTATTGCAGTGTGAGGTGTAACACTGAGAACTATCAACGCAAAATAATCAATGTTCAGAGAAACGGGGAATGAATTCTCCAACGGCAAAACAATAAACAAACACAAGCACACGCTCCTATTATGATATGATATGATATGATATGAGGATATGAGGACATCAGAAACACCAGTATATCACACTATGAAGTTAAGCCTCCAAAATGAAAAGGCAGCTGTTGGGTCGACATGACCATAAAACAATCTCAACCAAATCAGAGCGTTATACATTTCAGGAAGGTAGGATTTAGGACAGGAGGGTGGTATGAGACAGCAATGGGGTTCAGCTGGTTCTGATCGTCCTAATGAAAACCAAAAACACTGGACCTTTATGAATATGTCTAACACACACCCCTTTAACTAGAACATGTGCTTCTGCGTTAGGTTTAGTATTTCGGAGAGTCGGAAAGGGAGTCACCACACACACACAAATGCAAACAGACACGCTAACGGTGACACGCGGGCTTTGGTCTGGGGGGCATACAATTCTGCATGTGTATTCAAATGACGCTTCAGACTGAGTCATCTTCAGCTCAGACGAGAACAGAGAAACAATGGGGACATGGGGACATAACAGAGAACGCAGGAGCCAGTGTAAGTGTGTGTGCATTTGTGTGTTCACATCACAAAGCTGATTCCACTAAACACATTTTCCAGTAACTTTCACTGTCCCTCATTGTTTTTCAAACCCTTTGAAATTCCATGGATCATTTGTTGTCTTAATCAAAGTGTTTACTGACGTACATTTCACAGCAGATAAAAGATAACTGAACAACCTTAACCCTGCATTTACAGTACGAAGCAGCACTAAGCCTTTTCATTAATATGTTCATTATTCCTTCACCAGTGTATTATTGCATAGCTGATATGACGTGTTCTCTAATAAATGGTGAGCTTGATGACATGGAAAATATCGACAAAACAACTGTGATTTCCAATTAAGGGTAACTGCATCAACAAACGATTTACAAGAGAAATCGTGAACACAACAGCTTTGAGCCCGCAGAGATCTGAAACCGCATGTAAGTCAGAAAGTAGCAGGAAAGAAACGACGACAGAGGACAAAGGTACAGCGGTGCAAGTGTAAAAACTGATATAAAGCTGCATGCAAAGGGGTGGCATCTCTGGTCCACTGTACTATGAATGTATACACAAATAATAAATGAAAAGATGGCTCCCAGGTTTAAGACGTTTGACGCTATAGGAATTTTCTGTGTGAAATACATTAAGGAGAAAAATAAAAATCACACCAAAGTTTTTCAAGGAGAAAAAGTGAAAACTTGACCTGAATTGAATGCAACTGAATACCTCTGGAGCATTTTAGAGCTGAATGTAGGAAGCAACAAAACCCCTCCAGCAAAGACCAGCTGAAAAGAATCATCTGTGAAGCACAGCGCAGCATCTCCACTGATTTCTGCCAGACTGGTGTGATCCACACCCAAGAAGATCCAGCCTGACACCAAAATAAAGGACTAACTAAATCTAATTTGATCTGCAGTTCTAATGCTTGTTTCTGTCTGCTATGCTTGTCTTGTATAGATATTTGGAAGAAGTTGGTATGTAGGCATACGTACAGTAGTTGGTGACATGAATGCAATATTTCTGCAGCGTCCTGACCAGAGACAGACAGATGGGGGGGTGCCAGTTAGTAGGTCAGTCGTGCCTGTTTAAAGTACCGTGTCTAAAAAGCTTTTCTACCACGCACTTTTCAGATCATATTTTGTAGCTTCTCTGGTACATTAACCCCCCCACACACACACACACCACCACCACACCATTCCCCCTGCGTTGTTTTACTGCCTGTGTTAATAAACAGCCCTGAGAGTGTGATTAACTTATTATTCCACATGTATTTAGTTTCATTTCATATTTGTCAGGAAAGGAAAAAATAATACTTGCTGTCATGGTTTTTGTCGACAATAGATGATATTAATGAGACTGGCTTAATATAGGGTTTGATCTGATGTGAACATATTAGTGTGCGACTAAGTGCGTCTTGAGAATGATTTGTATTCATGAATTCACTGTTGTGTATTCAGCTGCCTGAAGGACCTACAAACAAGCAGGTCACTATGTCCTTTGTGTGTGTGTGTTTTTGCAGGGCTGTGTGCGTAGGATGTCATGTACAACATTTGTGTGTTGTATCTGCTACTCAACACAACAAACCCGCATGCTACACCTGTCTTTTTGTATGTGTAAAGGTTGACGTTGCTATGTGTGTCATGTCTCACCGTGTTATTGTCCCAGCTGACCTGTGCAGGTGCTGCCCTTCAGTCCCCAACTGTGCGTCACCTATTTGCTGCAGCGCCTCAACATTCTCTATGACTCACCCCACCGCACCCCTCTCGACACACAAACAGCCACGCTATAGCGTTCCTCCCCTCCTCCCCTCCATCTACACCCAACCGGACACCCCGCGCCCTCTGTGACTTTCCATTCTCCTGTTCTGTCTCACTTCATCGTCCCCATCCACCCACCTCCACGTCCACCGTCACATTTCCCCAAGCGAAACAATTTTTTTTTTGGCAGGCGCTTGTGTATTTTTTTCACCTTTCTCTTTGCTGTTTTAAACCCAGAGTTCAACCTCAAACCCCTTACCGTTCCAATTTGAGCTGTCAATCTCACTTGCCCCTGTCTCTGTTCCACACACACACACACACACACCTATTTGAAATTCATATCAGTGGTTATACAAATGTACCACTCCAATTTTTAATCCTCACACATTCACTGAGAGAAACACAAGGACGTGTTGACCCATTAACACACCCACACACAAACACACACACGTGTCCAGTCAAATAATAAGCTGGTTGGAGTGTTGACTTTACACCTCTGAGAAATTCCTGTTAATAAAACTTCTCAGTCTGTATGCATCCTCTTTCCCTACTCCCAGTACTGTATCTCACTTTGTAAATCTAACCAGACTCGAGGACAGCTAACTAGTTCCACATAGCTTATAAACATCACAGGGCAAGTTTTGTTGTGGTTTCTTACAACCTCACACTCTTCCTCCCTCTATTTGAGCCAAATCCTGCCTTTACCTTCATCAAAGTGGACTCTGGGAAGGTTACATCCTCTTGCCGTCTACCTGTCTGTACCAAACACTAGCACCAGTTGACCTTTCCAATTTACCATGTCAATCATACACATACACAGAGCAGAGTATGCACGGCCCAGTCGCCCATACAAGTACAGGAAAAAGTTGGTGCCAATCATCCTTGTATGGAATCCCAAATGTCACTAGAACTTGGCATTCTCTTTGCTCACTCAGAAAGAAAAAAGGTTACCTTATCTCTGCTTTGCTTCAGTCTCAGATACTTATTTAGTATGTACTCGTCTTTTTAGACTTAAGGTTTATCTGTGTCATAACAAATGCATGCGCATACATGTGGACTTGAGATAAAAACCACCAGCCCCTTGTTAAACTCTACCTCTTATCAACTCACGGGTCAAACAAAGAGAACAGAAATGAGACAAAAATGTTCAATCAAAAGAAACTAAGAGAAGCCCAATGGAAAAAAAACCAAAACACGACAGTGGCATGTAATAAAAATGAGATATAATTCATGATGCAAGCATGAAAAGGATTTTCTTTTTGGATTTGCAATTCAAACAAACAGAGTTTTTGTTGCTTTGCACAATTTGCGCCTGTTATCAGCAGACAGATTGTAAAGTCGAAACTCAGGAACATTAAAAGGTGAACGAGGGATGAAAGACAAAAGGACAGGGGAAAGTCGAAGTCAATAGGTGTGGCTTTAATGTGCAATAATGGGGTGCAGCTGTGTACCTCAGTCCAGCGCACCTCCACCACTAAACAACAGATGGAGGGACCACAAGAGACAAGAGCAGGAGATGCATCATTAGGCCACATTCAGACAGAGTAAAGAAACACACAGCGGGCCGTGTTGGTGGGTGTGTGTTGTTTCATGTACTGGTAATCCGTTGAAATATGACCTGGGAAGTCCAGTTAGAGGAACAGATGTATGTTTTGAAAGGCTTGTTAGATGCCCAAACACAGAACAGCGCTTTGTCACACTACACACGGGATGGCACAACTCTGGAAAGTTTTTTGTTTCATCTTTGGTTGTAACAATCTCACGGTAAACTGCACATATATAGTTTTTACGGTCAAAGAATTGCATGCTCCCGCCCATCCTCCTGCTGGTTGATGTCACGGGGCAGAAAACGTTGGACCAGAAGCGTCAGTTTCTCCAGGTTTGGCGAAGGCCTTGTGATGCAGGCCCCTGGTGTATAGACACACGCCTTGAATGAGAAAGGCTTTTTTCATGCAGTGCAAAACTCTGTGTAAACATGACCTTACTAATTCAGGGTGCCCCCCCCGCTCCTTCTCTCTTTCATGAGGGGTAATTCCCTATCTCACACAACTTCGTCATTGTCACCCCTTCTTTGTCTTTATCGCTCTGCTCGTCCGCTATCTCTTCTCCTGGTCCCACAGACGCAACATAAGCAAACAAGACTTATATGTATATAAGAGGATCCTGAATGTTAAGTGCCTCCTTTAGAGACAAGTGGATTTCCAGCTGAACATTTAGTGCTCTATGTGCAACGGCTGCTTTTGACACAGTCCATTCATTTACTACATGCCAGCAAGTGAAGGAAAGAGGCCTGGAGGAATGTGACAGATCAATGGAGGGTAACATGTCCTGGCATTTCCTTGGGCACTTCCTTGAAGGGTAAGACACTCGCTCACAAGCTCACAGCCTTTGGAGCAGAATGAAGAAGACTGTAGTACGGATTTACTCATGCCCTTTGTGAAACTCCTTAAATCAAACCATTGCATCACATGGTATCGCCACAATATGCTGTATATTCTACGGCCTACAAATGAGTGTTAGAGTGTTTTTTATTATTTATCATCTCTTGTGTGGGACTCTGGGCTGTATCTGAACAGTTGTGACAGTTGTGATGGAAACATGCTGAGTTCGGCTGTCAGTTGAAACTGGTGGACCTAAACGTTCACTGACAGTGTGGTGAAAATATCAGGATCAGGATCCCACGACATCACTGTTGCTACGCGCCCATTTCACAAACCAGCTAATCCACGTACAACACAAAACGACGCCTAACAGACTGGTGGGTCAGCGTAACGCTCCTGCCAAAAAAACAACACATACACCAAGTTAATTTGACATGTCATGTTGTCCTGTTTTCACAAACAGCCAGCGTTGAGGCTAAGGCCTCTATGTTGTTTTGATATATTTTTATCTGTTTATAATGTAGCATTACAATTCAGTAGGCATTCATCTCCCCTACTGACATGTCTTCACACTGATGCAGAGTGACACAGACACACAACCAAGGCTTTATGATACAAATCTTGCACAGTCTGATGTGATGTTTGATTTTTTCTTATATGTTCCATTAATTTGCGTTTAAGCAGGGGATTCAGTTCATTAACACAGCTGGGCTGAAGACACAAGCTCAAATATAGATTTACAGGGAGCCAATGAAAGGCTAAAGAGCAAAGTAAATCAAAGTTTCCAGATGGAAAAAACATTCTTGAAATATTCCTTACTGACCAAAACCATTAAACAGAAGCAGAAGATTTGATAATTATTACCTAACACGTCCTGTAGAATTTCACCAGCACAGATTCTCTGTGTTCCTGAATGTGACGTGTTTCCCATTCAGCCATGCCTCTTGTGAAAATATACTAATTGCCTGCAAACAAAGCCATATTGACTCGTGTATTGGCCTCCTGCTGTAACAACAATAACACAAAATACTCTGTGTCTAATCGTATATGTACGCCCGTACCTTTATATCTTTGGTTATATGGAAAGCCATCCCTCACTGGGCCAACAACAGTTAGAGTCTTTGTCTGATTAATGGCATCATTGATTAAGCAGTTCAGAGATAGATTGGTTGGGGCTGGCTATAACTGAGTCATTAGAACAGTGATATATCAGTGAGATCTGGCTGCAGATGTTCCGCCCGGCTCTGGACAGCACGGCCCAGCAATGGACATCATCTGTCTGTCAGTGGATCACAATGTGTCCACAAGCACACACTGGGTGCCGTGTGTGACTGTGTGTAGCTCTGTATATGCGAAGACATCTCCTCTTTTCTTCAACTCCAAACAACCAGACGGGAGAGGATGGGGTGGCATGGAGGCAAGTATGGAAGCAGAGGAATGAGGAGAAGGGTGGAAACTATTTTTGGATTAAAAGCCCTGTTGATCTATTCCTGTTTTCAGCATCCCCTCTCAATCTTCAACTTTTATATTCCGCCTCACTTTCTTCCTTCCTATCCATCTCTATCGTCCTCAAAGCTTTCTCAGTCTTGCACTTGCTCACAGGTTTTTTCTTTGACTTTCCCTCCCTGTCCTCATCTCTTTTCTGCTCAGCATCATCTGCCTTCTAGGTTTTTTTTATCTCTTCTTCCTTCACTAATTATTAGCAAGTACTTTATTTGCCCTAAAACCCTCATAAGCAAACACTGCCTAAAACATACATACTGATAACACAGGGGAAAAGAGGACAACCACCCCTACACACACACACACACACACACAGTTTGTGTATGACTTAGTAAATGGGTGTAAAACATTGCTGTATTTTAGAGAGGTTTTGACAAATGAAGACGACGCTGTAAAAAGCACCACCCACACAATCTTTCAGACCATGTGTCAGATCAACATGTAGACGCTAATGAACAAATGCGCTATACAGTACGTGTGCTTGGCGTGAGTGTGACCTTTTGTGTTTGTATATGCCAGTATGTATTTATTGGTGTGAAAATACAACATTACTGGGTCTATACCCCTCAAAATGACAAAACTATAAGAATGTGACACAGTTATTGGCTTAAACAAAAGAGTTTAAGAGTTCATCCCTAACATTGATCGCATGTTGTCTCAGAGTGGATAGTTGTTTTTTTGTTCCTTTAATAAGAGAAATCATCTTTTAAAAACTGCATTTTGTATTTACTCTGGTTATCTTTGTGTAATATTAACATTGAAAACAAAGTTAAAGGGGAAAAAGCAAAACTTGAGCAGCTGTATTTCTAATATATTGATTATTTGTTAATACATTCATTAAGGTCATATTTGAGTAATAATTTTAAATCTAGTACAACTGAAGTCTTGATCTTATAATTGTGCTTCTCACATTTCAGGGGTGACCTGAACTCTGTATGGCCCCTGAACACATCCCAGACAGACAAAACACCAATGACCTACCTTCTGTTTGGTCCCTGAATCTCTCACTATGACAACATGCAACCACCAGGCCACTTTTAGATACTGGGAACTATCCTAATATCTAATCTGATGAATTCATTTGAACACAACCCGTCTATTAAAACTGAAGAATTGATGTTGGTTCATTTGTGTTGCTCTGCTGCTGGCTTCATATCCGATGTGGTAATGTTATTGTTTTGCCAATGATACTGTTGAGGGGCAACAAACACCTCACACTTTATTTACAATTTTACCATCCAAAATGCCTCCTCACTCACATTGTTTCTCTAATGACTTGGTTTCACAATTATCCATTCAGCTTGGGTAGGTTCCCCCGTTTTGTGTTAATGAACAAGAATTGCCTTGTTTACTGAGGGCAACAAGGCATGCAACAGATCCCAGTGACAATTTTATGAACAACCCCTGTTGGAGTATAAGGAATGGCCTGTTGAGATTATTCAGAGTGAATTTTGAATTGAGACAGATAATTTACAGTGTGAAAATAAAATGTTTTCCCACATTGATGCCATTTTGAACAGGTAGTAACAGCCTGGGTATTTGTTGTTACTGCACTGTATTTGAATAGGTTGTGTTGTATGTCCAAAGGATTTACAGTTTCATTTTCATTCAATATTCTTCCGATTCACACACACACATCATTGAATTAGTGTTTTGCTCAAAGACACACGTGGACAGGAGGAGCCGGTCCCCCTGTGGACGACCTGTTCTACCTCCTAAGCCAGAGACAACAAACTAAACAGTTGGATTCCCATCAAAGGGAACAATACATACAGAAACGGACTCTTATGTTACTTAAAACATATAAGTGACACCATCACCTGGGCCCCTCTGAACCCTGCTTCAGCACCTAACCATCGCCTTGTCTCGCTCACCCGTCATTCTTCTTCTCTTCCTTCGATCCAATCGTTCCTTTGCTACCCTGCTCAATCATTCAGCAGCTACACTGCTGCCCTCAATCTCTATTCTTTTCTTCCACTTCTCTTGCTTCAAATTAACATCTGCTTACTGGCCTGCTACTCCAGTAGCTTGTTAGACCCAGCAGGAAGCACTAACACACAGCGACAATCAGCATGTTCACACGCAAAATAATATTTCACTTGTGTTTGGTATGCTCAGAAGATTGTCTGTGAAAACTCTGAATATGAGCTTATACAGGCTGGCATGCGAACAGTGCTTCCTGTTGGGTTGCTCGGTTTGGAATCGTGGAGCCTTGTGCATTTTCACACTGTGATGAGTGTCAAAATAAAGCACTGCTATAGAAAACAGCGGGAAAACTGTAGAACGTCTGTCTCCGTGTACGCTGCCTCCAACATGAGGCCTTAGCTGGAGGAAGGCTCCAATTTAGATTTTTAACGCTGATGCACACCGTTGGCTTGCAGGGTGTATAGAGAGGTAGTGATAAGGATGGCTGTGTGACTGACAGGATCATTAAAACCACAATCACCATGCTACTTATCTGCACACTTGACACCTCATTCAGCAGCGTTACATATGTGCTCGTGCATTTCATCTCCATAAGAGAGCCGGGATGGTATCCCCGTCCTGTGTTTGTCTGGAGATTCATTAGTCAGCCTCGGTACATCCACTACGTTTCGCGCCTACATCCTTCACATCAACAACGCATTTCTCCATCCTTCTGCCTCTTCTAGTAGATGCTGCTTCTCATCTGAGCACATGTATCAACATAGGAAGTTGTTCCATCTGCTTCTATGGCTGCAGATTGTATGTGAAGAGGTATTACTCCATGAAACAATGTTTCTCGCTGTAGTTCACAAACTCTAAACAGAGTGAGACCTCTTTCCTTGTTAAACCACCAGCTAATTTCACTTCAGATGAAATGAATGATATCATATCGTGTCTTAATCAAGAATCTAGACCTTCTGTGTTTAAACCGAGTAGCTGTTCGAGATGAAGATAAAACATAAAAGACTACAATCATGTTCACATCTATAACATTATCTAACAACAGATATCTTCAGCTATACTTATCAGTTGTTTGTAATTAATAGAAGTAAAAAACGACATAATATTCACCATAAATATGAAGCATATGAAGTAGTAAAATAATGGAAAAGTGGATTATAGAAACTCTCTGAGATGCAGTACTGTATATTGGCCTGATTGTCTACATTCAGATAAAGTAAGTTCTTGTTATTGAGTTGAAGCAAAATACTGACTGAAGTGTTTTTCAGTTGTACACGTTCTCCTTAATTACCCCTATTTATTGCCCCCCTCAGATAGAGCAGTGACCTCTTCATTTCTGTACAGTTCAAGTTCGAACACAGCTCACCAACAAAGACTGAACCTCAGTGTTGGCAGAGACCTGTGTCAGACTAAAACTTTCAACATCGCCTTTTGTACTCCTTCTTTCGATCCTGTTCTCTGGCCTTTTTACCTCCACACCCGCTTGTTCATTGATTCTTAGAGACTTGTTACATCCACTGCTGTTTCCTCTCCCACTGGACACTTCTCTAGCTGCTCTTTGTCCATTTGTCTCCTATTTAATTTGTGAAAGAAACATGACTTGAAGTCAGTTTGAGTGGGTGGACATCTGCAAAATGTTCTGTCGCATACACGTACACGGACGTCTGTTTTCATTTATTTCATCATGCTTTAAAACTGCAATTGGACTCATAAGTAGGTGGAACAAGTAGAGCGTACATACTGTATATAGACACGCAAACAGTTTGGTTGTCATACTTACACAATCCATAAGTCAGTTTGCTGTCTGTCCGTCTTTTACTCTATCTGTATCTGTTCACTGGGGTTTTAATTATAGAACCACAGAGGAGCCTCATTACACAGAACGAAAACGAAGAGCGGCTGAGAGATGAAAATAAAAAAGACAGAGGAAACAGACAAAGACAGGAGGCTGGGATCAACAGAGAGAAGTCAGATCCCTTTGCAGCTGAAATATTGAATACAACAATTCCAGACACAACCAGTAGTAGCAGAAATTGCTCAAAGCACTGATTCATTAGCCAGGCGTCCTTATCAAAATGTATCAAAAGCAAATGTGGGTGTTCCACATCTGTACAATTCAAATGACTAGAATTTTATTACAAAGAAGTTAATTGTGGTTCTAATGTGTCCCCGCACTAGGTTAGATCATTCAAATGAACCTACCACGCACAAGGCTGTGGCTGTAAGAATGTTGTGTGGTGAAGGTGCACACCAGCAGTCATCCTTCAAGATTTACATGCAATTAAATGCATCAGTGATTCTGTTAAGTGACCTTCAGCATGCGTGATTATCTACTGCAAGCTGGACAATATGAATACAGGCTTCCTACGCAATCACTCCTTCAAAAGGCTTGACTCAGACTGGCATTTATTCACAGCGTATAAAGAATTTCTCAACTTATCTTTTGAGTGACTAGAATTTAGAGACATGGGAATCCTTTGGTTCACATATAACACCGTAGGCTATATTATGCACTGTGTAAGAAAATAGGGCCGCACGATTTGGGAAAAAAGACACATTACGATTAAGATCAATATTGCGATATGTGTTTGCGGTAGGATAAAGGGCACTTGCCTGCAACATTACAGCAAACACAAAGTGTAATTCAAACCACTGGTTTACACATTCTCAGATCAACTGTTTAATTTCAGTCAGTAGGGATGTTAAATGAACCTAAACCACGGGTCCTGTGCATTTGATAAGCTGTGTCAGTACTAGTGTGTCAGTAACCCAACCTGAGGGTTCCACAGGGTTTATAACCTGCTGCTCTCACCAGTCAGTCAGACGTGAGAAAGACCTCTGGAATGGAAGGTGAAACGTCGTCAGGAAACCAAACAAGTCCAGTTACTTTGGATAAAACCTTTTTGGAGAAAACCATGACCTGGATGACTGAGAACCTTCACAGATATGTGTCAGTAGGGTTTTTGACAAACTGTTGATCTGTGGAAGATTTAGGTTGATAGGAAGACCAGAGTATCACAATACTATGTTAAGAACAGTATGTAAGAGTATAATATTACTGGACCTACACAGTTTACCGGCCTGAGCCTGGTTCTGCTGGAGGCTTGTTCAGTCAAAGGGAGTTTTTCCTTTCTACTGTCTCCTAGCGTCACTCGAGTAGAACAGAGCTTTCCACTTTATACTGTAAATACTCATAGTCTGTAAAGTGCCTCGAGATGACTTCTGTTGTCATTTGGCACTATTTAAAAAGTGAATTGTATTGAACTTAATTGAAAAAGGGTGCGACACCCAGTTCCACCAGTTTCTGGCCACATTTAGCAGCTTCCGTTGCAAGAACAAGTAGCCCGTGTCCTGGCTTGTCCATAAGCCTTGCACACAGACGAGTCTTGGAAGGTTGGGCAGTTGCAGCTGAAAACAAGGTTTCTGTCCTTAATGAACCTCAGAAGGGACAGAAGCTTTCCTGCCAGTTAATACATTCAGCCCTGTGATATTTGAGAGCAACCACAGATGGTCTCAAAATGAGTGCTGCTGTGCAAAAACTTGGTCATTTGGAGAGTAAGCCTGCACACACTGCAGCTTCTGCAGCCATGTGGTGTTTTCTTTTGTCTCCAAACTCTCTTCTCAAAAGAACCTGTTTAAATCTGTTTTCTGCAGCAAGCACTGTGCCTTTTCGCCTTGGACCAACAGCATGAACAAATACCAGGACCAAAATAAGTTTCAGAGCAGAATGTTGCTTCCTGCTTCCAGTGAAACTCTTCGGGACAGACAGAGCGATGACATAGCACCTGGCGAAATCAGAGCGTGTTCTGTGACTTAGCTAAAAACCAATGTTAAAATAAAAGCAATCTTAAGGTAAATATAAATAATCACAAAAAAGAGAGGAATTCAACACAATTTCCCCAAATCCAAGGAGATTTACACATTCTTGTTTTGTTTACAAAAAGATATTCAACTTACAAATGACACAATTTAGTTGAGAAACTAGTACGAGTGATATGATGCATTTCCTCCTGAGCCACTAACAGATTAACTCACAATGTCTTGGCCTCAAAAAAATGGTCTGCATACTCAAGTTAAACCAATTTACTCTTCAATGAAATTCTGAGTAGGTTAAGTTCAGCACAAGAGAAGGAAATGTGTAAAGATGTGTAATAGTCATTCCCCTTCAGGGTTGTGTCTTTCACCACCATTTACTGCCAATAAACTCATTTACTAACAATAAGTCACATGGCTTACTGGTACTTTTTGGACTCCGATTGTGGTTCCACACAACCTAATGCTCTCTTTCACAAAATCAAATTAGCATGTTCTATTCTGATCTAAGAGCCGCTTGCCAATTACAATTTAGCACCCACCAAAAAGATTCTCTATACAAGAAAGTCCCTGTTAGCTAACAGGATAAAAGTCTAACAGACAACATCTGAGCATGTCTGTGAAATCTCTGAGCCATTTTTATCTTGTTAAATAAAGAATATTGGCAGCTGCTTCCAAGCGCTGCCATAGATTCTGCCTGTAATTAATTAAGAGCAGTCATTTGAGGGGGAGAAGAAAGATTTAGTGTCACTGTTCAGTGCATGCACCTGTGTTTGTACCAGGGGGTGGTGAGTTGTTACACAGCTTCCAATTTGTTTGTTGTTAGGGGTCACCAGCCAAAAAAATCCTGCTCCATGTGCGTTTCTCGCTGGTTTGGCTAAAATCCCCAGGGACATACTTCCTCAGCGACACTCACGCACTGCAGTGTCTATACACGTGGCACACACGGAGGCGACTGTGACAGATCATTATGTTGCCAGAGAGGTTTCTATGGTGTTTCGTGAAGCCTACTAAGGCATCATGCAGCTAAATGCATATCAGTTGGAGCGCACGGTGAGAGCTGCAAACGAGGATTCTCCGATTCTACGTTTAAGCTTTTTAATGAAGGTCGGCGGGCGCCGAGGTTTGTGACACTACAGTGCACCAACGCACACACGGAGACATGTCCACGTAGATTTTCACCTCACAAAAACACCCTCTCCAGAGACACTAAAATACCTCCAATTAGACGCGCCACAGAACAACTGGGATGGGACCTGGAGCAAAAACACACACACATGCACAGAAAGATCCAAAGCAGACTCTAACTTAAGAGTCAGTGATGTGGAAATGAAACATCTGGAAGGGAGGGAAGACAATTAGAGAAAGAAACAAATGACACAAAGACACAAATGCAAGCCATAATAACACAAACATTGCCACTGAGCACATACTTAGACAAACAGGCTGCAGCATGTATCTGATATTTCCATATGTTAAAAGCTTTCCAAAAGAACGATAACGGCCATATGTTGTTCAAATGTTCAAAGCAGAAAATAATCATTTTTCACTTGGCTCAACACTATACTGATCAATACTTTGAGGGTTTCTGCAACGTCAGGTGTAGTATCTCACTTAGAGCCACTCCGTTCTTCTCAGGGCCGCAGGGCAACAAGCCCCGATTTGCGTAGGCGGGGGTGGCTAAACGGAAGAAATACAGTGATGTGAAATGGCAGAGATGAGGAGCCTCCAAGGAGGCGTAATCAAACTCAGACAGACTCTCCTCCAATCACCGAGCTGAAGTAATCAATCTCAGACTTCTGCACCCTTCCCAACACACACACACACACACACACACACACACACACACACACACACACACACACACAGATTAAGGCTAGGAAAGAATATAAGGTTATTTTACAGTGCATTTATGCACTTGGCGCAAATCCCATAGCTCCACCTAACTCTTTTCTGTGTTACCTTTGCGTCACTCTCTCGTCTCACAGTCGCTTCGTGATTGCTCGTCTTTCATGTTTTGTGCTGTGTTCAATCACTGTACACACTACTTGACAAAATAACTGCCTACAAACTGTCTCAGTTCTTTATTCAGCAGAATCAAATTTATAACTCGAATCATCACTGTGGAGAACTATGAAGCTTCAAAGACGAGCTGCACGTCTTTCAACTTTTTTGTATTCAAGAGAACTTGTTTGTAAGAAACTTTGGTGCCAGAAGTTTGAATTTGCTTCCGCCATACAGTAATTACAGAGCTACAGTAGAACAATTTTAGAGGGGAGGGCCACAGATTTTATTCATCAAGGTCAGTGCACTAGTTATAGGAAGTGCTGCTCAGCCTGTGAAAAAAGTTGTAAAAAGTCTTCTGGGGGGAGCTTTGCCAAGTCTGAGAAATAACCACAGTCAAAGTTAGTTTTGGAAACGACAGATATAAGAGAAAGTCTGTGTTGCAAACTGGTTTTGAAGAATTTGAAAGATGTGGGCACTTATGAGTCAGCAATACTTTAGAAAAAAAGATGCTGTGAACGGCATTTAGGGACAAAAAGTCAGGACATCACTGCGTCTATGACATTTTTCCCTGTTAAAGAAAAAAAAAACATGTCTTGCAAGTCCCCAACTTTATATAAGCAAAATACTAAATAGAAAGAAAGGACTGAGTCGGAAGTGCCTCTATGTATGCATGAAACATGCTTTACTTCTTTTCTCTATAGAAGATATAAAGACGGCTGATTGGGCCTAAGGATAACACAGTATTTAGAGTTCTGCTGTAATTATGTTGTATGCATCTGGCACGTTCTCCTAACCTCTTTTCCTCTTCTTATTCAAACTTCGGTTCCCTCCTCCTGCATGCTGCTGCTTCCTCTCCTATGCATCTTCCGTACCCTAACATATGCACAGACATGGAATTCTATATCACATTACCTCCTTCCTACGACAGGATGTCTGAGGGCTCGGGTCCTTCTGTCAAGTGCACGTCTTCCGTGGTGTCCAGATATGCTGAGATTTTGCTGCTCTATTGGTCTGATATAAAATTCTACAAAGACCTCCACCACAGTAAAATGAACAGAACCACACAGGTACTGTATGCACACACTGTTCTGGGCGTCAGGGAGACTCGCTGCTGTTTTGATTGACGGGCTGTGGTGTGTGTGAGAATGTGCATAAGTGTTGAAGAGAGGAAGACGATAGCAGGTATGCATGAAGCTTAATTAATTGGAGTAGGGATCTCCTATCTCCTGTCACCTACAGGAATACCCTCAGGCCATTAGAACTCTCTGTCTAATGCAAACACACACACTTGCACACTGAATCAAACATGTGAATACTTTACAGTAACTAATTGACCAGAGCAGTACCTTGAGTCTGAGCCTGCTTCCCTGAAGTAGCTGTGCTGATGTGATTCATTGTGTTAAATACTTGTACAGCACATGTTCTGCTTTGAATATTTAAATGTAAACTTCTGTCTGCAGCGATGACCGACTGAAAATGTCTTCTGTAACACCATATGTTGTCTGCGGTGATAAAAAGCTGTATATTTTGAAGCGGGGGCTGTACTTTCACTGATTACAGTGTGTGACCTCTTACCAAGCTGTTCTTCCACCATCAATTGTGGCTGTTTCAGCTCAACCACGAATGACAGTTAGTGCTTTTCTTTCAGCAGTCTGAGCCCCAGTTACAGGACGGTGGTCAGGGACATGCAGATAATGGATCTGTCAAGTAGGCAGGTCATACAGCTGGCGGTGTGCTGCACCACTTTAGCCAACAAAGTTTAGACATTTTAGCAAAGGCCTCATAACTTCAAAGAGACTTGATTAAGGAATGCATTATTTTAATGTATGTCCTCACAACTACTGTGTATGCGTGTGCAGGAAATCTATAAAGTGCTTTCTTCTCCACCGGTCCTGACAGTAACAGGTTGTTGGTCAAATCCTCCGTCTACACCCACGACTCACTTCATTAATTCTTTTGTCTCGTTCTGTCTCATTCTCCACAAGTTCTCTATCCCTCTCTTGTTCTTCTCTGTTGAGCACAATGCCAAATCAAAGTGAGAGAGGGGAGAATAGAAAATAGGTATCTCATTTATTCAGCTGAATTTCTGAAAAGAAAGACAACATTTTTAGAAATAGGAAATTTGACTGACAGCTATGAACTTCTAGCTTCAGATCCGGCACACGCTGCTTAATGGAAGGAGAAGAGAAAAGGGAGGAGACGGGAGATGGAGGGAGGAGAAGGTAGGACAGGAAATGTAAAAAAAAGAAGAGGTGCAGATAAACAAAAGAACCAGTCTGCACGTGTGACTCGTGACTCACAGGGAACCAGAGTACCTCTGTGCCTTAAATGAGATTCCATATGTACAAAGCGCTTCAACATTTTCATCATACTAATAGGAGTGAGAGCACAAGGCTAGAATCACTGTCATTAGTGCAATTTACTGTCTGCTACGTGACACATGTATGTTCCTAACTCATTCACATTAACCACACAGCTTTGCCATTTTCAAAGCAACCAACAGACCAGCAGGTGATTAAAAGATTAACACAATGGACCGAGAAGAATCACCTGCTGTTCCACTTGCTCCTTTCCCATTTTTCAGACTCCAGTCAGAATAAAAATAACTGAATCAAATATGCAGTTATATAGCAAAGGCTATTTACCCAGGAAATGTTTATAGTAGAAAACACACACTGAAGTTTATGGCAGAAGACTGATCGGTGAAGCCTAAGTATACCCCTACCATTCCTAAAAACGCCCAGAGGAGCACTCCACACTGACAGCTGTAACAAGGTGCTGTGTGTATATTTATGTGATTGTGTGTATGTGTGTGTAAATTTGTGACAAAGGATGCCAAAGGATACGACCCTGTAAAGAGAATCTAATTAAAACTCTACACTGCCACAAGGGACAGAACATACACTCCCTCTTTCCCTCCCTCCATCATTTAGCCATAGTGAACACTTCAGCTGAAGGACCGTTAGATAGTAGAGTATCCTTCGGCCTCCAAGGAGAAACGATATGGAAGGAAGGACTGAGTGATAAAGTGATTCTGTCGTGACTATGACAGAGGCAGGAACATAGACAGAGGCTAAGAATTACTAGACTTTGCAACTTGCTTCAAAATGAAGTGGCTGTTTGCCATTCCCTAACAAAAAAAACAATAATTAAATGATTAATAAATGGTATTATGCGACATGCACAACCAACCAAATGCAATTAAGTTTAAAAAATGCAGGGCTTTTTGAATTAGGGATCAGCTTGCCTTAGTTAACCCCTTAATGCCAAAACACACACCAATAATCTTTAAAAGACTGCAAATAATAGCGACAGTTTCTAAGCAGTGACATTAGTTTGGATGAGAACCTGGATGAAGAGGTGGGTAGAGATCACAGAGGGAATCAGAATGAGCGGCGGGTTCAGGTACATATCACAACACAAACGTTTTACAAATCAGCTATAAAAGATTTCCAATAATGAACTCAAAATGTAAACGAGCAGCGTTTGGTCTGCAGATGGAGTAGACTTGTTTTGAATAAGCAGCATGGTTTCACTGTAGAGAAGAGAAGAACGGATGCTGCACACTAGTAGTGGGGTCCTTTGGTCGTACGCACTAATAATTTACAACCAGGCAAAGGGATGTTTACCTGTGATGCTCAGGTAGACGGCGGGACTCGTCACATTCTCTCCTGACATCTCATTCACTGCCTCCATGTGGTAACGCCCTGCGTCCGTTGCGGTGGTTGCCAGGACGACTAGCTGATTGTCCAAAGTAATTGCTCTGCAATAAACAAACAAAACGGAGAACAGGCGATTAGAAAACACAATAACAACAAGTGAAAGCAAAACACGTCTTGTAGTGCTGCTCAGTCTTAGACGAGAACACTGCTCAAACTAAGACTCTGACAAGAGGAGAGTATTTGGTACACGGATCATTTGGGATTCAAGAGGGGAGGAAGGAAACATTGAATACCAGCATCAGACAGGAACGAGGATTGAGAGAGCTTAAATAAATCTCCCCTCCTGGCTCAGATTGATATGTGTCTAATTTGAGGTCTCTTTAATTCTTTTGGCTCTTCACGTTGTTTGTGTATCGTCTACTGTTCCCCTTGCTTTACACTGATCCATTGTCATTTCCCCATGTACCAGCACCGATCAATACTGCACAAACACAGTGCACACAAGTGAACATAATCACAAACACACAGATCTAACAGTGTTTTATACGCAAAGATAAGAAACTATCGCTTACAAACAGACTCTGTGTTGCTGCCTTTCAGTGGAGGGTGATAGGATGTTGATTTTAGAAGGAGACTGTGTGGTTAGGAGGAGGAGGGACCGCGGGAGGGAGTCGAGAAGAGGAAAAAAATATATTCATAGTGCTCCGCTTTTCGTGTGTTTGAACTCGTCTGTCTGGGAACAGATGCTGCCAGGCAGGAAACACAAGCTGATGTTTTTGGTGATGCTACTTGTGTTTCCAGCATGTCGATAGATAAAAATTCACTAACAGGCCGACCTGAGAGCCAGCACTGAAATAAAATCAATATGACCAAAGGGTGAATAAAGCATATTAAAGTGAGATGACTGTTGTTTATTTATATAGACTTGGTCTGTTTGTGTGCTGCCGCAACACAATTACACACACACGCGGTTTGCTGTGTTCAGACTGAACAGCCCTAAGAGACAACATTTCTGTGTAATGTTGTGCTACATAAACAAACACGTGTAATGTGTGCGCTAGCACATTTTCATTTGGAAAAGCACTGCAGTCAGATGAAAAGATCTTCATGTGTGCGGAAGATGCATTACGGTGTTCTTCCTGTGACCATGGTTTAGAAGCAGTAATGGCTGCACCTCAAAATGAGACCTGTGCAGGATGGATGTGGTTTCCGCTCCATTTAAATTTGACCACAGAACAGCATGCATCTTACTCGGACTGGATTCAGTGGGTCTGTGTGGCGAGTAAACAAACCACCGTGTGTACGAGCAGCGCTGGAAATGATAAAGCCTAATACGCGCATATTTGACTACATCTATGCAGCTGAGCCCAAATGAAAATATAATGTTTAGAGACTAGTATTTAAATGTGTGGAAGAGGTTAAATTAAAATGAATCATGGCTTTTGGACTACATTGTGTGTTGACACTGGCTGCCACCTCATTTGCCAGGTCATTACTCAACTTATGCTATACTGTAATTGGTATGTTGGCATAACAATGACGCGCAACCAGTGTGATCCTCCGAGACACAGCTTTAAAAAGCCTATGTTGACACCAAGTTGAGATTTATACCCAATGACGAATGCAAGAGTGTGTGAGTTTGAAATGATGGAGAAAAGAGAGAAGAGAGAAGAGGAAGAGAAGTTTGACACACACCTCCACGCCCACATACAGACAGATTTTCTCAGGTCTAATTTTATTCAGTGTGATTTCCCAGGAGAACATCCAAAAGAGAGAATTTGTGTGAGTGTACGTCTGTGTGTATGATCCCTCGTGTGTGCGTGTACCTCTGGGTGACTATTCAACCACATCTCACTGTCTGAAACGGAGGCCCTAACGCAACCTTTCTCCTGTTCTCTCTTATTCAACAGCAAAGACAGACTCCGCATCTTCGCTGAGACTAAAAACTCAATTAATAGCCGTTAAGCTCATTAAGTGCACTGACCAGCACATGCTGATTAATAGACGGGCATGCTTCCACCTGCCTACAGTGTCTGAGGGAGCAGAGAGCCTGGGAGGTTCCAGGGAATATAAATCCACCAAGTTGTTAGCATCGAAAGTCAAAGGAGTTCAGTGGGTGGGTGTGTGACCAATTAGGATAAGCAGATAAAGATCTGAGCATTTGTTGAGCGGAAACCATTTGCTCATGTGCATGTACATATCCCATTAATATGAACAGCTGTCACGTGAAATTACATGCGATGACACAGGCGCTTTCATCCAAACTGTGCGGTCTCATGACTGGTTTCCCATTAAATCTTCACATGGGACTTTCGTTTCAGTTTGAGAAGTAAGAAGAAATTAAATAGGCCGATAATAAGTCAGGAACCTTGAAGAAATAGTGAAATACCTCTTGGTTTGTTGTGAGTAGCTGGAGGGGGATTATACAATCTCATCCTAAGAGTTATACTATAGTCAGGTGCATACAAACAGGTGCGCATGTACACCAACGCCATTCAGACTGAACAGCACTGTAGCTCAGATTATATATCACATAAACTCAACATGCAACTTTCTGCTCTGTTTTAGCTCCACGTTTAATTAAATTGGGTAGAAAAAGAATTCTTGCATTTAATTAAACACAAACTAATTCGTAAATCTGCGCATGGCTCCGCATGCTTATGTGTGCGCAGTGTGTATGTGCGGCAGGGTGTGTGCCGCAGGCAAAAAGTGAAATTAAAACGCAGTAATCAACTACATCCTTTTCTCTTCTCCATCTGCATTGCTCCGTGTATCCCTCAGCCCCCCAGCAATAATAAAAAACAGCCTTTCGGACTCTCCAATCCTATTTTCTTTTCTCATTCAGATTACAATCTGCACATTTCTTTCTTTATGTTTTTTTTTCAATTTTCCTTGGATTTCTCCCACTTTGAATATGTCCCTCTCTCTTACAGTATCCTTCCACTTCACTTAATACAAGTGTCCTGTCTTACCTACCATTTCCTCCGCCGACCTCTCAGAACCAAAGCAGCAGGCCAGATTGGTCTTTCATTAACTCTCTGGCCCCAAGACTCATTAATAAACACTCACGGGTGTCCGCATTGCAAGACTGACTGCTGAACACACACACACATAGAGTACGAGTGTGCCAGGAGCTAATTAGCACACACGCGTCAGAACAGGCCAGATGATGAGTGAGCAAGTGTCAGTGAATGTTGTTTTTTTTGGTTTTTTTAAGTGTGTCTAAGTGTAATTGTATGAGTGTGTGTCATGTCCGGGGACAGACTCTGCTGCCAACAGAGTCCACCTCAGTGATGTCTGCCCTCCCTCGCTACCTCAGACAGGCAGTGTGCCACCTTCTTAAACCACAGTACAGCTGACACACACACACACACACACACACACACACACACACACACACACACAGGGGCTCGGGGCGGAGGACTGTGGCAGTCGCATATAAGGGGAGATACTCTACTGTAAAACAAAATCCAAAACAAGCTTTTTTGGCAGCTGCATCTGCAAAGCGTGTGCCAGCCAGTCGCCCACGCATACACTGCATACATATATAAACACACCTCGCACAGGCACTCACTGTTCTTTGCAGCCGTTGGCTGAACCAGATGTTTGTTCTCATGTATAAGTCAGAAAACTCATGAACGCGTCTTCTGTTGGTTAATGCACACACCTCCATACCTGCTGAAAGCCACAGCGTGTGTAGCTGCCTATAAAGTGAAGACTTTGTTATTACAAACTTTACAACGGCTCCGATATTCAAATCTCTGCTTTCAAAATTGCCTGTCAGCTTGAGTTGTGGTGTGGTATTTTCTATTCTAAAGTAATTGGTAACTATAAACCTCAGCTGCAGAGAGCACATTGTTCTTAATGCAAGAGAGGCCTCTGCACAATATTCATCAATAAATGCTATGATAGCTTTTTTGGCTTGTGTTTTTCTTTATCTGCACAACTGCAAATACAGGCCGACATGAAAACACCAGAGTAAAGCCAATCACTGGGAACAGATCAAGTATTATTCTTTCATATTAAAATCGATTCTTTGTGTGCTCTTATTTTAACAGATACATCTTTCCCTTTTTGTTATGATTTCACCAAACTCTGTGAGGTTACATGCAAACGTCATCCATCAAAACTTTGTTTCCTGTGAAAGCTCCGCTTGGCTTTAACACGCATGACTCAGTGTGAACACAGAGCTGGTAGTTGAGTATTTTCACAGATTTAAAGAGATGTACTCCCCGAGGGGCTGACGGCTACGCCTGACAGCCAGTTCTTGTTGTGATGTGTAAATTGGGAACAAGAAGAAGCTGTACTGTAAGACTTTGGTGATATAAGTCTTATCGTATATATAGGAGTGATCAAGGAAGTGACCAAGGAGCAAAAAGTGACACATGAACTTTTTTTTTTCTTCAACAGCTGCACGTAGTTTTGGAAAAAAAATGCAGATCTGTTTTGTAATGGGATTAAACAGTCTAACTGAGTTAAGACAGAGAACTGGACCACTGCCAGAAGCTCTTGACATTCTGCTGCCAGCAGCTTGACAGTGACTGCTTTAGTGATTTTCCATGCATAGTTTAAATTAAGCTATTGTTAACACAGCCTGGGGTTGAAGATTTGTTTTACAGTATATTTGCTGAACATTCTTTAATCCTCTTACACAGCCAAAATGCACAACCTCAAAAATTCCCTTTAAAAATGACTCTGATTGCTGGAAATGCCTCCAAGCTCAATTAAGGTTAAACAAGTTTAGTAAAATTAATGTCATTTTTTTGTCCATGTGAAACTTGGTTTTAGCTTTGCAATTGAAGTTTGCTGTGTGAAACTCACAAAAACATCTGAGGAAAACATGGAGATTAGCGCTAGCTCCCTGAGCGCCGCCTGTAGCTGCTCACTGAGCCCCATCCCCCCCCCCCCAAAAAAAGGGGGGATGGGTCAAATGCAGGGGATATATTTGGTTGTAACATGTAAAAATGTATTCAAGGACAATAAAGAGGATTCTTCTTCTTCTTTCAGTTTCAGATGTTATTCATTACTAATCACACATTTACCATCTTTCACCACCTCTTCAACACTTCACTGATGCACCACACGGTGCACGGTATGGATTCTGAAACACAGCCGAGTCAACAGCTGTATTACTTCAGCAGGCAGGAAACTTTGCTCACCACTAAATGCACTGCAGTGTGTTGAGACAGGAGAGCTATCACCAGTGTCCATCCATATAACAAGTCTTTATCACGTCAATTTGTGAGACATAAGCAATTTGTTACACTTTTAATTGCATTGCATTGACAGAATTACACTGACAATCTACAACGGCGGGTAGTAGTAGGAAGTAGACGTGGTGAAATAATTACTTATTTTAATTTTCCGTCTTCTCCTGACACACATAAATAAATAAATAAAACCTCAACATAAACAGAATCTTAAATCTTGTGATATAGACTTTTGACCACACCACCCAGCATTACTAAAATAGTCTGAAATGTACGTGTGTAAAATAGTGAGCGTTGTAACTTTGCTAATGTTGTAAGTTCCAGGATGTGCCCGACGTGTCCCAGAGCAGGACTGTTACTCCTGCTGCCAGATACATTAAGTCAGCTTGAGCACTTGTTTCAAACCTCACTGGAACAAACCATTTTTACAATGTCATCTTAAATCTGTATTCAACAAAAGCCGAAAAAAAACATCCACAAAACATCTCTATAATAATTCTGCTGGAGCCAAACCAAATGAGAAGAAATAATAGAAGCAGGCTACTGATGCATTAAAAATGTGCATCAACTATTTAGAAGGCCCGGACTGTGTCTATCTCAATTTAAATCAGGGCCAAAAGATTTTGGACTACATTAAAATAATAACAGGAAAACATTCACATTTATTAAAGGCACCCGTTAGGCACATTTAGATCTCCGCAGTCAGACTCACACGCAACTGCCCACAGGACACAGTACACGGCCAAAAATACTGTGTGTCATCACCCAAGCAGGGAATACAGACAAGTGAATATTCTTCTTACATGTGACCACTGTAACAAAGAGTTGATTCATAGATTCGACGTGTCCAGTAGTTGTCTTGGCAGCTAGGAAGCTTAAAGAACAAACGTTGACGGTTTTTCAGTCAATGAATCACTTCTTTAACCATAAACGCCAAACATGATTCCAGCTTCAGATTTTTAAGGATTTGCTGCTTTTCTCTGTGGGTAAACTGCATTTTTTGGGTTTTCGGCTGGTCAGACAAAACAAGACATCTGTAAATGTCAATTTGCATCTTTAAAATTACAGTTAGCTTTGATAAATGACACATCTTCAAAAATGTCCACTGTCCCCAGAAACCTTTCCACGAGATGCTGACACCTGACTGCAGTGATTTTGTCTCCCACTCAGTCGCACGAGCAGTGATGATTTCTGCCTTCGTTAAACCCTCAGTCAAACTCTAGCATGGTGCAGCTGCTCATCCCAGACCAGTTGGGTTACAGGTGATTAGGCCACTTTCTGCTTTGAACCACTTGTCATGTTGAAACAGTACTTTTGAATCTCAGAATGCTGTGCATTGCTCTGACCATTGTCCATGCACAGTTTGGACTGCACCTTAAAGCATACTGCTTACACCCTTTTGGCCATATATTTGACAACAAACTACTCCCATGTGTGTAGACAGAGAGTAGCCTCCTCTGTTTCACAGAAACGTGGCTACATGAAGGAATCCCAGACTCCAGCGTGAACATTGATGG
>JAUMHF010000001.1:4502058-4536546 GCA_032359275.1 Microctenopoma steveboyesi
CCCCCCCCCCCCCCCCCCCCCCCCCCCCCCCCCCCCCCCCCCCCCCCCCCAGAGGTTACAACAGTAATGAACACTAATGTGTTTGTGAGAGAATTTAACGGCCCCTTCACTGACTCAGAAAACATTTCCCTACCTTCTGCCCTACACACTCTGCAGCTCTGTGACTTATAATTAACGCAGTGCCTAAATCACAGGCTTGCTTCCTTAATCACCTTTACAGTTCCTTCAAACGGTCAAACGGACACAGAGAGGAGACTTTTCTGTGGTTGCTCACCAGGTTGGCCAATTGCCATGAACAATAAGTCTTCCATAAAACATGTACACAGGCAGAGAAAGTGCGCGCGCGCACGCACACTTTCACACACACACACACACACACACAGTGAAGTATCCTTGTGCCCACACAGTTTAGGGGCTACAGTGCGAAAGTAATTGGGGCCTGTGTGTGTGTGTGTGTGTGTGTGCTGGAAAGAGAGTGAGAGAGAGCTGAAGAGGGCTGTTGGACAGACTCTATTTGTTTATTGTCCCCTGGCATGGCCTGAGGGACAGCCAGAGAGAAGTGGAAAGGCAACGGTACAGGAAAGGAAAGCAGAGCGAGGCAAGGGTAATTTGGAGGCAGGAAAAGAGAAGAGGAGCGAGGGATAGGGTTCAATGCTGAGTAAACATAGGAGCAAGACTTTCCTCTCCACGCGCTGTTTGTTCACTTACAGGAGCTCCATGACTCACTTCCTTTCTACCTTCCTGTCCAGCTATGGCCTCGTTCAGCCAATTATTCAAGCAAACACACACAGAGCAACATCAGTTTTTAATATGGCACTAATATCTGCCATAACCAGTGTTACCTTAGAGCTACAGTAGAGGAAATTCTTCTAACGTGAATGCTGGATGGATGTAACAGCTCCTGTTGTGTGTCTGTGCGTGTGCAGCTGACTGACTGTTGTAGTCCCATTAGGTGGATGGATCTCTAGACGAATGGCCATTATCCTAATTAGCACTAATTATGTCTGCTTCCAATTAACCACACAACTGGTGCTGACTTCTCTCGCGGTCTCACTCCGTCTTCCCCTCAGCAGGAGAACTGCACCTTATTCTGTCAAACACAGTCTCTCTCAGCTGCTTAACTCCGTCTTTCCCTCGGCTGCAAACTTGAAAAGAAACTCTTGATTTTGTTCATGCGACTATGAAAACTTAGAGTGTGACTCCAGCAGGACACAGAGTTCACTTTGTGAATCTGTCTGAGTATTTAAGTCTCCTCATTAGTCTTTGTACTTCACACACATGTATAACACATACTTTGGGAAGAAAACTTTTAATTATTTTTAAATACGGAATCTGTTGGTAACATAAATACACAAATCTAAACCAGATTTTTTCAACAAGCTTTCAAAGATGAAAAATATGGCAAAGAAATGAACTTTCTAGTTATGAATAGATCTTGAGCTTGAGAGACCTGGTGTATGTGCCACCCACCACGTGGTTAATCAGAACTAATGTGTCCTAACTAGATGATTATATGTCATGGTGAGAATATCTGTAAAGTTAAACAGTACTTAAATACAGTGCTTGAGTAAATGTTATAAGTTACTTGCCACCTCCTAATTAACATCAGTGGACCACTCATGCTTTAGATAGTTGTAATTGTATCGGCGCTGGTTATAATTCAGCAAACTGAACAGTTAATACCAGATGAGACGATAAATTCCATGGCCCTACTCCCTCTCGCCTTATTTAAACAGTCTAATTTGTTTCGTTTTTATGGAATCTCATAAGATAATAACACGTTTGAAGACCTACGTGACTTCTGCTGAATGGGGAATCTTTGACATGTCAAAGAAATTCTCAGGATCAGTTAACAGTTTAATCCTGGTGTCACATCAAAACATTTCAATTATTAATGAGGTGTGAGTGTGGGTCTATACCATCGTGCTGTTTGGAGCGAGAGGCAAAACAAGCGGAAATCATGTCTTCTGTCTGTGCAATCTGCACATGACCCTAAGGTTTAACTCATTTCTATGAATATGTATTCAGTTCATTCTGTGCTTGTCAACACTGCCCAGCAGCAGCTCATGGAACTTTACAGTGGGGGTATTATGATTGGGTTTTGGCATGCTATGCTGCGTTTAAGGAAACGTCTTCACTCAGGAAGTCAGGGAGTATTTTAGCAGGACAATGCCAGGCCTTATTCTGCGTGTGCTTCAGCAGCAGGATTTTGCAGACACAGAGTGCTTGTGATTGACTGGTTTGTCGGCTGTGTGGACAATTACAAAGTGCAATTACAAGGAAAAGAGATTTTGTCTGTCTGTCCTAACTCTAGATTTGGTAACACGATCTGTTATGGTCAGTAAAAACAGTCAGAAAGTGAATTTAAATATTACACACTAGTTATTATAGGGTTAATATAAAGGTCATAGCTTTTCTGTTTGTATATTTCATATAGTCTCACAGAAAAACAGTTTTTAATATCTCACAATTCAGCACATTTTCTTTTTTTCTGAAAAGTTTCATAATCCTAAATAGGTCCATAAGCATTTTAAAATAATTGAGATTTGATTTAGTACTGTAGAAGCTTACCTACATCTGAGGAAAGATTGACCCATACGTCAACCACACATCAGCTGTAAATAACAGATAGTGTGTGTGTGTGTGTGTGTGTGTATAAATGGGTATAAACGGGCCACTGTGGTAATTTATAAAAACAGCTATTTAAATGTATACAAATAGCTTCCTGTAGCTTTAAAGGCCAGCAATAATGGTGTGGAGTAAACAAGCACAGTGTTCCTGCTTCATTAACAACGCTTCATAACTGATACACTTGTCACCATAGTGATAGGAAATCAATAACACACAAACAAAAAGACTATCTACAGGCAAAAACATTTTAATTTACACTATTCAGTTATAAACATAACCACACACTCACTTGCTCTCATAGATCTTTTAATGTGCACAAAGCCTGCAGCCATTCTGTCAGTGAATGCATCACTCACAGTGACCTGTTCCTTCCATAAAAGCCCTCTACACGGTTGTGTGTGGTTCTTTAAACGGGGTAAACATCTGCGAGCACAAACACAGGGCACATGTTTACTCTGAAGTGGCGCTTCAGCCAGTACAGGTCAGCATGTATGTGTATTTTGGTAACATAACCATATATAAAACTATTCTAATGTGCATTAACGTGTAGTAAACTGTAAATCTACATCAATGTGGAAAAAAAGAAATACAAGGAAATAGAAAAAAGGCAGGATTTTGTAGAGGTCCAAAGTGCCTAAAACTATTCTTTGTGCGTGCGTTTTATAATAGCAGGAGGAGATGCAGACTGAATTTCCTCATGAAAAGAAACTAAAATTGCAGTGCCACCTGTGTCGGCATAAACACATGCTCACACGCAACACCACCCACTTTGGCGGGGAAGCCTCAAATATGCCTGAGTGCAAAACGAACATCTCACATCATCATGTCACTGGGAACACTTGTTTAGCATTAGCACAAAAATGAGAGACCTGTACATGAGTGTAAACAGCACGAGCCACTACAACACACAACTGTGTTTTACATACGGTACACTGTCATTATCTGTTGAGCCAAGGTGATCATGATGAATAGGAATCATGTAATGGGAAAAACTAAAACTATGGAGGAGGAAAGAACAAGAGAAAACAGACTTTTCGAGCTACTCCTTTGAACTAAGAGGGAGGACACTGGGTCACCGTTTTAAACACTGTGAATGCATTTATTCCTTGACCTATGCCCCTAAGTCATAAACACAAAACTCCCCCGTGAAAACATAAGCAGAGAGGTTAGAGCACAGACACAAAGAGTGTAATTTCCAGAGAGCAGAAAGTGCTCAAATTTAACCTTTATTTGTGTCTGAGGAAAACAAACTTATGATCCTGCTCTTATTGATCCAGCTTTCTGATCTTGAGGATGTCATCTTGCAGCTCTGATATTAGCCATTCAATCATTATTCTGTCTGTTCTCTTTGAACAGACACAAAAAAACCTACCTAGATTATCTCTTGAACTGTGTTTGTATTTAGAGCATATTTCACTTTGTATTTTCTTAATTCATGTTTTTCATTCCGTCTCGTGTGTAATAATCACCTGCCAGACACCAACGGGGCGCCAGAGCCAAACCCGCATCAGCTACTTCTGAAGAGAGACAGCGAAGTCTCTCTGCGTTATTCATTCTGCCCCTTGCTTTCCCTCTCTCCGTTGTGTCGATAGGTTAAGAACTCTTTCCACAGACAGATGTGTGTGTACACAGCGTGAGTGTATATATGTGTACAGTCTGGTCAATGATGGATCTGTGTGTGGCAGGTAATTAAAAGTGTGATTAGTGGATAATTAAAAGAGGTCTCTGTCTTTAGAATATTTAATGACTTAAGACGGAAGACACGCTAACACGCTAACACACGCACACACACACACACACACAAGCTGGCAGGTGGGAGTGTGTTGGTTCAGACTCTAATGGGGGAATAATGATTCCTGATGGGATATTAGCAGGAAGACACAAGTGGAGAGAAAGAGAAGATTAGGAAAGGTGGGGTAGATGAGAAGAGAGAAGATCAAATATAGACAAAGGACAGGGAACCTTTTTAAGATACACATCCATAAAATCAGCAGCTCAAGCACGCACGCACGCACGCACGCACGCACGCACGCACGCACGCACGCACGCACGCACGCACGCACGCACGCACGCACGCACACACACACACACACACACACACACACACACACACACACACACACACACACACACACACACACACACACACACTTCCTGCTCCCTTTTTGTCTGTTTTTGAGTGATCAGTTCAGACAAAAGCAGCTGCCCTCTGACATAGATGAGCAGAGAATCACTGAAGCCAGACCCCAGAACCTTACACACACACACACACACACTCACACACACACACACACACACACACAAACACACACAGACAGACAAACATAGTAATGGGAATAATGGAAAAATGAAGAAATTAGAAATCAGTTGTTGCCTATTAAACCTGCCATTGATATTCATTCTTGTGCAAACAGCATTGAGCTAAATGCCAACATTCAAGCTTTCATGCTCAACTAGATCCAAACATGCTGATGTACCACTTTATTGTATGTCATGTAATATGTACAGTACATGTGACGAATGGGTGTTCTGCAGCTATATTTTTCATATATAAATAAAAATAGTATACACAGGGCACTGTGCATACTACTATTGTAACTTTCACAGCGTGAGTCATGCTGCCTCAGCTCTGTTTCTACTGCAGAGGACGGGGTGACATCAAACTTATGTGTTTACAAGCTTTGCAGACATCCACATACAGATGGAATTTTAATGCAATGTAAATAGGGCTTGTGACTGCACATAAAGTGATAAAGTGAAATGACTAGTTGAGGATAATACGAATTACGTTCAATTATTTCTGTAATAATTTATGAAACACGAAACAGTGGTTGTTAACAGGGACCCATTTTCAATATGATGCTATCATTTGTGTCAAAGATATTGTTACTACCCCTCCCCTTCCTCCCCTGCTGCACGTCTTCCTTCCTTGAGTGTGTGAGGCAGAGTAAGCCTCTGTCATTTGAGAGAGTCATTAAGTACCACTTGAGAGTTTACCTCTTTTCTACTTTTAAAAAGTTTCCTTTTTACCTTGAATTGTTGAGAATTGTGACTGGAGGAAGACAGAAAATGTGGAACACACTTACAAGTAAGGGACATCATTTAAGGACAGATGAGAGGAGCTTCACATTCATGCGCCAGATATCGAGGCTGTTATCTCCGCAAACAAGAAATATATGTGACTGTGAGCTGAGGTCTGAAAATAATGGTGCTATCACATCTAACATATCCAACCAATTTTGTGTCGGGATAGAAGGGAAAATGTAATTTATTAAAAACATAAAGTTTTTACCTTATGGCATACGTGTGGGTCTACTTATAGCCTACAGACTTGGAAAACACATCAACACTTTTAAACAAAGCTACAACAAATTGCTTTTGGCAGAATATGCAATGAATATTCATAGTCCAACAGCAGGCCCTGAAGTGCTGTCTTCATAATGCAATTCTATCCCACTCCACCTTGACAATGAATAATATTACCAGAAAATGCAATGCAATTAAAGCAACCCCTTGTTTCCTGTCTCCCTTTACCACACGTGTACCTCCCCCTGTGCAGTACAGTGATAACATTAAAAATTAAACAAGTCATCTGATTTCTTTACTGCAAAATTCATGCATGCTAGTGTGCTGCTAGAACAAGTTGCCTCTGGCCAATCTTTTGCAACAAGCAGTCCTTTGTACGATTACAGACCGTGGACCTGAATTAGACAGAAAGAGAAGTAGACATGCATTATAGCGAGGCAATGGACTAATCGTGAGTTTAAGACCCTTTCTCCATTTACTTACACTGTTGATTTCAATAATAATAATAATATCATCACCAACTGAATACACTTTATGCTGTATAGGCATGGATATGCTGTTTGTAAGCGCAAACACGCAGACAATGTCACGGTTCTTACAGTTAAACCAGCCAAGAGTTTCCCAGATGTTCCCATTATGTGATTACAGGTTAGCAACCTCCACACACATTATGTGATTCGATATAACTCTGTGCTGTCAAGTGCAAACAAACTGCTGACGATTCAAACTGTAGGAGAGCTCACGCTGTTCACTCAAGCCATCAGGCTGAAAACAGGGACACACAGAACACTGGACACAAACAGGCCACAGAAATACAACACACTGACTTAGTATTTTTCTGTGCGTGCGTTGGAATAAATTGGATTCAAGACGTCCAAAATAATAGATCCCAGAGTTGGGAGGTTTGTCGTACACCACCACACTTCACTGCATTTATAATCTTACAACAAAGCTGCTGTTGACTCTGTTGTCTCAGGGCTGTTGTCATGACCTAACTCATCTGTGATTTAAAACTAATTGAGCGTGCCGTGAGTTCAGGCAGAATACTGAAGTTGTGCTTGAATTAGCTTCTCAGCTGCTTCGTTCATGCTTCAAAATCCTTCTAACCTTGCATTTATTACAGTGGCTCTGCTGAGGAGGACAGAAAGGCTGCAGCGGCTCTTTCCAAACCCAACGTGCTCTATAGTTTTTGAGAGCGTTTTTTGTGCTCTAGTCTCTGTGGCCCCATCACGAAAAACAAAAAAAACAAAGAAACACATCATTAGAATAAGAGATGGAGAAACAGATCACGTATAAGGTTTGGTATGCTCCATACCAACTACCACTCAGATCATTTCAAGGCAGAATCTTGCCAAATCTAACTTTATAACCATTTAATAAATGATTCATTCCTTGACTCCCTAACTGAAGTACTGGCTTTGCTGCACCCAATATACACCAACCACAGAACGATAACAAGCTAAATCCATTTTTACATACAGTACTACTACCACTACTAGCACCGCTACAATCTTGACAGTAATAAATCTATTCATCAAGACCTAAAGGTGAGCTGAAGGATAAGTATGGAGGAAACCTGGATTAGCTTTTTCCCTTTGAACAGGGATCAACAGCCACTAATACTACCTGACAGGTCAGAAAGACAAAGTGAAAGGGAGGGTAAAAAGCTAACAAGAGAGAGACAGAGCAGCAGACACGTATGCGTTGAGAGGCAGTGAGAGGTACAATGTGGAAGTGGAAATTGAAGGTTTACAGTCGAGAATTTTTTATTCTGTTATTTGCCGCCACATTAAGGGACCAAAGGAGCAATTCAATTGTGCTACTGGATGGAGAAACGGAAGAGGAGGGGGGTAGAAGAGCAGACAAATAAACTTGAAAATATCAAGTCCAGGCAGGCATCAAAACAGCATTGTGGTTGCTTCGTGTCCTGTCTTTTATTTCCCTCTCAAAATTGAAATAATGTGCAAATTTACTGTGAAATTCAAAATTCTAATGGTTCTGTGACATCACAGTGGGCATCTTTTAGCCTCTAATAGTAGTGTTGGCAGACACTCACCTTTTTCTGGTCATCAGGTAGTCTGAGAGAGCGGGGGGCTGCTTGGGTAATAATTGGGTAAAAGACACACACGCTCGGCCTGCTTAGATTCTCCGTCTCTGCAATGGTTGTGTGTACACCCCCAATACAAGGTGTACAAACATGATGATGAAGTAATAATGATCTAAATGCTGAAATATAAATGAAAGTCTAATAGTGCTGAGTTTCCACCAGGTCCATGTAACTGCAGCAGAGCTCACACAGTTACAATGAATTAACTCCGTCAGTACTAAACCAGATATTAGCTGAGTGCTAAAGAATCAAAGACAGAACTGCATCAAAGACTTACACCTGGATACCGTCTCTATGATGTGCCCAGGGATAATGTCCCCCCCATAATGTCTGGGACAACACCTACACTAAATAGTCTTACTGCAGGACGAGACTAGAAAGCATACTGTATTTGTGAGTCAGTTTATTTGATGAAAACTAAATCAAAGACTCCACAGATTAAGTCGCAGACACAGTGGATTGAGATGAGCTTAAACTCTTTCCCATGTCTTCTTCTACTCCTCTCTGAGTCACTTTGATCCTCCCCTTTGGCTGCCGGCAGAAACGCGGTCATTATGAACCACAGTGGAGCTGTCGTGGATGGACGACCTTTCAAATGGGCAGTTGTATTTTCAACATGTGGTGGGGATCTAAGTGTCCACAACCTATAAGTCTCGCTCGGAACGAAGCTCATTTTCTCTTGATCTTTCTGCCCATCTAATACGCACACATGCATATGCACACACGCTTACAGACACGAACACACACAACATCTGCTCGGAAAGTTCAGACAGCGAGAAAGTTCCTTCTGCTCAGACCTCTGCTGTGTGTGTGTGTGTGTGTGTGTGTGTGTGTGTGTGTGTGTGTGTGTGTGTGTGTGTGTGAGAGATGGAAAGCGGGGAAATAATGAATCGTTCCCTCTGTTAAAGTGGTGTTTGAGAAATTAACATGAATGAATGTCGAGACACACCTCCACAGCATATGGCTGATTAGGCTAGGTCTAAAAAGAGACATATTTCCCATAAGGCCAAGTCCTGACACTGACCACCTGTGACATGAGCGCTCTCCACACCACTCGACTCCCCAGAAGCTGAAAACTGAAATATTCACTGTCTGCCGCGCCATGCTTCTGCATAGATCACTGCTTTTATTTGACCAATCTGGGCGCCCCGCGTCCCCAATGGAGGAAAACGAGTTCTAATTCTCCTCTCTCTAGTTGTCATCTTGAAGCTGTTGGGCACGACAACCATTTCACATCCATCTGCCACAGGCTTCGAAGCTAATTAAAATCAGCAGCTCGCGCCTCTTGACCTGGGTGGCAGGTCTCAGCTAAAATATACATCAGTGTCAGTGGCATCGAGAGCGCCGCTGTCTCAACATTGTTTTGACTGCTGCTGGACAGTGGAGGAAAAAAAAAAAAAAGCAGAATCAGTATGTCTGAATGAGAGGATGCAGGTGAAAATAAAAACCTATTGAGACGGGGAGGGGAGTGGAAGCAAATCACAGAGATGGCAGAATAGCATGGAGATGATTCAGAGACTCCGTTAGATTAGAGCAGGGTGTGTGGGAAGTGAACAGCTTGTAAGTTCTTTCCTGGACAGTATCTTGAGGACTGGGGAGCTTGGGATGTTAAGAGATAGACGGTGTGTGTGTGTGTGTGTGTGTGTGTGTGTGTGTGTGTGTGTGTGTAGGGGGAAGGGTAAGCGGGAGCACAGACTTGGTGCCAGAATGAGATTGTGTGTGTGACATATGCAGAGATGGGTTAGGGGCAGGCAGGCAGACAGACATAAATTGAGAGCAGTGGGAAAGTCAGATATACAGACAGCGAGATGGGACTGGGGACTCTGGGAGCGAGATGCATATCGGATCAATAAACTTCATAAACGACATCATCAGCTTGGTCACCACGAAGACAGCCAACCGCCAGGCGCCATCTGGCCCCGTCTCAACGGACTGCAGGATCAGCCAGCGTAACCTCGCACACAGACACAAACGCGTACGCGTACACCCACCATTACACACGCAGGGCTGTGCAAATATTCACTGCACTCGCTCTGACACGCATGAGCGCTCACAGAGACGTTTGAGCCAGGTAGGCGCTACCGAGATTGGTCTGGAGAGACGGATTGTGTGTCCGTGTGTGTGTGTGTGTGTGTGTGTGCATACACCACAACAGTTAAGCAGTTTATTCAGAAAGCAAAGTTTATGGGTTCTGCATAACAGTATATCCTGTAGCATGATAATGACCATAAAACAGACAGAGAGTGAGAGAACAAAGCAATATAAAGAATAATTTAGAGGCAGAGAAGTAGGAGTGAGAGATGGAGCAGGGAGGTGAGAGGGGGAGAAGACATGTCTTGTAGAGACAAGAGGAGAGCTGTGAAGAAAGGTGCAAATTAGTATCTTCTATGAGGGTTCAAAGGAAGTGTTATGCATGAATCTTCATCACGGTATGTCAGAATGTGGGGAGCAAGCAATTCAGAATATTTTCTGTCACAATGCAGGAAAAGGTTTTATCTAGATTATATTAATGACGTATAAAGACTTACTGCTTCTAGCCACTGGACAGATGGATGTATTGTGGCTGTGACATGTTTTTAAGGGAGAAAAAAAAATTGGAGTGACTGAAATTGTGAGGATGAAATCTTATTGTGTACATTTCATCAAACATTTCTATATTATCGAATGTATTACCACAATCTTTTCTTAGACAAATCCTCAACGTCGCTCACCAACCGTCTTCTCAGCCCACAGAATAACTCGTTTAAAGATTTGCTTTCATCAGCCCAAGAATCTAGTTTAACTAAAAAGCATTAACAGCTAACAAAACTGATAAGAATCTGAATAAATATCTCTAACTAATCATCTCAAGAGTGCACAATTACAAGGATGGAAGAACAATGCTTTGGGTTGCTTCATTTTCCTATTTTCCTTTTTCAATATAAATGAAATTAGAGGGAATTATTTCACATTTAAAATAAATGACCAAATATTAATAATAACAGACTTGCAGTTTAAAGGCAATTTGAGACGGCTGCATACATCAGACACACTGGATGAATAACCTCTCACTGAACCGGCCTCGCACACATGCAGAGCGCCTTCATGTACTGCGGTATCCAAGTGCGTTGCTAATGTTAGCAAACTATGAGCCTGACTGACGGAGTGTTGATTATAGTGTTTGCCGCTACCCAGCGACAAACCTGCACCTGTGATTAACTGTTTAAACAAAAGCCCTGATTTTGAGAGAGACATTTTCCCCCTGATTAATTTACTGGCCTGATGTACAGCTGCGCCAGATGTTTGTTAGAGACATGTATTATGCGAAACACTGACTGCTAAATCTTTCACTCTGTTTCTATCGCTCATCCATTCGAGGAGGGAGGAGATTGTCATTGACACTCGATGGAGATAATTGAGACCGGCAAAGCTTTTATATCAAAGTGCTGGAGACATGTCTCCATCTCTCTGTATGAAATTGATATACGGTCTAAATAAGACATTTACATTAAGTGGAAAGCGTTGCAGTGTGAAACATCACCTCTGCCTTCTTTTCCCTGCAAGTCACTAACACTGGATTTCATCAAAATGCATTAATTTCTTATGACTTTAGTGAAGCAGTCAAGTAGAAAGTAGAAAATAACAGCTGTAGCCACATACAGTGCCCTCCATACTGACAAAGACCCATCATTTATGCATCTGCCTCTGAACTCTACAGTTTGAGAGGAGAGCGGGGACAAACTAGCTCACTTTCCTAACTACGGATGGTCTGAAGTGCGTAGACGCATCACAAACACCCATCTGCTCAACTTCAGGTGAACGTCTCAAAACCCATTCTACAGCCAGAAAGATAGCGATCCAAAACATCCCGCATAAGCAACAAAGGAGGTTTTCAAAGCTTCAAAGGGGACAATTCTTGAGCTGCCAAAACAATCACTTGATCTGAGCCCACCTGAGCTCACCTTTCATACCTACACCGCCCTCAAACAAACATGAGCCAATAATGGCTGCAACACAGACCCTGCAGAGCATCACCAGAGAAGATTCACAGCAGCTACTGATGCCCACCAATCACAGAGCGTATATGAAACAGCTCCATTTTATATAGCATTGCAGTGTACCAGTGGCATCGTTGGGTTTGTATATCTGAAGCACTGCTGTCATTTAATGTGGTTAAAGTCACATAACAGCATAAAAAACACTCATTATTTATTGTGTATTTGTGTAAATGGGATTTTTTTTAATTTAATTGCAAGACTCAAATTGCGGAGCAGAGTTTGTGCCCCAAAACATTGTGGAGGGAACCGTACACTGACTACACAATCCAACACGGGCCTCTGCATCATCTCTGTCATAATCTCAAAGCTCAAACCTCTCAGCTGATCTCTGTGCTGAGTGCACCTGCCAAACGGTGACAGCCGATTGCTCACTGTCAAATCATATTGTGGTTTAGGCGCCCCGCTAACCTACTGCTGCAACTGTTACATCAGCGTTTACTCTGCAATCTCTGCAATCTACTCCAGCGCTCGTTTCATCATTCCTTTTATTATTTTACAATTAACTGCGTATGTTTTGCTCGATTGCCACAATAATGTGACAACTCATCTGTGTGGCTCCCGTCATTATTGGTTCAGGATTGTGAGCTTCAAAAACAGACCCCCACTGCCGAACATAATGGGGATTCTACTGGGGATTTCATGTGTGAGTAACAAACTTTAAAAGAAGTGGTAGAGGGGGGGGGTGAGGCTGGAAATGTAGGTTTGGAGACATATTGGGCATCAAGATTAGCTATTAATGTAAGTTTTTATTTGCTATTACACTGTGATTCACAAGAAGGTAATCGTCACTTTATACAGTTGTCACATTCACCTTCATAACGTATTCGTATTAAAATACCTAAATAGACCACTTTTATGAAACAATCAGTAACACTAGGAAAAACAAAGGACTCCTCATTTTGTGTTTTTCATGGTCAGCAGAAGAGAATACATCTTACTGATACTAAAGCAGGGTAGTGATAAACTGATGGTAAACACTTTCAATGCAGACAGCGTCTTGAGCAGCTAAATAATTGCTGTCCACTATCATTAAGCCGCACTCAATGAAACCCCATTAAGTTAACAGACGAGCCACTTTCTGCATTCATTTAACTTCAAAAGCAAAGTTGAATTGATACGTCATTAAAATAGTTTTGTTAAAAAAAGCTGCCGTCCAGACATTTACGCATACAGCAGGGCCACTGGCAATTTCATTCAATAACACACAGGGGAGCCGTTAGCGTTCCTAATGGGGGGTTAGTTATCTACCAATACGAAAGGAATCTAATAAAACCACCAAACACCAACACACTGATGACTAGAAACAAACAGCTGCATGTTCTAAAATCATTTAAGATGCTGCCTTATACCTGGCGTATTATACTGAAATCCTTTCACAACAAAATTTCTCAGAAATTATGAACACACTGTACAAGCATTCTTTAAAATAACCACAGTGACAGGATAGCTTTAGCAGCTAAGACACAATGTGCAAATTACAGGCATTTGAAAAGCAGCCCGACAACAGCATTAAACAAAAGGCTGTGAAATATAGCTTATAGAACATGTCCAGGGACCTTCATATCTCTGCTGAACAATACATATAAAAGATCATCTCTCATGCAACAAGAATGCCTTAACAACCTTGTAGATTAGAGTCAGAGAAAAATATATTTGGACTTGATAATATCCTAAGTCTATTGTAGAGTTGTCTAATGCAAATAGTCAGTTATCTAAATGGCTTCTTATTAAGCCATTTAGATAACTGGTGTGAAAGGATTAGAAGGAACATTTGTGCTTGCAGAGCATGCTAATTAATATACCAACATGGGATAAGAACTGTAAAATTAAACATTTGTCTCTAACACTTTGTACCAGTGTTTCTGCACAAGTCACTTCACCAAAAACAAGGTGTGGTGTGCAGTGGACAGAGGGAATGAAACAGACACCTACATTCGGTTGTTGGGGATGACTTTGTGCCCGTCTTTAAACCATGTGACTGCAGGCTGGGGGAAAGAGGCGAGGGGAGGCGGGCTGATGACAGCAGCTCTGCCCTGAGTGACCGTCTTCCTTTGCTCTTCAGTGGAGAAATTCCCTAAAACTGGAACACGAAACACACAGAGACAGAGAGAGAGAGAGAGAGATAGAGGGAGAGAGAGACAAAACTTCAATATCCCAAAAAATAAGCATTAAAATAAAAACAAACATTGAGGACTGGAAAGTGGCACAGACAAATTCATCAGCGTGTTTTCACAGTATGTGGCTGTACAAGCTATTTGCAGATCTAGCTGGTGAAAATACTACAGTAATTTTCTATCTTTTTTGTACTCTACAGTTTTCTGTCCCCTGGCATTTTGTTCTCAGGATTGAACAGCATTTCATTCAGTTATTAGGTACACCAAACCGAACTAACACAACAGTCCTGCTACAAATCTGCCTTCCGTGAAAGGGAAATAGTTATTTCAGAGGGAGCTGAAACAACAGTATGGTAAATTAGGTGGTTGTAGTTGTGACACCGTTGACCCTATTTGACAATGAGTCTGGGCAAAAAAACACAAACAACCTCTCCATATAGCGCAGAGCAATTCAAGAGCGGCACAAGTTACAGCCTCAGAAATGACAGCGGGAACCGTTGTGGATGCAGATCCGTGTAAGATTAGGAAAAGTAATCCACAGAACATGCTCGATTCCTCAGAAAAGCGAGATGAAAGGAATGGAGAATGAGTGAGAGATTGCACTGCGTTACACAAGCTAGTGAACAGAGGCTAGCCCAGATGTGACATTGTGACTGGAAGCGATGATGGACTCACGGTTTCCTCAAAGACGACTCGCTCCTGGTCAAGTCCGATAAAGTGTATATGGGAAAAACCACTGAGTGTTAAGATTTAATTAGAATGTGCTGCTTTAAATGCTGGTGTGAAAAAAAAAAAAATCATTTAGCTTTGGCTTCATTTTACGCCTGCTATTTAGATGTTTAAATGCTTCACACACATTGAAAGGAGAATGAATTTCAATTACATCTTTAGAGAGAATTTTAGAATTTGTGATTTATTTTATTCCCTTTAAATTTACAAAAAAGAAAACTTACTAAAATGACTTTGGCATTATTTGGGACTAATTGTGATTTCATTTGGACCTCAACACAGAAGTAGCTTGTTGGTGTGAGCGAAGTTGCCTCCAGTTCAGGTTTCCTCATAAACAGCCTTAAAAAGAACAAAAAGCTCCTGTGCTGTTATATTGATGTGTAAATATTGTGCCAACGTGTGTGTGTGTGTGTGTGTGTGTGCGTGTGTGTACTCACAGGCCACCTGCACCTCTGTTCTCCTGTGTATTACGGCTCCCATCCTGTTCCTCACCAAACACTGATACAGGCCGGCATCGGTCCTCTTCAGAGACGGGATAGACAACCTGAAGACACAGAAAGGACGGTAATGAGAACGTGTTCTATCCGTGAGCTGTAAATAAACCCTATTAAAATCAACACGAGTTGATGGGAGAAATGTTTGGAGACCAGCGAGACAGAAGGGAGAGAAGGTAGAGGTCTGTTTGTCCGTATGTATGCACTCGTGTGTAATTTCCCCTCCGTGACCTTGATCTGAGAATGGATTGTTGCCTAAGGTTGGTAAAGTTCCCTAATAACAGAAGGGAAGGCGGAGTAGTGCATGTGTACAGTATGTGTGTGCGAGAATGTTTTTGACTCTGTATGTTTTTTTTTCCTGAGAGGGGTCGTTAATGTGGTTTTAATGGACTGTGCTTCACTAATGGGAAGCTTGGCATAGGATCTAGGTTGGTGCAGGACAAGCTGGACAAACGCACAAACACATACACACATATCGCACACAAACCAGATAGACACAGTAAAACTGGACATCGCTTTGGGGCTCATTATGAATACCAGGACAGCCAAGTATTTAACTCCCAGGCTGTCAGTGTATGCTGCCAACATACACAATCCCACACACTAATACACACACACGTACCTCAAAGACTCATACATGCAATTCCATCTGAATCAGGAATGACACATTACACAGCAGCTCCCATCCTGAAACAGATTTTGATATTGGACACTTCCTACCCACTGATCCTCTCTGTCCTTCTGCCTGTGTTCCATTATGTTCTTAAATAGGTGTGTGTCGCTGGACTGTTTTTTTCTTTATACTTCTCACTAAACGCAAAGTTCAATGTTGGCAGGTTCCAGTCAATACCATCGTTTCTCGGTCAATTTCTCCAACACAGTCTCAGGTCTGCGTGAGCAGCTGAATTCTCCATGTGAGTCAGGATGACAACAAGATCAATCAGCTGTTACAGTAAGACATCTTAAGCACAACTTGACCAAACCCTTCCTGTGGCATGTGAAAACAGCAGCTTACTTACGGAACTTATTTATTATTGAGTTATTGAGCTTTTGTTCAAGTTTTAAGGAAAACAATTGTGAACTGTGATACATTGGATTAGCTTTGAGTAGACTTTACTGTGTTGTGCTAGAACAGTATAGAGACATTTTATTCTTCTAAAATTAAGGGTACTGAAAACTAAAGCCATTGCAGTACTTCATGTGTATATTGATTGATATACGGGATTTAGGTATCCACAAACAGAGTGGCTCAGAGTGACACAATGCCTCCTGGCATGAACTAAGTAGAAAATGCATTCCCAAGATTCCTTCTATTTCTGAATGATGGGAAAAACTATGATGCTTCACAGCTGAACTTGGCCAAAAGGGAATGTAAAGCCCTTACAAACCGTAACATGCAGGGGCAGAAGGACAGAAAATCAGAGAAAGGAGCTCAACATATTGATTGGTTCTCCTCCTTTCCCCAGACCATATACATAATTATGGTGCTAATGTAATTATTAATCTCACTTTGGCTTCACTGTCTAAATGCTCTGACCTTCTCTAAACTCACTCCATCAGTAATGGACAAAGCTCTAACGCTGCAGCTGTTCCTCCATGCTACAAGCATGACTGAACACAGAAGACTCAGAAGAAAGGATAAAGAGAACAGAAGAGGGAAAAAGGACAGAAAGTCAGACACATAACGAGCTGGTCACTGCTAACTGACCTGTACTGTGGTGTCCAGTCAGTGATGTTGCTGTTGTTCAGAGTCCAGCGGTACTGCAGAGGCCAGCTGCCTCCAGCCAGGCAGGTCAGCACCAGTCTGTTTCCCTCCAACACCACCTGCCGCCCCGGTCCACTCCCTTGCAGGTAGGGGGCTACCTCTGAAACAGAGGCAGAATGGAAAATATGTTATTTTTGTTTTCTGAAAAAGGCTGAATGAGTCCTGCATGGACAATAGAACCCTTCACCACGATAAAAGAAATCCAGTCATGTTCTGTGCTTTGCACAAAGACACCGTGGTGAAAAAAATACCTCTGACTAACAATGTGTGATTTTATTGAACACATTTTCAGAAAAATCTGTAATAATCTTGACAGGTGCCTCTTGGCAAATGTAGAGGCGCATACGAAAATGAAATTTATACTTTATTAAAACACATTTGCGATCAAACAAAGCAGTAAAAATCTGTAGGTTCCTACTTCTTGTAATACAAAGAGCACGGATGCATTTGCTGCAGTATTTTGAAAGGTAGTTCTTGATGTACATGGCAATCAAGGAGTTCCATCACAGGTGAAACCCATGAAACCGCTGGTTTCTATGTAGGCCCACACACACTAGCAGCATGTGCACTGCAATGTGCATCACTGCTTCACCGAGCCCTATTTTCCAGTATTGATGTGCATCAACGGTCCAGAGAGCAGCAGTTCTATCACATTTACTCCCTGGAACGACACACCGTAACTTGACTCCTCCTTATATTTGCACATAGCATCTGCTGTGTGCTGCTGGCAACACCTAAAGCGTATCAAATGGTGGTGTGGATTGGACTGCAGGCTTTGCATCAAAACAGCAGTTCACAGTTGCTTTCAACCAAAATGTTTTTTTTTATTTGGATATCCTCTTGTTCAGGTGTGATGCGATACTATTCAGGGAAAAAGTGGCAGGCATGTTTTGTTACTAATGCTCAACAGACAACCTTTTAGTGTGCTGTGAACTGGCTCCTCACCCCCCACATCTTTTTACATTTGGACATTGAGTATGATCACTTACACAACATTTACTCTGCTGCCATATTGTACTGCTACAGGCGATACGTGTGATATCGCACTGCACTCAGTTGCGGTCTGAACATTGCCATCCAGCCTTTAAATGTTGGCTGTGCTGTTCAAACCTGCATTTCCACCACACAGCATGAAGGTCTCAAAGCTAAAGACTGTCTCCTGAAACTCCCTGAAGCACAGGCAGGCTCTGTAGACACCTGGATCTGCTAAAAAAGAAAATGTGCATCTCGATATGGGATGTAGGGGTTTGCAGACAATGAGATTTATTCAACCTATCAACCATTCACACACACAAACTGGGTTAGAAGGGGCAGGCTTATCTGCTCGCTACAGTACGTATGGACAGGTCCATAACTCTAAGGCACCGTTTTACATTTTCTATTTCTCCCTCTCCTTCTCCTGTCAACTCAATCTTCTCTCCTCCCTACCATTTCAACCTCTGCAGTCCTGTCTTTCCTCCAGCCCTTTCACTTTGTCTCCATTGTCTCTGTATCCTTCCATATTCCCGCTGGATGTCTCCGAGCCACCTTTTTTCCTCCTCCTCTCTTTCTATCTTTTCCAGTGTTTCACCTTCTCCCTCTCTTTTAGATTGATAGCTGCCTACTCTGTGCGCAAGAGAGAAGTGTTCCATCTGAGACAGATTTACTATAAGTGAGTGTACGTGTGCGTGTCAGAGAGAAAGGATGTTTGAGTGTGCTTGTGAGCACAAGGATGTATTTGGAATATGCTGTTTCTACAGATGATGGCTGGCGATGCAGACCTGGGTGTCATAGTGCTGACCAGCACATCACCATGACTTCCCACTGCCTGTCTGTATGTGAGAGAGGGAGAACACAGTTTACCAGGTATGACCCTCAATTAGAAAGACTTGTACACACTGTACAAATAGAAAGATGTGGATGTTTTGCACCTGCCTGCAACTCTTCCACTTATCCACCAATTTCTTCAGACTTCCTACCATGTGCAGCCTAATGGCACGTCCACCCCCTAGACCACCACTCATGTCCCTTTAAACCCATCCTTTGACTTTAAAGGGAGTCCATTAGAAAGTGCAGATAGAGAACACCACATCTGAGAGGAACAAGGTCAGCTAACAGCGTGTTTCACTTACTGATATCACCCGTCTCCTTCTTTCTCGCCGTCTATCTCTCTGTCACTCGATGTCAATTTGTCGCTCTCTCTCCCCACAGCCTTCCCTTTTCTTAACCTGTCTTTCTTTCTCACAAGCTGCCCGGTGGAACCACCTGTCTGTCTATTGAATCCTTCTCCTCTTCTTTTTGTTCTTCTCTCCTTCTCTTGTTGCCCTTTGGTCCATCTCTGTCAAACTACGTGGCAGCTCAAGGTCCTCTCTTTCCGTGTGTTTGCGAGGCACGTTGCCTAACAGACAGACCTGCCTTCATATGCAATGATGAGTCAAGAGGAAGACACGCACACACACACACGCGCGCAGACACACACTCTTTATCCTGATGCAATACAAGCGCTGTGCGCCCTCAGACTGGTCTTATGAAGCTGCTTAGGCAGATTTTGGGGGAGGAATTCAATTTGCTGTAAAGATGAGCAGTGTGATAGAGGAGAGAGAGGAGGATGAAAGGCCTGGAGGAGAAGAGAAGGGTCACTGCTCCAAGGTCCACCATGATCATATCCTCTCTCTCATCTCTGCTCCTTCTCTCTGCACTTTTACAGTGAGTGGAAGTTAGGGCTTAAAATACTTGTCCTTGTCCTACAAATGGACCAGTAAAGCCCATTATTCTTACACCGCACTGCATTAAATATCCAAAAATGAATAATGAATTTTACTGCTACAGTGAGAGCAAAATTTTACAAGCTCGACATGAGGTGATGGGGCAGCAGCGTCTGTAAAGGGGCCGATTTCTGTGTTGGAAGTTTGAAATTTGCCTGGTTTGAATTTGGTTGGTCAAAAACACCACCTTGTTTGTATTCAGGTGCGCAGAGGGAACCCTGTGGTGTAAATCCATTTAAGAGAACTAACAAAAGAGAATACACAAATTAAACTGAAGTTTAATTTATCTCTCATTAAAGTCCCTGGCTAATAGTAAGAGAGTGTGTGTGTGTGTGTGTGTGTGTGTGTGTGTGTGTGTGTGTGTGTGAGAGAGAGGTCAGAATTAGGGTCACTCACTCTGGAAAAATCACTTTATCTTCATAGAGCTGAACCCCTGCAGTAAGTAGGGAAGGCAGAACCAGCTATAGTCTATGAATACTGATTTACTGATAGCCTGTGTCTCTCTCTCTCTCTCTCTCACACACATACACACCCACACACCCTACAACATGCCTTTTTGACGCAGGAGGTTAAAAGGAGAACATAACTAAATCAGTCTCTTTATTACAACGAAATTTCTAATGAATAAGCGGGTAGAAGTTGCATGGCTAAGCAGTTTTTTTCATGCTAACAGCGGTCTATTTGATTACAGGGTGCAAATGAGTTCTATTTCTGTTTAATCTAATAAGTCTGCCTGCGCTTGTTTTAACAGGCATTTAAAAACACTTAATTGGACTGACAGTGTGTGAGACGAGAGGAAGAATTATGAGTTAAGTTTTTGGCATGTTGCTACTTGTCAGAAAAATAAGGTAGAAAAAGTTAATAATTTAACAATATTAAATAGAGGGGATGAGAAATGTGGTGAGTTCAGGAGTTCAGTTTCTTCAGTCAAGAGAAAGCATAATGTGTATTAGATTTTTGCAAATAAAATAGTCACAAATTGTCAAAATGAATTGTCAATTAACTGAGCAATAATATTTACTGTCTGTAGTCCAAAAAGACAGAACAACACCGAAATAATAAGAAGAAAATCATTTTGAGTTAAATGGTGGATGGATATCATCATCAGCAACAAGAACCATAAAGTTTGCAAAAGGAGTTGGAGGTGAGTGAACTTCAAAAAAGTGAGGGGAATTTCTGCTGAGTTGTGGTCCTGACCTGAAAGCTGATGAACTGGATTATTAAATAATTCTCTCCCTGGCATGCTGCACTGTTTTTTTCCTATTTAAAACAATTTCTCTCACTAAATGATATTAACAGCCTCAATTTCTAATGTAAAAATCCAACCGGTTTAACATCATTTTAATGAGAACGATGAGCAACAACTGGATGAGAACACGAATAATCAGATAGTTCAATCTGATTAGAGACTGCATGAGATTTATCACCTGGATGTCAGCACCTATTGGTTCAGACTTATATATTTAACATATTTATCACTAACATATCCTTATGTAGCTACAAAGAAAACTGCTTCATTTTTCCAGTGAAAGAATTCTCTGTAGTTTATTATTTCTATCTGGCATGTTCTGGCATGTTGCTCTGTAATGCCTGCCAGGCGAGAGGAGTTAGAAGATGTTGTGTTCAGGGTGAAAATTGCTTCCTAAAATGCAAGTTCATCTCCACAGTCTTGAGCTTGTTCAGCTCTGGGTTGTTTGGACTGCGCCAGAGGACCAGCTGTTAAATTCCTGTTAATATGCAGACTTGCTATCTTGGATGAGGCCAGTGACAGTTTGATAATTTGCCAACTTCAGGAGTTTCACAGCCGGGTTGCTGGAGGTGCAGTCATCGGTGTAGAAACAGAGGATCACAGGGGAGAGGCTATCTCCCTGTATACAAGATCAAGACAGCCACATCCACTCCTTGCTGCTTGTCACGACACTGATGATCATGATGAACAGATGGAGAGAAATACCGTGGTAAAATGTGAACGAGTCGATTCATGGAATGACGATGCAGGAGTCTAGGTTGAAAACAGGATGTTTCGTATTAGTCCCAGGGCAGGCTAGGTTTTACAGGCTGTGACGTAGTCCCATGTGATCTGTCTGCAGGTGAGCAGGGGTCCAGGTACACAGATATTAGAGTGAGAGGCCTGTAGCCATTCAGTCATGAGATATACGGCGTTTTAGGGTTAATAGTGTTAAAAAAGTGGGAGGCAATTTGTGGCTTCTTACATCTGTAATATGGATCTGGTTTGGGCCCAAAACTGACTTCATGGCATAAACACATATTTGCAACTGTTGCAAAAATAAGTTCAGGTGGCAACACAAATACCTTTTAACCACCTTAGATGAACTATAACAAGCGTTTAAGGAAGTCGTGGCGTATCACAGGACAGGGAGCAGCTGGTAATGGTCTTGCTGCACTGTTGAACCTTAACTGAGTCTGACACTTCACTCAATTCAGAGCTTTATGTTTCTCTATAAGGTTTTGAGACCTTGCAAGGCTGTGATTTGTAAAGGGCAAATTGGTTTGATTTAAAAAGTAATTAGTCTTAAAAAGTCAAGATGAAAACGAGCTGTGATAGTTGTGATAAACTGAGAATCGAGTTTGTGGTGATATTTTTTTACCTCAATACTGTTCAGTAACCTAAGTGACTCTGGTGTTAACCCACTAGGCCACAGTTCACCCATTGATCCTAAATAGCCTAAGCTGAACTTTAAGATAGAAAGTGCTCAGGGGAAGTGTAAGGTCTAGACTAGAAGTAATGTGTTGTTCCTGGACAGAAAACATGAGTAGAAACCTGCACAAAAGGACAAACTGTCTCTTTCTCTTTCATGCTTTGTTAGAAGGAGCAGGAGTAGAACTTTGATCAGGAGTTTAACACATTGTTTTTGAAGTTGCAGCTGCTTTAATCGACTACTGAGTGACAGCACGCTTATGAGATCAAAGCGTCCCTCACAGAAGACCTGGTAACACCCTCCTCACCCGTCTTCCAGCTCAGACAGCCAATCGCAGCTCCTTCCACCAAGATCCCTCATCGTCCGCTCCAATCACTGTTTCTACATGCTTTAACTGACAGGTGTCTGTGAAGAGCTGACAGATGACTGATCCTGACATGCTGACAGGTGACATCTCTCCAAGAGAAATCACACACAGACATCAACGCACACAAGGATCTTCAAGCTGAAGTTAGCAGCCTAGGATTGTAAAGGATTCAAAGTCAACACTCTGGACTTTGTTTGCAGATCTTTTTTTGAGTAGGAGACAGTGATAGTATAATGTTCTGAAAACTACAGTCTTAAAACAACCTTTAAAACAAAAGGTTTTCAACAAGAAGCATATCTGGAAAACAGGCTGGGCCCATAACAAGGGGACAGTAGGAGGTCAAAGAAAGAAATGGAGTACTTATTAACATAGGATTTGTTGTTTTGAAAGTTGGTCCATCTAGTGACTGACTGGTGAGTCTTTCTCTTAAACATAATCAAGCCTGAGATGGTGACCAAACACTGATCGAGTATTCTTAAAAAATCTGCTCATTGCTTACTCTGGAATTGAATAATGGGAATGTGGCTGTGGGTGTTTATCAGTATTTAATTTAGGAATGTTTTACTAAGAAGGCAAAGCAGAAACGCCCTGAAGTTTCACACATTCCCAAACGGACACGCACATTCTGTCCTGTTGACCACTGAGCAGCTCAGTTGGAACAGTTGTGGCTGACTCTACACACACTCGCATTCAAACCTCAGCAATCATGCAACTGTGGCCGAGTCCCAGGCCCAGTGGGCTCCTCTGTGGGAGCCCTACATTTTACTCCCTCTTCCAAAAAAGAGAGATAAGCCGATAACGAATGGATTTTTAGGATCAGAATACCAAAAAGTCCTACATATGTGCTGTGCAGTGGATTTTTAATGTTGAAGGTTCTAACATCAAGCCATGACATTGGGCTTCTCTTCCTCAGCAGCAGAGGTTCTGGGTGCTGCTGTAGTGCTGGCCCACAGCGCCCACTGTAGAGTCGGAGTGTGGTTTGTAATGCTGTATACACATTGTTCACTGCAAACAGCGCTCGCACAACCGCACAGGAGACGATGCTTTGATCGCCACATGTAGCATCCTTCAGCCCTTAGGGAGTTGTGCTGTGGGTGTATGGTCAGGGAGTGCAGGTCCATAGATGGAGGAAAGGAAGGGGGTAATAACTGGGGCAGAAGAGTTATGGAAGAGGAGTGGGAGATGGAGGGATATAATTGGGGGTGTGGTGGAGAGAGCTCTGTGAGAAGGGGTGGGAGTGGGGGTAATCAGGGGGAAGAGACTGTGAACATTGACATTTAAGAGGTGGGCGACACTGCAGGGCACATCTGCTACAACACATATACACTAAAATACATGCACACAAAAACCGCCGGCTCCCGTCTTCCAATGAGCAGACGAAAGGAGAAAGGAGGCAAATAAGAAGGAAATAAATACCTCCCACTGAGGCGGCAGCCTCCCCTCACTCTGAAGAAAGTTCGTATAGAAGCTGCTCTGAAAACACCTCGGTTTTGAATGACACAAAAGCACAGGCAGATAATTACTCTCCTCTGTTTTATACTCGGCACTCTCTCTTTATTCCCCAGACCCTTTTTTTTCTTCTTCAGCATTTTACATCACCTCATTAAAAACAAGAGTCGTTCTGCAGTTAGAAAACAAAAATGTATTCAGACACAGACACACACTCTGATCATTGACGCCTGAGTTGATCAATAAATCTGGGATATGACAGCAGAAGAGGACGGCGTGGAGCGGCGTGCGTGCCACTTGAACCACCACACAGTGGTGCGTGGGGACAATACCAGTTTGTTCCTGAACCTGTCAGACAAGATTATCATATCACCTTCACATCACAGCCACAGGGATTCTCACGCTCTCACACACACACACACACACACACAAACGCGGCCAAGATCCACAGTGAAACGGAGAGATTTCACAAAATTCAGACATGTGCTAGTCTGACAACATGACTTCCAGCTCCATGTCTCTGCACACTCATCGCACACAGACACAGATAGCTACTGCAGAATAAAGCAGAAACTGAAGAAATGTGTGGTAAATCTAAAGAAGTGGACTTAATCACCTAATCTCCCAACGTCTTTCATTTTCTCTGACAGCTCCTCACTTCTTCCCTTTTGTCTCTTTCATTTTCTAACTAATTTAATTGTGTACTGCCACATCCCTCACCTTCCAGACTTCAGTAGAGACTCTCAGATGAGAGATCTTTCCATCCTTTTCACTCTCCAATTTTGTCTCATTTATGTCTGCCCATCCTTTCCTGTAGCCCAGATTCTTTCTTTTGTGTGTACGTGTGGCGCATGTGCCCAGGCTCCCACAACACACCTGTCTCTGCAAGCCATCATTCCCTTTGACAGCTGCCACTGTCCTGACCTTGGGTATTGTGGGCTATGTGGTTTTGAAGTGACTGACAAATCGTATCCTCTCATTCATTATTGAAGGCGGAGATCAAACCTGCGGCACCCGGGATCTCACCGTGACAGACCGTGACCAGACAGAGGTAAAGAGGGGAGGGAGCCGGAGGAGGACACAGGAGAGTGAGAAGGTCGTCGGGCTAAGACGTGAAGGTGAGAGGTAAGGTCGAGGGAGGGGAACGGCACAGAGACCAGGAGAGTGGACGGAAGGTGAAGCATTTTAAACAGCAGCATCCTTTTTTTGTTTCGCGCATCAGATGCTGAGGCTCAGTTGTGTCCAGCGCTCTGCTCACAAAAGCCTCCACAGATCTAAAAATAAAACGTGAGCAACTTTCTCCAACTCCTATTCAAGTCACATTTGAAGTAATAATTCAAATGATAATTAAACGTGAGTGTGTGTCATCTTCAGGGCATTTTGAACATGTGGTCTAATTAATTTAGGCCACCACAACAACCAGCCCTTTAAACCTCTCCGTAAATGAATTCACGTGAACCGAACACCTCACGTGAAAGTCGCGCGACCTCAACAGCTGTGTCACCCGGGTGTGAAAGATGGAACAAATCCAGCGCCGTTTAAAATAGACCAGAATGTGCGCGTACCCTCTACGCAGATATGAACTTTTTTCCTCTAACTTATCAATGCAACGAGTGAATCAACAAAGCGTAGCTTCACACTTGAAAAGACAATCGTTACTGTCTACCCACAGAGGAAGCGTATCTCCAGACTGAATTCGAGCCTTCAGGGAGACGCACACGTCAGCACTGGTTATGAGTAATTTACATGCATGCTCTGCTTCACTTATACTGGTGCCAGACAAAAATTCTGGCGAGCACCAGGAGCACGTCTCCAGTGTCCTTCCTAGCCAAACACTCTGAACTTTGTCCCACAGCGTTCACTGTTTCATCTCTCTTTCCAGTCTTTTATCAAATCTCCCTTCATCAGTCTCCACCACCTAACCTTTTGTTCACCTCTATCCTCTTTTCATCTCTACTCTGTAGCATTGATTTTGAGCTGGGCTGAAGCACAGCTCTCTATTGAAAAGTGCATGCTGTGTCCTCTGGCAATGCCATTTACCTGTTACCTGAGTGGGTGTGTAGAAACTTGATAAAGTTTCACTCACTGTCTTTATCCCTTAGCTTTTATCTTTACGCACTTTACCTAATTTGTTATTGTCGGGTACGTGGGAGGCATTTCAGGTTGTGTGTGTGTGCTCGCCTGTTGTGATTATGACTGTGCATGAGTCCATATGCTCTGAGAATGCAGGTTTGTGTGTGCAACTGTGGATGTTTACTTCCTCCTTTCCACAGTGACAACATCTGCCACCAACTGCAACACACACCACGTCTTCCTCTTCTCCCCCGTTCTCCTAACACTCGCTCCCTCTCTCCCACATCAGACAAGGGCAGCTTAGTGACACGCTGTTTGAAGGGCAGACTCCGTCTCAGTAATCGTTCTTACAGACTCAAATTAATTCAATAACACTAACAAATGACCTTGGCAAGATAACATATGACTCACTTTTCCGACTGTTTACTTACTTTAACATATGCACCCATACAGAGGTACTGCAATGTGTGTGTGTGTGTATATATATATATATATATATATATATACACACACACACACACACACAGAAGGTCATACATATCCCAGCACACATTTATAATGACTAAGAAAACACAGACAAAAAGTGTTTGAGGCATATCTGCCAATTCATTGTTTAGCTTTTCAATTTCCTCAGTATTTCACTAAGCCTGTGTAGTGGGTATTTTTAGATTCCTTTCGGGAGAACATTTAAGAGATGCCTGCGAGGGTGGTCTGAAGAGATAGTTGTTCAAAATAGTTTTAATCATCTGTCAAAGACGCTCTTTGAGACAAACTTGAGTTGCGCTTGTTTGCAGGTATACTTTTCCTCATATTAACCAAAAAGTCATTAATAGAAGCAGTCGTCCCATTTTAACAAGCAAGATGGTGGGCGAGATCGTCAGGCGCTTGTTTATTTTATTTTATTTGCTCCTCATTATGGAAGGATGATGCATGACTGAAGTTTTTTTAACAGCAGGCACACTACATGCCTTGAAAAGCCTTATAGCAGCGCATAGTCTCAGACTAAGCCACACAAACGTGTATGTGGGGGAGAGGTTTATGTCCAGTGGGGGGAATAAACCTCTCCAAGAGAACTGAACAGACTCAAGAGGGAAACACAAAACAGCATTTTAAAAAAGAAAACAGTCATCTGCACATGAGGAAAACAGACAGGACGACTCATGTTAACTCTACATAACCTGAACTCAGATAAAGAAACACACTGAATATGTGTGTGGACTAAAAACAAGACCAGCTGAATATGATTACACAATGGGTTACATTATGGTCTTATTAAATTGCTGTTCAGTTTTTTTGACAATGAATTTTAAATAATGATTTTATGCTTTTTGAAAATTAAAAGGCTCAAATTGCTGCTTGTTTGCTTATGCTGGGGTTTGAATGGGTTAGAATACGACTTATTTCAGTGTTTGTAAAACATTTTCTGAGCAGCATAACCATGGATCTTCTGAAAAATTGTTCTATGTGTGGTTGAACCTTGTCTTCTACACATCTCCGTTAAGAACTAATCCTGGCAGCATATACACAAACACAGATGCGAGGGTCACCCTGTTAAAAAGCATAACACAGAGAGCTCAATAACACAGAGCTCTAGTTAGTAGCAGCAAATTTGAAAAAAGAGATTTAAAAAAAGGCCCAATTACAAAAGATTCTCCTGTGGAAGTGGAAACCAGTGGAAACCACACCCCCCCTATCAAAAGAGGCTGAAAGAGAGAGATGTTTGAAAACTTCAAAGCTAGTCAGGAATTCAAAGTTCAGAGTTTCATCTCCCTGACTCCTCTTGCAATTTGTAAGTCAATGTGGTGAGCTGTGTGTATGTGTGCGCAGAAAGAGCAAAGTGATGCACTAGATCATGCAGGTATCGGACTGTCAGTCCATACATGAGCCTGTGGATTTAAAATAAGCTATATAAAAAGAGATTTACAGAGACAGAGGAGGCAGTCATTGCTATTCCTTGGCCTTTATAATTCAGCCCAGGTGAACTGCAGATAAGAAGGACAAGTGATTTCAGGTGAGAACATACGCTACCTCTCACCTCGCTCGACTCCTCTTTGAGCTCTAACCCTCTCTCTTTCCTTGTATTTCTCTGCAGCAAAGTGCCCTGGCACATCATCTCCACCCTCGCCGCTCCACCTCCCCCCGTCTCATTCCCTCACTCCCATGCTGTCATTTAGCATTGCGGCTCGGTGATGAAGCGTTCCATCATCGGCCCCACGCAGTCAGCGCTTTTATTTGTTCGCTCCTTGATTTCAGTCTCTCCCTCTTCTCCCCCCTGATTTCTTTCATTTTATTTATTGTATGCATGTGCCTATACAGGTAAAGGTGAACAAGGCGGAACACTGTAAATGCACAGCACAGGTGCAAAAACAGCAACAAGTGCATCAGCAGCAAATGTTTAACACACACACACACACAGATACAACTAATCTGTCTTCTTTTTCAGCGGCGCAAAATAAATTGCTGCAGGTTAGGACCTGCTTCTCCTTTAGACTGTTGATGAGATAAACAAGCATTCCATCTCCTGCTCCCTCCCAGCCTCCCTCCCGGTGACAACACATGCCTGTATTAGACGTGACACTCTCGTTAATCCACATTCAGTCAGCCACTGCGTATCCTGAACCCACCTATCCAGGTACACTGACCTGAGCCAGGAGAGCTCATGAATATCTAATGGGGAAGACACAGCACGGCTCAGTTAAAAAAAAAACGGCCTTCACATCACGAGTCCCACTATTGGCGTCCAGCAGGAAGGGAAAATGGGGGACACTGATGGAACATAAAGGATGAGGGAGTAACATGACATGTGTCGGGGAGGGAGAATAACTGAAAGAGAACCAATATGTGCGCATGTTAGGAAACAGAAGAAGAGAAATGGAAGATATTGTATGAAGTTATTGGAAAGAGAAAGTACAGCCCATCTGCCAGTCTGTCTGAAAGGCTTATGATAAACGAACACATACAACAGTAGTCTCTTTTCTCTCACCGAGACACCAACACACTGCATGTGTCCTGCGGTTAGCGTGTAAAAATATATCGTTAGAGGTTTTGGCATAGAGATGCTGTTTTAAAGGGAAGGGAAGGGAGGGGTGTAAGCTGTGCAGCCATAATAAGCAGAGAATCAAGCCTAATCTGGAAGGTATTTATCATAATCTAGTCTGTCTTCACCTTCACACGTCCTTTTTTTAAGCAACTTCAACCCTCCTCTGCAGCGTATGCTACAGGAGAATTTATAGTGGGAGTAAAAACGTCCGGAACATTTTAATGTTTTGGTCTTTGGCATGGTGACATCTCCGGCTCTGGCAAAGGCTGACAAGCCATGCATAGCTGGCAAAAACAATGTTCTCCTGTGATTTGAGAAGAGCAGTCAGTGAGTGTTTACGAAAAAAAAAAAAGTGTCTCCACAAACTAGTTATGACAGCCAAAATTCAGACCTATAAAGAAAACAAGTACAAACTCTGAGCTGCACATCTCAGAGTGACACTCATTTTGTTAAGCTATGATGCAGACAAATCAAGAATAAGAACAAATTATCTTTTTAAAAGGGGCTGCGGTATTTTAAGTAAATCAATATTATAGGGTTATGGGAGTGAGACAGGAATAAGGAATGGATGATTATTCAAGGGAGAGAGCAAAGTAAACAGGCACAATAGCCGCACAAATACCGCTACCGTTACTGGGGGCTTCTGCATACAAACTCCAAATATCACTTTGATAAACTCTCAGTCTAATTAATCAAGATAATCAGCAGGGGCCCTGGCAGCTAGTTCTCCCCGCTCTGCTGGGGCTGCGGCTCTGCAGCAGTCTCCTCACTGTAGAGTGCCAGTATCGGTTCAGGGTGCTTTCTTGCATATTAAAAATGCTCTACAAGAACTAAAGCAACATATGAGCAGTGATAATATTAACGTTTTTTTTTTTACCTTTCTAGAATATAAGATATTGTTGTTTTCAAGAACCAAATGCAGCATTATGAAAAAAGCTTTTGTAAAGAATCCACACAAAAGGAAAACAGCTTCACAAAACCATTTTAGAGAAATAATGTCACACTGGCCTTACCTGGAGATTACAAATATGATACTTGAGCAAAAGCAAATCACTTTTCTCTACTGAGTGTTTACAAAAAGCAGAAACCATGAAACACCTGATTATTAGATATGTCGTATGTTGTAAGCAATATGTTTGAAGATGTCCTCATGCATACACCAGCAGATTGTGATTACAACACTAAACACTGCCCATTGGGTTTACATACGGTATAATCATACTGAAGCATTTCATGTAACAACAATTCAAAATAGGAAACATGCACATAGACAGTGATGCAATTCATATTAGGCTGTCACATCTGTAAGGAGTAAGGTGAAATACAAGCCACTCCACTTTAAGGTGAAAGGTGTGCAGCGAGTTGGCAGTTTATTGGCAGGCTGTAGTCTGTGCTGTTGTTGGCCGTGCAGCATTATACACAGAAGCGTTTCTCCTACTTAGCCTGGACTCACTGATAGAAACTGTGAGAACCTGAGGGCAGATCTACGGCAGGGTGGTTGTGGTAAGTGTAACCGTTTTAGCTAGGTGTATCAAACAACTCCGTGTACAGCACCGTACCAAAGATCAATTATTTTTTAATACTGCGAGATCTGAGCATCGTTGCGTGATGGATCCTGAAACAAAAAAGGCTGAACAGAGCTGCTGGACAAAGTTTTACACTGACTTTCATCAATTCTACTATAATCACCTCACTTGGTCTGCAACTGTAAAATCCACTGGTGTAAAACTGGGGGAGCAGACATTTCACATAAAAATAAAGTATTTCTGATATAAGGAACAGATTGTGATATGAGCCTGCACGATGTAGAGCGTCCTAACGTTTGGAGCTGTATATGGTTTTGGCATTCTTTCACAGGGTCGAGGATGGCCAGAGAAACAACACCCTATTCCAGATATGGAATGATGAAACTAAAAGCATATGAAATCATGCCATTCTATATTTCCAGGGAAAAAACACGTAGAATCACAGAGCAGATGGGAGCGCACACATCTGCACTGCTAAAAGTTTCAGCAAACCTTCGTCTCCCCTGGGATCTTTGCAGCAGACGGTGGCATATAAAGCAGCAATGTCGCAATCACTCTTGCCGTGTGGGTGCTAAAGGCACAGCTATGGTGACAGGGACAACATTTTCATTTCATACAAGGAGCAGACAAATTCAGCACCTCCCAAAATGATTTCTTTTCCTTAGCGAGATTCACAAAATGTCAAGTGACTATTCATTCTCATAGAGAGCTGCAGACGCATGTGTCAAAGACAGATTAAGCTTTCAGAGCTGTTGTGATCAATAAAGTGAAAGGTGTGTAACTGTACAATTAATGGAGCAGGACCCCATTTGCAAAACGCATGTTAATTCAAGATGTAAATCCATGCACCATCATAAAGCAGTATACTTTCTCTAGACATGGGATGTATGTGTGACTTATATGTACCACATATGTCTGCTCTCTATAAATGTATTCAGTCATATCTAAAAAGTCAAAACAAAACATCAGATATTCACATTTAAAAAGCAGCAACTGGTGAAACATTTACTGCAAATCAATGAATCAATCAACTACCAATTTAAATGTCAGAAAGTCCTGTGTGGCCCACCCAATCTTAAATGTTCGCTCTAATCAAAATACAAGACTAAGTTAAGTATTTGACTGAGAAAAGTATTTTAAAAACATAACTAACACAGCCTGTTGGTTATGAATTGATTAATAATCATTTTAAACACCTCACAGAAGAAGTGATAATAGTGCCTTGTTTCACACTAGTTAGAACTCAGGCGCCTTGAATTTCACAGTATCCTAATATGAAGAAAGGAAACAAGCAAAATATATTAACATTAAAACTGGTGCTGAACTGACTGCGATCCATGACATCTGGACACTGTGTAGTATTAGAGTGTTTCACCAAGTGCACCAGTGTATTCTGGGTAAAACCTAAATTGACCACCTCTTGAAGTACCTGAGCTAATCATCCAATGTCTAGTAAGCATATATTAAAGCCAGGCGAACTGCGATGTAGCAGCAGATCATACAGCTTCTAAATTCCAGGTAAAAAATACATTGTTCTGTTGAGATTTACACTACTTTCTCAATATATTTAGTTAATATAAGCACATTAAAATGTGCCAGCTGCTGTTATTTTACCTAATTTCTGGGCGTAACAGCCCTAAAATATGGACATCTCTTTAATTTTTCATTTAGAAGACTCACACTAGCATAAAAAATACTACAGCCATTAGGTAGGTAGCAGTCCTGGGCAGTCCCAGGTCACCTCAGCATAAGAAAGCTAACGCTGCTCTGACCTACACACGGCAGTTCCCTGAGCAGCAATATCCCATGGCGGCCCCTCGGGACGGCACGGCCGAGACAGGTAATAAGCTGCAATCTTACTGTGAATGCAGGAGTGCAGGCAGGACAGAGATAGATGGTACAGTACAAACACACACACACACCAAGACACATTCTGGCATTTCCACCCACACACACACACACACACACACACACACACACACACACACTTTGTTGTAAATGCTGTATTGTGAGGATGTATTGCTGAGTACAGACTAATTGAACATTCATTATCGTTGCACTGAATTACAGCATTGTCCCTGATCCTATTGATCCCCGAAATGTGCTTGAGTGTGTGTGTCTGTGTTTCCAGACACAGCTTTATGGCTAAACCTCAATCACTGAACAGCTACTTCTCGGCTCTTTGATCTGCCTCTTGACTTTGACCTTTTAGACTGCTTTCAATCAGGTCCTCACAGTCCTGACTGCCTGACAGACGCAGACACTTATCAGAGTCTTTCTGTCTCACGCAAACACACACACGCATGCACACACACGCACACAGTGACAGGTCCTGTCTCCAGTTGACAGGGTTTTATATCAGCAAAGACATCAAGCTGCCCACAACCCACCCTCCCTCCCCCCTGACCCCACGACCATGCCATGATGAGAGATGGGACAATCTGCTCAGTGACAGCTCCACTCATAAAGTGACACACACACACACACACACACACACACACACACACACCCCACAGGCAAACACACTCCTTATCTGAACACAAAATGATAAAGTGTAAGGCTCCAATTAATGTATGCATGCTTAGTGTGCATGTGTGTGGATATCATAAGAGAACATGCCTGAAATGTGTGTGTGTGTGTGTGTGTGTGTGTGTGTGTGTGGCAGCCTCTTAACTGAAGGCTTTGTAAAACTCTTGTTCATCATAACTGTGATGTTCTAGCCTGAGGGCTTAGCGGCATAAAGCAATTTCCCTCTCGTTACACAGGCGTATATTAACCTCCAGAAACCGTCAAACACACAAACACTGACTCAGATTCACTCACACACACTTCTCTCTTGCCATTTATCTGTCGTGTCAAGTATAGCGGGGACTACTCTCTTGAGTAGGTTATTTATAATGGGGCTGTGTACTTCCTTATCGGCTTGCTATTCTACTGAGTAAGATCTGTCTGTCACAGTAGGCTTGGTGAGGGCTGTTCCTGAACAATTAGAGAATGAAAAGTCAAACGAGATCCAGAAGTATAGAGGAGCAGTTCCTGCTGACTCTGCTCCTTTGTCGTTTCCACCAGTCACAAGTCTCAACAGTCACTACACCACAGAAGGTTGTCCTGTTACGACTACTACTACTAGTAGTGTACTACTAAGACGCTTGTAAGCTTGGGACTGACTTGACTGTAAATCACTACATCCTAGCGTATCATCATAAGAGCTGCTGAGGCCTGCAAACGTATTTCCTTTACAGTTTAAAAAGAAGAGTACACACCCAGATACTCTGCCCTTATATCAGCTGCATTTATTCATCCCTGAGGAACTATGAAGGAGCAATAATGCACTTCCAGCCAAAGTTGACACTTTAGCTTTCCACAATGCCCTTTACTTTACTTTACTTTAGTTCGCTTAGCAGACGCTTTTATCCAAAGCGACTTACAAGGAGCTAGCGCTGGGT
>JAUMHF010000001.1:4536877-4551910 GCA_032359275.1 Microctenopoma steveboyesi
AGGAGTCAGACGGGGTTCGAACCCACAACCTTCTGCATCCCAGTCTGACGCTTAACCCACTGAGCTACCAGGCCGCACCATGCCCTCTTCTTGTTACTCTCAGTGTGTTCTTCTTTAGCTCCCTCTTGCACCAATTGTTATGTCTTTGTTTCACTTGTTCATATTTTATTAAGCTTTCCCCATCCTTTCCCAACACCATCTTTCTTTTCCACTGTCTTCTTCCTGTCTGTCTTCATTCTTTTCATTTAATGAAGCTGAACTGTGGAGTCTACGATATGCATGCAAACTCAAAGGACAAGCAAATAAACAATGATAACGGAATATTTAGAGGTCAGTATGGGCAATGTTATGTAAAGGGAAGGAAAGGCATCAGAAGGGACTTTTCCAAGTTAGAAACAGTAAAAAGCAATTATGGCAAAACATGCAGAGGATATAAAAAACACAACTAATCATAAACATCTCAGGAAAAGAGACAAGACAAGTGAGTTTGGCGAGGAACAAGGAGGGAAGGAAAAGGATGAAGACTTGACCACAGTTTAATAACCATGCAGCAGGTTTGCACAACCACAATGCAGCCACATCCAGTAAATGAAGGAACTACCATCAGAAGTTGTTGTCAGTTTTTAGTCAGAAAGGAGTTAATAATTGTGGCTGTGTCATTTTTCTTTTTGCAAATCAGCCCATCAGTAGAATATCTTAATCAAGATTAGTGGAGACTTTGCCTTTGTTCCCATAAAAAGAAATTAAACGTTATGTCATGGTAATTTCCATGAGAGTATTGATTTCATTAAGGAGTCGAATAACTGTGTCTTTAACTATGTATGTTTTATCATGACAGCAGCAGAAATACAAACCGACCTGCAGAAAATGGAATTATATAAACGTGGTGTAACTTGACCAAAGTGCACAAAGTGTTCCTCCAACGTCTGCAGGCAGCACATACAGTAACAGTATATAGTATATATAGTAAATATAGTAAGTAAATATCAGCCAACACTTCAGAGTTTGAAGGTAGTTCAACTTTGGCACACATTCATACTCATATAGAATGTGTTAGGAATAAAAAGATGAAATGAAAATTACCAACCTACAGCAGATTAGTCCAATTTGCTAAAATGTCAAATGAAATGCAGCAACTCAAATGGTAGTTTTGTGCTTGTATGCATGCCTGACAATGTTGGGTCACGCTCATTACGAGATGATGGATGGTGTCCTCGGCATTCTCTTCCCAGATCCTGACCAGGGCATCACTGAGCTCCTAAACAGTCTGAGGTGAAACCTGGCGGCGTTGGATGGACCTTAACATGATGTCCCAGATCGTTTTATTGGATTTAGGTCAGGCAAGCGTGGAGGCCAGTCAGTGGTATCAATTCCTTCATCCTCCGGGAAACATCTGTGTACAACCTTCAGGCCGGGCATTATCATCACCAGGAGGAACCCAGGACCCACTGCACCCGGGTCGAAGGATTTCATCCTGATACCTAATGACAGTCAGGGTGCCATTGTCCATCTATGCATATGCCTCCCCAGACCAACACTGCCCCCCCGCCAAACCGATCATGCTAAAGAGCAGGCAGCATGACGTTCACCGTTAAAACAGGAAAAGCAAGAAGAAAAGACTGTTATTATTATAGCTGTTCATCAGATGATTAGGCCAGAAACAAGCTCAGGCAACCTAAGTGAGGCGAAAAGACAGGAAAAGAGGCGAGGTGGAAAAAACACAACACATTATGTATTACTATGTGAATAGGATTTTAGCTTTAGATGCAGGAAACAGGAAATGACTTTATAATTGCCTTTGACTCCTTTGACCTATTTAACAACTAGTGTGACCCACTTCCCCAGTTCCACAAACAGTAAATCTCCGCCATGTTCATCCAGCTCGCCAACCACCTGATGTCGGTGGCAAAATGCACTTTAAAGATCAACGCCAGAGCTCTCCACAGTCAAAGAGTGGAGGTTTTGAATGGAAAAACACTGCAACCTTTTTCTCCTCTACTTCCACCTCCTCTCTCTGCTGTACTGATCCATTCATCACACAGACAGGCAGTACATTTTAACTTATGCTCTGTGTCACTAGAGCACCCTACGTGAGTGGAGGAGGAGGTAGATAAGAGATGGAGGAGAGAAGGTACAGGGAGGGACGGTGAGTAGTCAGACTCAACAGACCTGAACCTCTGTGACACGGCCGAGTCCTCAAATGACGTCATATTCACAACCTAACGCTTCATAACTCTAATCCTTCTTTGTCACCCACATTGTCTGGTGTCAGTTTAACACAATTGTCTTTTTTTCATTGCTGTAAATGCTTCCCTAATTCCTTCACTAACAAGATGTTAGATGTTCAGACATTGTGTTGTCTGTTATCTTTCTATCAAGACAGAATTTAAGCAAATTATCTTTTCAGCTCAGCCCAAAGATAAAGTGGGAACTAAATGATTAAAAAAAACACTGATGGCACTTTCTTTTATGTGCTGATAAAATTAATTCGACATAAATGTCAAGACGATCTGTGCAGCCAATGTGCAGAATCTTAAACTGCTTATATGCATTAGTCTGTGCATACTGTATGTGTCTGTTACCCATTGTGCATACTCTTGTAGAAAAAAAAATTCTGTTTGACTCATTCAATCCTGCACCACTGTGTACCTCTTCCAGTCCTGTGTGTGTGTGTGTGTGTGCATGTGTGTGAGGATTCCAATTTGCTGTGATATCTGGCAGCTCCTCTCTAATTCCCACAGAACGCCGAGCAGTGGGTAGGAGGGAATTACTACTGTTACATACCACCAAGCTGATTACCTATTGACTCGTCCAAACACCCGCATACAGCCAAGTTCCATCTGTGAGCGTGTCCCTGTGTGTGTGCACACGTTTGTGTGTTGTGAGCGTATGGGAATGTCTGCAAGAACGTTATCTGTGACAATCTAATTCTCCCAACCTTACAGCCCTCATCTCCATTTCTCTTAGACATGAACACACTAATGCAAAGTCAGTGCAGTTACAACAATCAATACCATGAGAGAGAGAGAGAGAGAGATGGTGACATCACTGAGTGACCTGAACCCAGTTGAACACTTATCGGTCCAATCAGATGCTCAGCTGACACCAGCAAAGGCATCGGTAACAGCTATGTCCCTAAAAGCCAGAAACTAGTTATCTGCCGTGACTCCACAACAATAACACCAAACACCAAACACCGTCCAAACACCATAACAATTAATGTGATTGTGTGAGAAACAAATAACACATGTTATTATCAAATCATTTTTGTCATTCTTCAAACAGTAATTGTTTGCAATTAGTTTCTATTCAACTGTTCTTTCTGCATGAATAGCCCCAATGTTAGACTGTAAAATAAAAATATACCAAAGGTACATTACAGCTACAAAAGAGATAATAGCTTTTATCTGAAGACATAATGGGTTTTAGATTAAATTTGACCTGTGGGACAGCAGTGACACGACTGAAAGTAAAGTGAAGTAAAAATACTGTACGTTTGTCGTGATTAGAAATGCAGCACATCTCCACATTTGTCTTCTAACAGCACAAACTAAGCTGGAGCAGAACAGACTACTTGTTTGTAATCAGTGCGGCTAATGAGAAAGAAATATCATTTACACACGTTAAACACACATGAGAGTATAAAAACAAGAACACTCGGGAGTCCATGTGGTCCTGTTTTTTTAGATTTACCAAGAAGTAATCGTGGACATCTCGCTAACATCTGATGATGAATTTGCATATTTTCCATCAAGTTTTTGAATAAACGGATCATTATCTGTAAGAAAACATTATCCCTGACGTGTTTACAATGTGAGACACAGGACAAGCTTGAACCATTTACAGTCAATAATTCCCTTTTGGTAAACTGTGGAGGTGAGTGGAGTCATCACTGTTTAATTAGGGTTACAACCAGTACGTCAATAAAAGAAATTCTAATTCTAATAGCAGATCATGATGGCTTTAAAGAGGTGGTTTTGAATGACTATAAACTGCAGACTGGGGGACCACAGTCATTTATCTCTCAGTAACTGTATGTGGAAGCAGTATGTGAAATTTCTAAGGTGTTATGGTATGGTAACGGTAAATACACACTTTTGCGGGTGGGTGTTCTAAAGGGTAAATACACAAATAGGGTAGCTGGCACGTAGCAGAAGAAACAGTACGAAGAAAGTTCACCTCACATATTGACAATTGTTCAATCGTGAAAACAACTCTTGAAGCCAAATGATGCTGAACAACAAATGAGTTTGTCCATCACTTTCCACTTTATGACTGAACAACTGGTTAAACAAAGACACAAACGTCACACAGCCCTAAACCTGACAACTTAACCCCGACCGTTAATCATGATTCATACAGAGGTACAGGACTACTAAAGACGAAAAAAAAAAAAAAGGATAAAGAGAAAAATATGAGAGCAGGAAAACAGTCAAGCAAATAGCATTACTAAAATTGGATGAATAAAAAAATATAGAGACAGAGAAACAACAGGAAATAGTTGAACAGGGAGGAAGATGTGCATTAGCAAACAGTGGAGCAAAAGCCTTTCCATTACTCTGATTGTATTACCCATTATGACCATCCCCTAACACAAAAACACACAATTTATTGTAGTATTAGCATTTAGTACTAAATGGACTGATAAACTGCAAAAAGAAATGAAAACAAGAGAGGGAAGGTCAGGCAAACAACACTCCAGCCCTGAAGAGCGTGGGTGATTTGGTGAGAGATGGAGAGTGGGAGAGAGGGACTGAGGGGGAGCGAGGGAGCACATCCTAGAGGTGGAGGGCAGACAAACACAGTTCTTTTAAAAGGTTAAAAAAAAATAAACCTTTCGTTCAGGAGTCATCTCACACGCAACTGTGTCCAAGCAGAGACACAAATGCGCGCACCCCCTCGATTCAATCAAAGCAGCTGCCATTACGTTGGCAATGTGCAATGAATCATGGGATTGATGATGCGCCCTTGCAAGGGGACAAGTAATTTCTACTGCCCAGGAGATGAAGGGAGGAAGGAATGGATGCGGAGAGTGAAGTGAAGATGGAAAAAGGAAGAAGAGAGTTAACAGAATGAGCAGCATCATCCGAGGGCCTGAAACCTGCCCCGCTCCAAACCGCAAAGTGGTCGAAAAGAGGAGTAGTAGAAGGAGTGGTGGATCAAGCGCTCCATAGATCATTCACACTCTTCCTCCAACACGGTGTACATTTGCAACTGTGTTTGGTTGCAGGAGAAAAAATGTACAACAAGAAAAAAGAGACAAACTATCCCTGCCTTCGTTTTGCTGCTGTGTCCCCTTTCTGCAGCAAGAGAATTGAAAATTCAACATTGAATCCTCTTATATATTCAGACCAATATCTCCTTATTTCACACGAGCAAAACGGTGTGCACATTAGCACAAGCAAAGCTGCTAACAAACACGCACACACACACACACACACACACACACACACACACACACACACACACACACACACACACAATCTCAGGTAGAAAATTAAACCCTCTTCACTTCAATCCCAAAGAGCAGACCTGTACTGGCCTCTGAGGATTAGTGTGAGAAATGGAGAGAGAAGGAAGATGAGAAAGACACGAGTGAAAGAAGGGAACAGGTAGAGACACAAAAAGAGTAACACAATAGAAAACCAGGACATGCCACATGTGCAAAAAAACCCAACCGTCTACATAACCTGGGTCCAAGTTCTAATCAGTCTTGGGTCTGTGTGTCAGGATGTTCATTACCGCAGTGGATCCAAACGGTCAGAGGGAGAGGTGAAGTGGGAACTTCACAGCTCACCAGTTTTCAGAGGGCAGAACTGAAGGAAAGCTTACATTAAGAAACCCTGACATAAGATGTTTGGAATTTCATTCAGACATATCAAACATTGTCTGTTCTCTGTTACCCAGCCTCCCTAACTTTGTATTCACGTTGCCAGATCAGCTTGAATAATAAAATCAACTGACTAATCAATTAAAAAATAATCATCTCCGAACCATTTGTATAGCTACATACTCAAAATATCCCTTTTCCACAGGCTGAACAGAAATTGTTCACAATATTCCAAAGAGGTAATGGATCATGCCAACACCTTTCCATCCACACGCCCACATACACCAATATACAGTGAATGATGTTGTTGAGAGCCGTCTCTTCCTTCTCTCTCTGTGCAGTAATGTACCCTTAATAAAACCCACACACTCTCATCTGCCAAAGTAGTACGCAATGCACTTCAAAATGCACATCAGCACATCCAGTCACGTGCACACACACACACACACACACCTACAGGTGTCAGTTGTGTCTGCTCCAGAGCTTCGTTTGTGGTCTAAATAAAGATTACATCAGCATAAATACCGCTCTCAGTGTTGGCTGCTCTAATTTCCTGCAAACATTTGGCCCACACTGACAAGAAGTGAAAGTCAATACTAATTGCCATTAACATAATGACTGCAAATGAACATTCGGGTCTTTGGGTTTTATGATGGCAGTAAAGCAAAATGCTTAGGAGGCCATACGAAAATCACTACATTTTCTCTGAAATCATATCTAATTACGAAGCTGAGATCACGGCAAGCGCTTCCAGGATCATTCAAAAACTCTTCTGCCCCCAGTTTTGGGATGATGCAAAAGGAGCCCAGTGACCTTAGGCCAGTAAATTTTGTTGGCAATCTGGGCTGGAGTGCTTCAAAACACGTTTTATCATGTAATGTCACAATGAGCCATAAGGCTATGATTAGCACAAATGTGATGCCACAGAACAGAAATGACACAGTTTCATTTCAGTGCCAATGATTCTTTGGTATAGTTATATGCACCAAAGATATATGAATCACGTTTACACATGCCAAACAGGCTAGAAATGAACATTTTACATTTTATTGTTCTACGAAAAGATATGTAATCTCAATTTACAGGATTACATTGGTAATTAAATTTTACCAAAAGCTTTAACATGAACACAAAATTAAATTTTGTTCTTGCAACATTATTATTTAACACTTTATAAAAAAAAGCAGTTGAACTTTCAGAAGAACTTAGGTTCAACCTTGGAGTAAATTGAAAATAGTAAAGTTGAACTCTGAGTGCTTTCATTGGTCATGTAGGAACTTTATCTCCCAATGAGTTTATTCCAGAGGCCAGAAGATCTTGCGAGTGTAATAAAATGTGTATTTCCTACTGCAGGAAAACACTGATCACAGCAGTTTACAAATACGCTCCCACCTAATGAGCACAGTTCAGAATATAGACCTTTCTGGTAACAGAAAGTGAGGAGAAATTGGGGAGAATGTAAAATAGCTGCTCATTTTGTGAGTCTGTCCAAATAATCTTAAAAACAAATACTATATACAGTCAAAGTACAAGACAGTTGTAGAATATACTCCAAGAAAAACACTCCGCTTGGTTTAAAATACCTTGTAGCTGTCAGAATGTGGCCGAACAGTTAAGTGTCGTTGCTGCATTTGTACTCTAAACTATAACAGCAGCGGTTTTTCAGCAAATTATACAGCTGCATATTCAATAAGGAAATGTTAAATGCTTCTATGAAGGAAATTGGTCAGACTTGAAACTCTATTTTCCATCGAACTTTCCAGGTTTATATGATGCAACTGCTAATCCAGAAAAAAAAGGTGACAGGAATATAAATAATGCCATTATGCAAACATACGAGCTGCAGTAGTTCCCACAGATCCTTTCTCAAGCTCTCTCCTCACATAAAATCACTGAGCTATGTCAAGACCACCCGCTCCTCTCAATCCTCATATCCTCATCAAAAAAACTTGCATCAGTGCATCAGTACCATATGTCACCTCCTTTTTTCAACCAGTTCTCCTTATACTACGTATAGCATTTAACATCCAGTGACAGAAAAAGTTGATAGACTAATCCCCATCAATCCAATTCAATACATATTCATTTGGGGCCAAACCCTTAAAAAATCCAGAACAAGCATGTCACTGCTTCGGTGCATTTTTTATACAAAAAAAGTTCTTGTGTTGGTATAGACCCATGGAATAAAAAGTATAAATGGATGTGCACATGCACTGAGAACACTTTTATATTCTGGCCATTTTCACTGCCCTTTTTTGGCATTTTCACTGCACAAATTTCTTCACAGGACAGCAAAGTTTATCAAGGCATAATGGTGGAAAAGCTATGAAACAGGACAGTATAATAAGCGTTTCTGTCCTAATAAAGTGAAGAGGCCTTTATTACTGATCAACTGCTGCATCTCCAACAAGAAGGCTGCACAATTACGGCTACAGTCATAATCACAATTACAACGCTGGTGTTGTAATCGCGATTACAAATCATAATTAAAACTCTTGGTAAACAGGTGAAACAATTGTAGTTCAGTTGGTGGGTAGGCAGAAAGAGGGACAGACTGAACAATACGTTTGATCACAGGGCGTCAGGCACACATGTCACTTAATAGCTAATGGTCATAACTACTCTTTAGTGCGAGCGAAGTAACAAAATGGTTTTATTTTTTACATTGGGCTGAATGCTTTCTAATTGATAGTATGCCAGGGTTTGATGGTTACTAATTTCAAGTAAAGCAATGGCATACAGTGGTGATGTATATACATTTGTGCACACAATTCTATGAAAAGTCTCCTTAGTTAAGCAGTGTGCACACAATTCTATGAAAAGTCTCCTTAGTTAAGCAGTGAACTGCACTGTAAGAAAAATTCAACTCACCTAGGGGAGCAGATGTGTCCAACCACAGCGCACCAGCACAAGGCAGTGGATAAGTGAAGAGAAGCAGGGCAGGGCAGGGCAGGAAGGAAGAGAAAACGAGACAGAATTAGCCTTATTGCAGTCATAATTCTCTGCACATTTTTACCATGTTTCCCTCCAGAGAAAAGGATGCTGGCGAGAAATGCTTAAAATATATGACACAAGAATCAGAAATATAAGCAACACTTTGTGGGCTACAGTGCAGGGTTGTATATAAATGCAACACTGTGTGCGAGTCGGCCCCCTTCCCAGCCATACACATAAACAAATAAAACAGGTCGTAAAATGTTGGTAGCAAAGAGTTTTTTATAGCCGGAAAAAGTCTGAGGGGTTGAATTCATAGCTCATCAACAACAAAGCAGAGAGAGCCAAGAATGCACACTCAATTTCTCATATTCTGACATAGTTTTCTCCTGTGATGCTGTAACAGCAGTGTGTGTGTGTCAGTGAGTTTTTGAGTTTTGAGTCTCTCAGTTAGTCCGAAGAGGAGAGATCAAAGTCCAGCTTCCTCACTTATCAGAGCTGCCTATCATACTATATCCTCTAGCTACCAACACACTCTGCCACCTTTCTCTTTCACTCCTCACATATACAAGAAAGAAAGGAGACACACAGTGAAATACAGAAAGGAGGCATGGTGGAGACAGAAATGAGAGGGGAAAATGGCCAGTGTGTGTGTGTGTGTGTGTGCGTGCGTGTGTGTGTGTGAATGCGTATGGGCTGTGAGCCGCAGCATCTGGGTTTGCCATTTGAGACTACATCTCCTGGGTGTAGAGCCTGGCACTGGCAATCTGCCAACACATGCCTCACACACCAACTAAGCTGGAAATCAAGACACACACACACACACTCATGCACACGGTATTTTGAAACAGCACAATTTGACAATAGTCATGCAAGATATACGCCACACACACACACACACACACCTTGTATGCACACATGAACCTACATGTATTTCTGCTACAGCTCAGCCTCCTACAATGCTAAAGGATAAATGAGCCAATCACTAGGTTGGAGTCCACCCACATGTTTGAACAAAATCTAGATCACCATCATGACCCTATAGTGAGCGTGTGTGTAACTGGTCATTCATGCATGGTTAGGATCAATGAGAAAACACGAGTCGGTCTGCGCTGTGCCTACCTAAACTTTTCATAGAGGCCAGTGGCCTTATCAACCCTTCTATCTAGCTGTCTTGTCAACCAAGAAAACAAGGCAGTGCGAGAGGTCAGATGCATCACTGTGCAGAGTGACTTTGTGCTGCAGACCTCTCTTTTACCTTCTCTGTTTACCTCATGTTCCCTTTATTTTGTCAAGCACCTGTTGGCTGTAACGTAACTAAGTCAAATGCACAAATTGTAGAAGAAGCAGACGATCTGGGGACACGCCATCTAAAAATGTCTCTAATCACTCCTGAATTGTTAAAAATTAATGCAATGTTCAACTTCTGCAGTTCAAAAATTCGTTTTTTTATTGCAGAGAGAATGATTAAAGTCTAGGAGAACAGAATAAAATAAACATTCCTCCATAATCTCAAAGACTGATTACTTTGTGGGAAAGGTAAATGACAGAAAGGATTTAGTGTGCCGTGTTTCCCATAACCTTTAAATTTGTAGCTGATGCTTGCTGTCATTGGTAATAAGCGTATTTCGATAACACTCCACAATTGCTCATGAGACATGGAATAGAAAGCAGCGGGTGCAAACATTTTGGCTGCTAAAAAGAAAGCAACTGCTGCAATAGCACCGTTTGAAGAGTGCACCGAGACAACAAAGCACCACCATCATCTTTCCAGGTGTGTTACGGTGTAATTTATATTACACAAAGCAGCAGCAAAGATGGTGAGACTCATCTCAAAATCAATCAACCTCTAAATGCTGCAAAAATTTAAAAACAAGTTTAACGCAGCAAACTAATATTAACGGGCTTTGAGTAAACAGGCGGATAAAAGGCTGAGAAGAGTATAATATTTCACAATTCTGAGTTAGAGAAGATATATATACACATTTGTTGTGGGTGAATTAATTATGAGAGATTACTCTCATCCTGAGTTCTGAGCTTTGAAAGGCTACTTCCATTAGTCAAACACCGCTCATGTTGCATTGGACACCCAAAAGTTCAGTGTCTCCCTCTAAATGTTCTTTGGAGACCTTGTGTTTAGCATGTAGCAGCTGTGTTCCTATTCTATTCCCGCAGCAACATTATTTATGAATTTAACTGGTAATACCCTTTACCACGGGAAAATTTGGGAACGGTTTAAAGGCCCAATACTAAGCCTGACTTCCTACCCTTTGTTCTATGTTCAAACATAGATGACTGACTATTCACTGGTCCCCACTTCCTGTTCTATATACTATCATCCACCGCAAATCCCTCCTCTAATCCATGGGAGTTGGAAAATGCTCTGTTAAGTTTTTGCCACGTCTCTCTGTGTGATCTGAAAGACACGAAAGGAACACCTGATCAGACGAGACCAGCCTTCCTTCACCCTTTGTTACCATTCATGAGCTCATGAGCTGAATTTTTTACTGTTTTCAGAATTCTGAGAAGACAGTCAAACACAAGTTACACTCGCCTACTTCAGAAGCAGATACACGCAAAAAACAACATCCCATTTTTAAATTTCCCTTATGCACTGCCTCCTCACCTTTTCTAACCTCCTGCCTCCACCTATTTTTCTCTCCCTTTTTTAAATGACTACCTCGCTCACACCTCTGCAGCTCCCCTCCCCTCCTGCAGTCTGAGCGCACCGAAGTGATGTGTTGAAAGCAAAAACCCTATCGCTGTTGTCGTCTCAGAGCTGCTTGAAACTGGGAGGTTGTCATGAGGTCTCCACCACAATGCTCTTTGTAGTTGTCAGAGAGACTTAAATACTGTCTTTAGTACTGTCACACAATCACCATAACTGACGCGCAGCTGTGGACTCCCTCAGCTCACTCTGTATGGTGCATGTGTGTATGCGTGACTGTGCACTAATATCCTATTCGTCTTGGGAAAAATGAGAACAATGGTGCTAAAATAGCTCATTTTGTGGCTGTGGAGCCTTTAAGAGGTGTTATAATGAGACATAACAAGTTATGGCAGCTCATTCTCTATGCTCCTCTGTACCGCATGGACATAGTCACACAATTGCTTGCTCACACAAGAACACTCGCACACACATTTCAGTGGCCACATTAAGGTTATCATTGAATGACAGTACTGTATTGCAAGTCAGTGACAGAGATGATGTGTTCGCCCTGAACTGTCTGTACCTTCGCTAATCGCTCATGCTGAATGAAAATGGCAAGCGACGCATATGGGGCGCACACACACACACACACGAATGCACACCTGTCAGAGACCACAGTGGTAACCCCCGCAGGGAAACCCCATAATACCACGCACCGGGTCAGTTGGCCAGAATTGTAGAAGGAAACAGATGGAGCAGGAAGGAGGGGAGATGGGGGGGGGGGGGGGGGGTTATGGAGCAACAGGTGAGAGAGAGAGGGAGTCAGGGAGAGCTGCTGGGCACACAGAGAGAGATAATTAAGAGAAGGGGCAAAGGAAGAAAGTGAGAGAAGGCGAGAGAAAAAAGGCAATGGGGTAAAAACAAGGCGAGCAGGAGGTGAGAAGGAAAAAGATAAGGTCATGGCCTTTGAGGCTAATGACGATGGTGAAATTAGCCTGTGTGTGTTGGGGGGGGCAGACTGTGGGGAGGAGAACGGTCCATCTGCTGCTCAGCCCACAGGGATATCACAACCACCTCCCTGACTCCCACATCTCACTTATACAACTCTTAACAAGGAGAGAGGGAGAGAGAGGGAGAAGACGTTTCAGTTATGTGAACACAGATAAAAAGCACTCTTAATATACATTTCAAAAAACACTATAAACTAAAGAAACTAAATTACAATAGGGTAAGTTAACATCTGCATTATTAGTATGTACTATCTATTACATAGTCAATGTAGTAGTAGCGAGCTTTTGCATTTGTTTGAAGAGTGTACTAGATAAACAGTTTGGGGAAGAATATTCATCAATCTCGTTATGCTCCTACTCCCACAAAACAACGTGAGGGGTTGGACTTTTATAGGCTACACATCTGAGGCAGGATTGTAAAACTCTGACAAGTTATCACAGCGGCAATAATTTTCTCGTCTGTCACTGTTTGCAAGATGAAGAGTAACATTAACACACAGTTTTATGCTACAAGTCTTTCTACCCTGTATGGAGGTGTTTAATTGGCCAGAGCAGTTTGCTGGCAGATGACACTAAACTCTGCAGTGAAAAGTTGAGCCAGGATAAAGTTTTTGTTGGACACTCAGAAACGTGTGTGCAGGCGTCCTGCTGTGCAAGTGCTGTGGCTTCATTGAAATTAATGAGGGGTCTCAGTTTTGCTGCTTTTTTTGAATAATTTGGTTATGTTGGACCTAGGTTAGATATATTCTGTGTGTGCTGGAATCATCCACTGAAATGAGTAAAATAAACAGACAGTACATCAGACATGGTACTATTGTACAGATTCATTCATTCAGCATATATTCTGATACAGGACATGGGAGCAAAACAAGCCAACCTGTTGAGACTACACATACTTTTTACCCTCTACACACCATCTTTACCTCAGCCTCTGGCTTAAAAACATTTTCTGCTGCCCATGCATGAGCTCTGTTTACTTTAATCTAGTTATGCTCAGATCGATCAGTATCGGACGATTTCCGTGAAAAAGTATGTAAGATCACAGATCTCTGCATTTTATTACAGATCATAAACAGAGTCATGATTAGTAATGATCACTACACGCTACCCGTCCCACTTTCCTTCACACTGCAAAACACTACAGACTACAGACCTGTTCTATGGAAAAGGAACCTGAAATACCTTCTAATGTGATCTGGCACTCTACAAAAAGTCTAATTATATTAAATGTACCTGACTTCTAGAAAATTTACAATCCAAATGTAAATGTTCAGTATCGGTGATCTGCACTCATCTGTGATCGTATCAGCAGCAAAAAACCTGATTGGAAAATCCATAGTTCAATCTATATTATCCTGTTTGAAATTTGGAAAAACTAGACAATATCAGAATTTCTGTTCGTCTACTTAAGTAGAGAATGTGAGTACTTTTGACACCTCTGGTTGGCACCACTGGAACTAGTCAAAGCTTTTAAGCATGTTCAATCCATGGTGGAGCGTTCGGTGAGGGAGACCACTCTGATTGGCTGTTCAGATTCCCGTATCACTGCACAAGAAGGGAAATGGACCCTAGTGTCATTTATAACTTCTTGTCAGCCATCAAACAAAAATATACAGTAGAGGTCCACATTCATGGGTGGAAGGTGGCATAAAAAAGACTGATGCGGATGTGTGACTCTGATAATGATTTTTTTTAACTCAGTCCATTAACATCCAGCATTGATTCAAACAAAAGAGCTATAACTCTATAGCGTCAAGGAGCAGGCTGCAGAGCCCTTGCACTGGGGAGAAACTAGTTACTTTGTCAGATTTAAAAAAGCCTTTTATTCACATTACAGCAGAGAAGCTGTCCAAATATTACAAGCTGTAAAGTTATATTAGAGTTTTATATGTTTGAACTACATGAGGTGTACCTCAAGTAGTGCCTTTCACACGTCCAACTACAGTCAAAGACAAACTGGCCCGGGGAGGTTTACCAACTTAAAAATACTCAGAAAACTTACTGGCTGTTTTCTGTGTGGACATTGTAAGTATTATGGCAATATGATTGGTGTATACTAATACTACTCGTGTTGTTTACAGACCTGAGTGCCTCTATGGCTGCTTCAACGAGCCAAATAAAAGGAGACAGAGATACGGAAGCTGAACACCATTACGCTATTAGCACTGGGAATCCTGTTTACCCTATGACCAGAGCTTAGCAGCTAAACATGGTCATGACTCTTCCTAGAGAGGCGTTAAATCTGGACATGAAAGGTGGAGACAGAGTCAAATGTCTTAAGCAGCAAGAGGAAAACTGAATCTATAGCCTCAAAGCCACCAGTTACTAAGGCCAAAATAAAAAGCTCGACCTTTGGTCTTTGCTACAGTTGATTAAATAGTGTTGGGAAAGTCTTGTTTATTTTACTGTTAACAGTAATGTTTTTCATGTTATTTTAGTTCTTTATATGAATCGTATGTAAATATTTTCATGCAGAGAAAGTATTAACTAGGGGCTAGTGACCTAGCTTGACAGTTTATTTCCTTATTCAAGATTCAAGATTCAAGATTCAAAACACTTTATTAATCCCAGAGGGAAATTGTTTTGCCATGAATTACAGCCGCTCTCAT
>JAUMHF010000001.1:4552010-4573304 GCA_032359275.1 Microctenopoma steveboyesi
GTGCTGCAGACCACAGTGTCAGACACACAGTTCTGCAGGCGGACGTACTGGGGGTGGTCAGTGAGGTAGTCCATGATCCAGGAAATCATGGGAGGATCCACTTATACGCTTAACATCCACTTGAGTGCTTTGACTTTGGTGATTTATGCAACATCCCACTCATGGATGCAGCAGTATTTGTTTTCCCAATTACACCACTAGCTGTGTGGGGACACTAGAAGCTCCCATGTTTTTAATTCAGATTGTTCATATCAGACATATTCTGATAAGAATATGTCTTGTTTGTATGTTTGTATGTTCAGTTCTTGGTCTTCCCTTTTCAGAATGACAGACAACCTGTGCCGAGTTATTTCCTAGTATCACTTTTAGTCCCAGACAAACATGACTAGAGGTGACCCAAAAGTCTGAGTCGACTCAGACTGTTCCTTGATGGTGTGTAATGACCATTACAGCTATCATCTGTAAAGGAGCAGACCAAAGAGAAAATACCAAGTAACAGACCTGATCATTTACTCACTTACACCGTCCAAACTGACTATACCTGCCACCCTCTTTGTAGGTTTCATACTCCAAACCAGGCCCACAGACAGACTGGCAGTCCCCCCCCCACCCCCCACCCCCCCCACAAACCAGCAAACTCAGGACACGGTGCATGTTGTGAGAAAGACGGGAACAATAGAGAGAAAAAATCAAATATACAACAAATGAGTAGACAGCCGGAGTGGTAGAATGCAAGGATGGAAATCCGCAATTTGCAATAGGTCAAAACAGGTATTTGTGAGGAAGCATTTAAAAACTGTGATAACTTGAATACATTTAGAAAAAAAAAGTGTTCTAGCAACAAAACTGCCATTAAAATGCACACTGAACAAAAATGTAGTACAACCTTTTTGACAACATTTTCAAAGCCCTCATTACGCCTGGTTTTGTAAAAGACCCTAATTGTGATGAATAACCACTGTTGTTTGATGAAAAGGTTATTTTTTGCTCTCCTACCATTCTCAACCTCTCTTGGTATGCGTGCACCCAACAAGCTCCACTAAAGCTGAGGATAGGTAATGACAGAAAACAAATCATAAAACCCTTCCTGAGCCCTGCCCCCACTGAGAGTTTCACTGAGGACATTATTTAAATCAGAACAATTTGGCTGTGTAAACAGAAAACACGAGTCTGGCTCCTCATACTAAATTGTAACTATTGGTGAGACACATTTTAAGACCAAAAGAGAGACATTTTCAAGTCTTTTTTAAATAAATAAATAATAATAATATATTTGAAATTGTGCTCTGCTTGTAGCACATGTCTGGGTATAATATAAGTGATGCTGCTTTTCTCCTCTGTTACATTGCGAGGGTGCAGATGTGCCATCCATTACTGCTAGTTTGACATAATAGTCAGTGCATCCACACCCTAGGCTTCACTGTAGGGATGATTTGTCCACACTAGGTTTTGGGGATGCATCAATTGTGAAATGCAGGACCGATGCACATACCAATGTTTATGTATGTTTATTTCACTTTTGTCATTTCCCCTTTTGTTCCGGGGAAAGAAATTTGTAATAAAAAACAATTACATCATCTATTACCTATTTTTGAACTCAGATTTCTAAATATAGCATACAGTACAACAACGTTTACACTGTAACATTATCAGTAAATGTTTCCCACTTACCATGTGGGGCAGTAGCATGCACTCCTTTTTACACACAGAAACTCTGATATAAGAAACCAGTGGGCACCAGTGCTTTTTACATCGTTACCAGCACCCCGATATTAGAGGGGCAATGTTCCAACACGATGTCCAACATGACCTATAACACACATCTTTGATGCATGTACATTGCTCCTTGAACTGGTGTATGACTAGTTATGTGCACATTCACACCATTAATTGAGCTGATGTGTGTCGACTACAACATGAGTGTGAAGTTTAATGATCACAGATCAGTCTCTTGAAGCAATGTATGGGTGAAGAAGCTGAAAACTTTAGGACAGATACCACATGCAGCCTTGGGAAAGGAAACAGTTAATGGATGAAGTTAGAGTTGAGTAAGACTGGGGTCTGTTTAAGTATATATAGCCTCTAACTAAGAGAATACGTCCCACTCACTTGCACATTCAGGAAAACTCAGAAATTGAAGAAAACATGTGCTCTGCCTTTTCTCTTGAGTGTTTTTCTATTGGAATATTAACTCCAGGCCAGTGCTTAAGTGAGACATTTTAAGGGCAATGAACCTAAGAGGTGTCTCCTCAGTGCTACACACTTCTGGACTGGACACAGCAAGATGACCGTGATTACACAATTATCCCAGTATGAAGTAAAAAAAAAAGGAAAAGCTTTTTTATGTTAAATGATTATATTATATACCGAGATTTTGGCCAATTTAATCTCTATATAAATATTTAATATCAGTATATGCTTTCAACCCACAACAAACTGCATGGAAGCTCAGAGAAGATAAGAAGATAAAGATGCAGTTTAAGACATACTACAATAGCCAACTTAAACAGCCAATCCTGCCAAAATGACAACAATGAAAAAGCTCCTGAGAGGCCAAGTGAAAGCAGAGCATCATTTAGCTGGAGTGAATAGCCAGTGACACCTAAACAAGAACAATGAACGGTATTTTTCGACAAGGATTTCCAAAAGCGATTATAATGCCTAGCACAAAGGATGGGAATACCGTACAGTAGAAACAAAGTAAAAATGTCAAAGCATACAAAACATAACTTTCACAAACATGCTCACCCAATGGTAAAGTTCATGATACATTCATTCTCCCATCAATCACACATCACTCCCACTCTGTCACATTCTCATGCACCCACACAAACAAAAAACACAGACGTTCCTTCCCAGCAACAGAAACAGAAATCTAATGAAGCAAGTTCTCTTTAAGAGAGTGTTTATCCGCATAGTAAACTGCTGTAACTAACTAACCAACCAGTGCTGGACAGAAACACACACACACACACACACACACACACACACACACACACACTTCTCTCTTCACTCTCCCTACATCCCTCAGCTTTTCCTCGTCTTTCTCCCTCACTCTCTCTAATGAGCCATAAAGTGAAAAACTCTCTGTACCATCACAGAAGTAAACACATTTTTTCAACTTTTTGCACTCTGGCACAGCACGAAAAAAAACCCCAACTCTCCTGCAACACCACAGCATCATGCGTGCAACCACTCTCTTCTTCTTTCCTTGTTTCCCATTTTCCTGTGATAACTCCGAGAGATACGACGAGTGACAGAGTCATTAGACAGTGTCAGCATCATGACATCTTTTTCATTTCACATTTTCCAATGCCATGCAGCACATACGCATGGGTACACAAGCAGAGAGTCACGCACCCCAGCATGTCAAATTCTCAAAACCACTATTTTTCTGAAGCCCAAGGAAAGCTTGAGGTCGTCAAACACAGACCAGCTTTTCCCCAAAGAAATGTTACCAGCCTGTTTGTGGGTATGTGTGTGGGTGTTGCGGTTGGTGCTATACTATAGAGTGACACAACACAAGTGAGCAAATTCACACACACAAACACACAGTGGCTGAGAAAAAGACCGGTCTAGGCAATGCTCTGGATGGGAGCACAGACGACCTGAAAAACATTTGACATTCATTTCAAAACCCCCACCTGCACCCAGCCAAGGAAAAAGCTCTGGCACTGTGGAAAAAAAGAGCTGCTATTGAAACTCAGGAGAGACATAAAAAAAAATATACGAGACAGGCTGTGATGGGCGGAGGTTGTGGGGTGTGGTGGGTTGGGGTCTGGACGGAGGCATTAAAGTATGAAATAAGGAAGGGAGGTGGAGAAACTGCTTTGCTGTCACTGAAGCAAATGTAAATACCCTGCACACCTCTCATGCTATACTGCCCATGGAGATATAGCACACAGGACAGACACCCCAGTGTCTGGGTGTATATGTGCATGGGCTATACATGAGTGTGTTTAGGTCCTCTGTGCATTGCTATAATGTAGTTCTTATCTCAGTGGATTATGCTGACGTGCACCTATTAAGGACTTAAACACATTCAAACCAGCTGGGACCTATTCCTACAACTCAATAGGCCGTCTGTCACCCTATTGTCTGTTCCTCAGCGTAGTTGTGTGAGAATATATGTGTGTGTGTGTGTGTGTGTGTGTGTAAAGCTATCAAAGAAGTGTAAAGGAGGAAAAAAGGAGGACATAACACAATACAATGAAGGACAGATGTAGAGGATGCAGGCAGTGATAAGGAAGGATGTCAGGGACAAAGAAAATGATAGGGACGGATGATAGGGAGAAATGAGTCGACCACAAAAGGGTGAGTCTGTCACCGGGGTGGTGTTGACAACAGCCCGCTATCAGAAGAGACATAATGAGATTTGATGTAATTTGATGTGATGGCAAAGCATGCTAGAGATGTTACAAGGCATCGAAACAGACAGGATCTGGATCATCATTACACAGATCACACCACCACTGCAGCACGTCGACAGCGCTCAGACAGACAGACAGACAGGCAGACAGGCATGGCACTCGTGTGTGTTTGCCCATCTATCTGTCAGTGTGTATTTGTGCGATTTGATGAGCTCCCCTTAAAGACATTATCAAAGGGAATTCAAATACCAGAAGATTCATCTCCCCTTGAGAGGAAGAAGGAACAGTGTTGGGGGGCTTGAGGGGCGGTGGAGAAACCGGAGGAGAGTGTCAAGCCTCCAGCAATGTTTACCCTACTGAGAGAAAGAGCCAGTGTCCTCTCTGGTACAGCCTTCAGCAGCCTGCATACATTTCATCCAGCACTACAGATTTATGATCACACACTCACACACACACGCATCATCGCTCATGCTGCACTGTAGGTCTGCGTCGAAAGAAATGTGTGTGCAGGAATAATGGATTCATATGTGCATTGAGTGTTATTGAATATAAGTGTGTATGTTTCTCCTGCTATTGCATGTGCTGCAGATGTGTGTCAGGTGCGTGCACGTGTCCAGGAAGTTAAAGACAAGAGACAAAGACAGAAGGGGGAACCGTGCCCATCCCTGAAAGGTCTCATATGCATATGCATAGTAAAAGAAAGGTGGTCAAAGGAGTCCATAGTGTGATGGATGAGCGAGAGAACACAATCAATTTTGCAGGTGATTAAGAGATGAAACCTGCAGTCTGACAGTTGAAACGCCTCACACACACACACACACAGAGCTCTAAAAAGGACCGTACAGGCTGAAGTTAAAGAGTGTCTTCTACTTGTCAGAGGCTACTTCATGATGTAATGATAGGTTAGAGAAAGTAAAGTGCAAGATGGCGGGTATAAGGGAGGGAAGTGCAGGTGAAGGACTAAGAAAGGGGCTTGGTGATGCACTGGAGTAAAAGCACTCTGGAGAGCTGGGAGCCTGATAGAGTGAGTATGTACGCAGATATATTTGTGTGTGTGCCTTTGCACTTGTATGGCTGTATGACGTCTCTGTCGGGACTATAAATCATTGAGGTTAGAAATCATCACTAAGAGATAGAGCCGATGACAAAAAGTGCTAAAAACATCGCTCCAGCCTCACAGTCCCTTCAACCCATGCAAAAGAACATTTGTTAAATCATTAAGATTAAAGTAATAGACTCCAGTGGTCACAATGCGATAAAGTGACCTCTCTCTCCAGCTGCCTTTCTCTCCCTTTTTACTCTGAGTCTACATTTATCTCACACGGGTTTCTATAAAAACCGTCTCCTTTGCATCCTTTTGTGACAGGTGTGAACCACCTTTCTCAGCCTTCTATTCTGGTGTGACAGAAGCACTTTAGCTCTCGAGTCAGTATAGCTGGAAAACAAGTAGGAAAATAGATGAATAGATGTACAGGGTGAAGAAACAGACCTAAAAAAAAAGCAGTCAAAGGATGAAAGAAATCAGTTCAGATAAATTTGTGAAAACGAGCACTTGTTTGTTTTCTTAGAAATACAAGATAGCTTCAAACTGCTTACTGTCATATCATCAAAAGGCAAAGCTTGGAGATGCTTCATTGAGAGTAAATAAAGAAGTCAAGCATTTCAGATGGCGGGAAAACACTGAGGGTAATCCCCACAGATGTGGGCACAATATCTGGTTAAAAACTCTTGAGCTAAGTTACAAAATTCTGTAACACTTCACGCACTTCATTTAGCGGAGAAAAAAACAAGTGATGTCACAGTTTTGAATGCTGTATTTTTTTATTTTTGACTGAAGCTTTAGTGAAGAAGTAATTATGCTCAAAAAGATTGATGAAGTGTTTTCCATACATATGCTGTGCTTGGGAGAGAATTCAGTGAAATATACAGTGCAGATAGATTTTAGGTCATCAAAAAGCAAATTTAGTCTATTACAGAAAGTTTCTACTGAGATTTGGTTTGTTATAAATGTGCGTCTTTCTATTATGCATAAGGGTCAAAAGAGGTGAAGCCTTTTATTAATACATTTGAATGATTTAGAGATTTGAGCATGCAGAGATGAACTTTCCCTGAGGCATCGTATCATGCATGTTTATGTGTCTTCCATATTGCCAGTTTATTTTTTAGGATCCAGAGGATTGTGCTAATTGGGTTGTTTCATTCCGTTGTGTGCTTTCAGCATTTTATCAGACTGGGCTGCTGACACCATGAAGTAGATCTTGAAGCAATTCATCAGCTCCAGTATCACACTGTGTAATTCTCCTCGCTCAAGACATAAATTATCGCTGCTTCACGGCGGAAATGTGTCTCATAAAAGGACTTTTTACACGGGAACTCTAAAAAGAAACTCTAACTTGTGTCATTACTGAACCCATCACTTTAGAAGTTTTGAAAAAGAGCACATCAAATTCAGAGGTGTGTGGGAAGAAGGAAACAAATGAGGCCCTGTGACGGGACAGTTGTTAGCAGATGTTTCCAGCTGATACAGCCACTGTGAATCAGTCCGCCAGCTAATGTAAGAGTCATCTCTACTTCATCCTGTTAGCTCCTGACTGTACTGTTCTGTAGCGTTCCCTCAGTTTGTTTCAGAGCCTCAGTCTGTGTTTGTGATGAAAGCTAATCGCTAGCTCACCACCGTGTTGGCAGAAGCAGGCATACCAGAATACTGTAATACCATGACATCATTATTAGCATCATTAGCACCTTTCATTTGCTCAGTAAGGAAGATGGGACTATCTCCCTTCTCTTCAGAGGCTGCGAGGCAGACTGTGGGTATGTTACACCACAAGTTTGTTGACAGTCAGCCAGTCGCAGTCGATGAGGGTGTGTGATGTGAGTGCAGTGCACTGTGAGATGGGCTTGGAGGACTTGCAACAAATTGGAAAACATCCAGCTATATTCTGAACCACCACCACCACGCTTTTGTCATTATAAGAAAATAAAACTAATTATATGTTCAGACAACACTTTGTTTATCATATTAGACAAATCTCTCAATAGCATCAAACAGATATAGCCATGTAGACCCAGCGTGGTGCTGGAGATCAATAAACGACCCTACAATGCACTGAAAACTTCCTTTAGGATTTGATCCCTTAACAAACAAGACATTTCAGATAAGAAACTGTGATAGGAATTAGCAAACGCAAGTGAGGAAATAGAGGAATTAATCCAGTTCTCCCTCAAATATGATAATTCATGTTAATCTCCATTTACATACATAATCTCTTAATTGTTTTAATTGCCATGAATAAAGGTTGAAGCTTGCCTGATATGGCAAATGTCAACAGCCTGTCTATTATCCTGCCTGCAGCACGCCTGATTCCAATAGTATTCAGATCCCTTCACTATTTGTACACAGACAACAAAGTATAAAGATCCTTAAAGTTTTATTATACATATGCTTGCATGTGGGAACATGTAGGAAACAATTTGTTTAAAACACAAACACATGAACATATGCACATGTGTTGTAAAGTGATTATGCTGTCATGTCAGTATTAAAGAAAACACAAATATTGTACAGTCACTGCTGTGCCAGGGAATGCAAGTAAACAAACACAACACATGCAGCACCACAGCAAGCAAATCCCTTTACTGGGCCATGGTCTTTTTTACAAAACTAAAGAACAAAACAGTCACAAAGAGCCATATACTTTCCAAACCAAACTGTTTTTACAAAGAAGGCTTTTCTCTTTTCACTATCCGTAACTTCTTATACTTGCTTTTTGGGTCAGGTTATGTTTGTATGTGCTTATGTGGTGACAGAGCACAAGAGTGAGACAGAAAAGGCGGTAAACAGATGTGGATTGAGAGTCTTTCCATATAATTTAGTGAGACCAGAAACGTTACTGTACTTCACTATCATTGACTAAAGGCATATGTCTCTTAGTTGAAACACATGCGTGCACAAAATACAATTGAATCCAAAAATACATCTAAAGGTTTTAGTGAGGAGAATAGGATTAGACGCAGTGGGATAAAAACATTATCATATACTAAAAACAAAATACATACAGAGTACAAAAAGTGTCTGCACTACCCAGAGAACGACATCCGCTGTGAAAGAATACACCAAAACGCGCACATGCGGAACAACCTTTCACAAAAGAGAGCACCCATGACCCGGTTATCTCCTTTGTTGTCTGCTCCTTCATAGTTCCACAATCACATCCAACTCTGCAAAGAAAGGGAAGTCCTCCCACGTCTAGGAAACACACACAGACACAAAGATAATGCTGCAGCTTTAAACCCTGCTGCAAAGAAACCCCAACAAAAATAGTTATGGTGTGAGCTGATGTGGATTTGTTGTTCAAACTGGACTGATGTGAAATGACAGAGAAGTATCAGCGAGACCAAAAATATAGGAGGTACAGGTACCCTAAGTGACCTGGAGGTTAGCGCTACAGCTCTGCCATCTGACCAAGCATTTAACCTCATATAAATTACCAATTCTGTGTGTGTGTGTGTGTCAGTGTCTGTGAGCGTAGGTGTGCGTGACAGTGATCTATCTGTGTTGTGATGAATCCATCCTGTGCACGTGACCTACAGATTAAATCACCTCTACAAGGAAACTGATTACCCCTTTCCAGCAGAGATGGCAGCAAATACACACTGACATGCATAACACACACATGCACTCACACACACACACACACACATCTGTGTTATCGACAATAGTCAGGTAATGGTCATTGACCTCTGAACTCAACCATCAGTTACACAGACATGACGGTGATTTTCACCGTGTGTGTGTGTGGATGTGTGTCTGCTGACGCCAGGTCTGAGTCCGAACCACCCCCCATAAATTACATGTCAGCCGCAAAACAGATCGAACCAGGGAGAAGGAAGGTGGCAAAGACAGAGAGACGCTCTTTTTAAACAGCCAACTCGACTGTGACACCAACATCTGAGTGTGGGCTTAATTAAAACACAAGCTGCGTCAAGGGTAATTAGTACACTACAGGTAAACATCAAGTAAGATGCCAGTCACAGTGACACGCCTAGTTTCACAAAATAAATACAACAACACGCAGCTAAAATAATTAATATGCATAAACAGAACAGCGGCAGAACAAAAAAGATGATCATTTCACAGAAATATTAAGAGGTAATGAAATGACAGAGCTGAATAGGGGCTCTTTAGGTGGAATAGTGTGGCTTGTGTGCCCATAAGTCTGGTTATTTTGCAGAAAAAAAATCACTGAGACAGAGAGGACAGAGCATGAGGAGAGCACGCAAGAAGGAAACAGGATTAGTGTGTATGACAGACAACAGAGGAGAGACAGAACACAAGTCCCAATATAACACCCATAATAATGCCACAGATTATCACCAGCAACAAATATTCATACACAAATAAGAGTCACATAAAGTCGCATAGCATTCAACGTCTGTTCTGTTGGATTATATGAGAACAAGACAATTAGTCTCACCATACATACTGATTTACAGCTAGGTAATGCTGAATTGGGAAAATACTATATTATACTGTCAAATACAAGGTACTGTAGGAAGTTCTGAGTCACATTCAGAGGCACTGAAGTCTGTCAAACAGCCTGCAGCAGCACGCAAACCTGGAAACTTGAGGCAGTAAACATCAAGTAAGGAATCTATCACAAACAATGCCACAATCGCCCATCTGCTGTTAACAGCACTGGATTGACCACTAATCTGACCTGCAGCATTACCTGTGGGAAAGAAATTATAACCGTCTATAATACTAGTAAGACCTATGTGCTGGAACAGTGTGATTTATGGAGCTGTTATTACTGCCCAGTTGAGCTGCTAATGTTCCCTAATGAGGCATAGCCTCCAACTCAGCACAAAGGACTAAGTAATATAGAAGATTTGAGACAGTGAACGTTGCAGCACTGTGGAGAAAGAGAAACAAATGATTGAACTGAGCTGCCCCTACTGACATACAGCTGCTGGAGCACAGAAAATAGGGCTACTCTGTAAATACAGTAGAAATGTGCCTCATTCAAATATCCAACACGTTTTAACTGTGATAATCTAATTAAAAACTAAAAGCACATTCACACTCGCGTGTTTATGTTCCTGTGGGCATTTCCTATGACTCCATGAGCTCACAGGATGTTACATGTAAATGGTCTTGTTTCCCCACTGTAATCCTAAATAGTGTATCATGTCTGGGGTGAAGAAAACAGCGGGATTTTCTGGACATATGTTCAAAAACTCCTTAGCGTCGTTTGGCCTGTGCAACAAAACGGCATCAGTGATACTGCTTGTACTGACAGCTGCATCGCCATGCAAAAGCTAAGTCCTCTAGCTGATATTAATAATAATAATGCACTAGCGGGAGATAAAAGAGAGAGAACAATGATCAGAAACTTTGAAGCATTGGTAGGAGAAACAGGGAGACTAGAATTACTCAGGCATCAAATGGTCTGCCTGAATTAATTCTGACCATCACACGTTCTCTGTCTCTTTTCTCTCACACGCTCACACATACACACACGCGCGTGCGAGCGCAGCCCCTCATTTCTGCCCTGCAGCAACAGATGTTGGCAGCCACAGAGGCTTCCTCCACCTCTTCGTCTTTAAATCTCTCTCCTTCCATTTTTCTGTCGCCTCTATCTTTGTTGCTCCTCTCGTCTGCGAGATAAAATGTCACTCATCCTTCGCTCTAGTTGTAAACAGCAAATGAGGGCGCAATAGAGTAAGAGAAGACCAGTGGACAACGACATTAAGGCGAGAGAGCGAGGGAGAAAGAGTAAAAGGGAGAGAAAGGCAGCGGCTATTTGATAGTGTCAGCTGTATAGAGGAGATACAGACAGGCCATTCATCTCAATGGATCAGATAGCAGTCCCCCTGGAGTGTGTGCGTGCACACACACACACAAACAGGAAAACAGAAACACCGAGATGAAGACCCAGTGAAACACACAAATGCATACACACAAACCAATCCTGGTTTAAAGCTATAAAAAGTACCCTGGGGCTGCAAGTGCTAGACCTAGTCTACTAGAGAGTTGCGGGAGAGAGATTGAAAAATGGTAGAAGCGAAGTTCACAGTTTGTGTGTGAACACATAAGGGTACGAGTTTGTGTGTGTATTCCTTTCCATCTTCTCAGCAAGACATGCGCCAGGATGAACCAGCGAGGGACAGACAGGCCCAGTGAGTGAGAAAGCAAGAGACAAAGAAAGTCTGAAAGCCTTTGCATGAATCACAGTTTTCAATTTCACATCACAGAGGAGTCAGGGTGCGCGTGTAACTACCCAAGATCTTTCGAAGTCGCCAATATTTGGAAGCTACCTCTGAACTTCGACACTGAACAAGACCGCTGTAGAACTGTCAGCCATAAGAGCTGATCTCCCTTAGTAAGTTTATATTAGACTGTGAAGGATGTGGAGGCAGAAGAAAACAATAGAGTCCATGGTCTGTTCAGCCAGTATGCGATTAGGCATGACCTCCTGACCCAACTGGACTTTTACTTCCACTGTGTTTTTAGCACTCAGATACCAGAACACAACAGCAGAAAATCACCTATGTTTGGATAATCAAGGGAAAAATAGCATGCAGACAGACTGTACGTAACTTAATTTTATTTTCAATTTCACAATAACAACATTATTTTAAAAACAAAAACATATGGCTAATCAGTGGGTAAATGATTCATACAAAAAGATGACTAGACACAAAAGAACACACAAATAGAAGAGGAGATCAAAACATGCCCTCATCTCATTCGTATGTACTCTTAGTTTTGTTCAATTTGTTTTGTGCTACAGCTGTCTAAAACTCCAACACCAGCAAGAAGAGAGGAATCAGAGATAGAAAATACGATACAGATTGCTCATATTAAGCAAGTGATTGTGCAATTTTACACCTGCACAAAAAGTGTAAACAGAAACCAGCCAAAACAACTCCCAGGAATATGTGAAGGAAAAAACAGGCTAGACTTAAGGGAAAAGGAAGACTAGAGACATTTAGCAGCCTTGCAACAGGATGGTGTGGTCTGATAAAGGGGATGAAGGCTGAGTGCAGGTGTCCCCACACACCGTCTAGACAGTGTTTTCTACAGCACATGAGAAAACACATTACACACTGACACATACTTCAAATTGTCTGCTCTGTGATGAAGAGATATCGATGGTCAAACTCATCCACACAGGAATGTTTACATCTGATATGAAGCCAGATGGTCTATCTGATCTAAGCCCCCTCAATAGCAAGCAGTGGCAGGGCACTATGCTGGAAATTGGCAGAGCAATTTCTCTGAGGGGAACATTCTCCCTCAAGAGCTGAGGTAGGAGGTTAACAAAGTACATATTACATTTGTTGGGTACAACTCATTAGGCATGTCGATGGGATGGATTAATAAATTATTTTCAGGATTATGTCCACAGTGCATGTTTCCAAGTGTGCATGTGTGTTTAGGGCTAGCTAGATGAGCAACCAGGCTTAGCTGCCCTGATTCCTTCATCCTTCATCCAATCTCTTCCTACTTCTTCCTCCCTATCTCAACTCATCTTTTACTCTCATCTTCCAGCCTGACTTACTGTATTTACAGCAAATCCTGCTTTAGCTTCTTAAATAAAAGGCTAAAGTCATCCCAATACCGTGGGTTTTCCACTTTTCCTTCAGTTTTCCCTCACCTCTTCCTACTGTCACTACCAGAGGTCGACCTTTAAATGGATTGTAGAGATTAGTTGGCAAATATGCTGCTTAAAACTATGTATGCATGCAAGTGTGAATGTGTGCATAAGAGTGTACTAATACATAAAGGAAGTACACAGAACAAAGCTGATCAGAAAGTACTATCCTATACTTTTTCTGTTTTTATCCACCAATGGTATTTTGGGCTGCGTGCATTTGCGCGTGCGTGTGTTGTGCCTCAGTGATCAGGTCTAAAGCTGTGTGTATGAGATAAAGGAAGTCATTAGTGAATTCTGCCTCTTAAGACCCTCTAATACCTTGGATGGGACCCTGGCCAGAGGTTAGGCTGCATGTGTGTGTGTGCATGTGCTATTGTAATTCCGTTCCTCTGCCAGCAAGAACACTGAAGACTGTATACATCAGTAGTTACTGTAACTCAAACTAACTTCAGCAACTTTTAAGTCAACGCTGCAACAAGACTTGTCTGAAATAAATTGAAATGAATGCCTCATATCACTAGATCATTGGAAAACCTATTGTGCCCAGTTTAGAGCAAAAGCAAAAAGACTTATGGAGGATGTGAAAGGACTGGGGATAGGGGGTTGTGGGCTAGAAATGTATCAGAGGACGTTTTGATCAGTGTTTAGTAGGATTAACAGAGCCCATGATCAATATTACTGCTAATAGATGCATTGATCTGCATCAGCTAATTCCTGCCCCATACTCTTACTGAGACACACACACACACGCATCTTCACAAACAACGTGTACTTACAAACACACTTTGTGAAGGACTCATATATGCACACATTCAGAAAGAAAGAAGCGTAAAAGCAGTAACAATAGTTATGAGTCAGTCAGCTACGTGGGGTAAACACACTGAGACTTGATGCCTCTCGCACGCACACACACACACACACACACACACACACACACTACTATCTATAGTGCCAATTAGCCGTCCAATAAAACTGTCCACAATTGGAGCGCAAACCATAAAGTACAGTGTAACAGCTAATGAACTCTACAACTGAGATATGCAGATAAATACACACTCGCACATAAATACACATATGTAGATGTAACACATACACACACAAACATTTGAACACTCAAAATATGCCAAGCATTTGCAACTAGAGAAGTAAACAAGTATATCCACTAAATACACACACTCGCCTGGTGGAGCAGAAATAAGCAGGACTCCTTAGCAAAGAACAAACAAACGCTGCCCGTTAAAATAAACAAATTAAAATGATTGCAGGTTTAGCTGGGAGTAAATACAACACTTAGCTAATTACTCTCTCTCTGTCTGACTTTGGCTACGCCCTCGCAGAAATAAAAAACAGACGGACGATAAACAGATGCACAGATACTTTCGTTTAAAGAGCAAACACAGATAACAAGTGGCCCCTTAAATGTGGGGAAATCAGGTAAAATGAAAAAAATGATGCAAGGAGACATACAATCACACACAATGTGCTTCCTGCTGCTACACTCATGAAAAAAAAGGAAAAATGGGGAGGGAGAGAGAGAGAGAGAGAGAGAGAGAGAGAGAGAGAGAGAGACGCTCCACCTTGGCACCTGTCTTTTACGGGAGGTTTATATACACATGATTTCCTTCTGAAGCTGATTTTTTTCCAAGGTCTAGGGAATAAAAACAGTCTGAACACAATTCAATTCAGCACCTGACACAAACAACACCCGCACACACATGAACATGCAATCACAATCCACACACTTCATCTCACGCACAGTCAAGAAATAGTTCCCCAATATCTCTCCGCTGATTTGATGCAGAGAAAAAAAACAATTTATTAAGCTGCCTCCACGGAGCTGGACTCAAACTAAACTGCTACACTGGCCTACTTAAGAGACACACACACACACACAGAAGAGGAAGGAGTTTCTTACTTTTTACCTATACACCCATTCACACTTTCATACAGACTCCAAAGAGCATCATTAGTAATCTGGTGAATACAGCAACTAATGGATCCTGCGGTTCACCATAATTTGATGAGATCCAAACTGACACTAACAACCAATCCCTGTCCCTACACACCGGTCCAAGGGTGGCTCTGTTGCTATAGCTACCATGAGAGCCAGCCAGCTCCTCATGACGGGATCTAAACTTTTCTCTGACCTCTTCTTTTATTCCTCGACCACACTTAACAGACCCAGAACCAGTGCTCCAAAGTCAATGATAAGGGAGTTGGGGTAAATGTTTTAATGAAGGCAAGGTGTGTGTCCTCGCTATGCACTAGAATGTTTATTTAAGGATTTAATTGAAAGCCGGCAAAAAAAGAAGGCGTGGATGTGTGTGTGAAGGTGTGAACATGAGAGACAGGGTGAGAATGAAAGCCAGATTGTGATGAAAGCAGTCAAGCAGAAGGACAAAAATCCAAATCTGGTCTGATCCTCTTATATTAGCCCAAAATACTACACAGCATCTTTGCTCTTTAACACACATACATGCTGTAGCTACACATATAAATAATACAGATGCACACTAATATCCTGTTGAACTCATCAGCTCAAAAAGGCAACAGCATAAAACCCTGTGGCACATAGATGCACATATAAATCACACGCACGCACACACACAAGCCCTCTTGTAGATGGAAAACACTAATATCATGTTGGATTCATTAGTTCAGCCATGCAACCAGCAGAAAACCCTGTAGCAATTAACATCTGACACACACAGCTTATCCAAAATGTGCACATGCACACGTACATTTTTAACACGCATCAGTATATAGAGACACAAACACACACAATCACACACAAAACAGCTCCTAATTTCATTCCACTAATACAGTCTCAGTATTTACAACCTGCTTGAGATAACATGTTCCTGCTTAATTAGATTAAACATGAGAGTTACTGTTTGTGTGTGTGTGTGTGTGTGTGTGTGTGTGTGTGTGTGTGTGTGTGTGTGTGTGTGTGTGCTGGTTTACATGCATGGAACAACAGGTGAGGCAGAGAGACAGCTCTAGACGGCATAAAGAGAGCAGGGGACAAACGGGAAGAGGGAGTGCAGGAAAGAGGGAGCGACTAGACCTTCATTCAGTATTCAGGGAGGTGGTGTAGATCGTTAGCTAAATAAATTAGAGCCTTGCGGCTGTGGATATCACACTGCCATATGTCAGAGAGAGGGAAAGAGAAGAGGAGGAGGAGGAAGAAAGGGAAAAGACTGGTGGAGAGGAAGAGAGAAAAATCTGTTAGCTGCAGTAAGTGTGAATAAATACATACGAATGGCAACAGAAACAGATGTGGCCTTAGCTACGAGAAGATGCCGGGATGGAGGAGAACGAGGGGAAAGGGTGACGAGAGGAGAGGACAGAAGCTAATCCAGTAGAGTTGAACTGAGAGCAGAGTTAAGCACATATGAGCTTTTACTCTGCCCTGGGTCTTTACAGCACACACACCCTTGGGGAATGAGAGAGAGATTAATAAATCAGTATAAAGCATTTGGATTAGTATGATGCTGAGAAAGTGATGGTTGAGAAGTTGAATGACCTTGTCACTGACTTGGCTAAGTAGACTACAAACCCATCTATTAGTACTACAGCACCCCTAAACCCAAAAGAGCCTTTGGCCAGGTCATTGTCAGGCTGCTGCCACAAACTTCACAAAGCCCAGCATGTGAACTACTGCCCTACACAAGGGTCTGGTAATCTGGCTGATATATCAGCCTTACCTATTTATCGATCAACTTTCATATGTTGTCAGAAGTTATTTGTCTGGTAACTAACCTTTTTTTTAATTTCCTGCAAAACAACCAACACTGTCAGTCACGTCAAACTCAAATATCTCCAACGCTGCATGAAATCTTTATATTGCATTAGCAGCTTCAACTACGCTGGTGGCGTCAAGACGGTCATTGCTGATGTAAGTTCCGTTAAAGGCAGAAGCACTCAATGTGAAATGAGTAAGACTACAGTGCAGTTTGGCAGCTTTTCTTATAAGTTACAGACAAAACAAAAATGTGCAACGCAGCAGATCAATTTCACAGTTTTGATGTTTCAATATTTTTCCATTCACAGAGAAAGGGGCATGTCATTATCATTAAATAACAGCATAACCAAATTATATCAAGGCGACTTTGAATTGTGGATCATACTGCCAAATGAGGTATAGATTTGTATTCAAATTGATAAATTGCTCACCCCTACTGAAAAATATTTTTGGACCTGTACACAGGACCTTTGCATTCACGGCAAATTAATTACTACACATTCAAATGAATTCGAGGTGGTTTTTTGTTGAGGTGAGAGTGGTTCTGCCCTCGGTCTTTGTTACCTTGATTTTTCCTATTTTCAATACAAGGACACAATCACACAGACACACATATGTAGATGGTCTCAGACACACACACACACAAACACACAGAGCACAGCATCTAGGGGGGATTAAACAGCTTAGATATTGATTAGACACACCTGAACCCAGGAGAGAAGGAGGGATCGACAGCAGAGGAAGCTTAAGAAGGAGGAAATGGGTAGGAGGGCGAATAGGGAGTGTGTAGGGTGTCTTAAAGCATGTTGGAAAAAGAAAGAGCAGATGAAACTGTGGAAAACAGTCATACGGCGGTGGAAGAGACGGGTATCTCACGCAGACTGAACCAGAGTGTAAATGTCTCAGAACATGTCCTCTAGTATGGACCGAGTGGCAGACGATGGTGGAAAGAGGAAAGAGGAGTGAAAATGCAGCCTGCACAGCGCTTGAGAGGTTTTAACGCCCCTGTTTGTGGCTCAAGGTGAGAAGACATGCACTCACATAGCGAGTACCTTCTCCCATTATACATACACACTGACATATGCACTTACCCCAGACAGACAGACAGACAGACAGACAGATGAGCGGGCACGCACACACACACACACACACACACTCACCCACACAAGGTAATTCTCAGAATAGACCTTTTTCACAACAATCAAAATGTCTACCCACAACCATACATACATGAAAAAAACAAAATAAAGCCTGGAGTCAATGATGCATACTCGCATCTATTTATAAAGTCCTGCAGCCCACACTGGATTGCAACACAAGGAAGCATCCCCCTTCTTTTAGCTCTCTTGACTTTTCTGTTACCCTTTTGCTCCTACATGAATACAAGTTTGTTTGTTTTTTTAAATGAGACCCACTTCCTTCTCTTTCCACCTTCTAACTTCCTGTATTGGCAGATGGAGGTTGTTAGGAAAGTCAAAGACATCGACAAAAAAAAACGCAGTTTCAATTTGTGCGTATAAATAACTGGCAACACTTTAATTTGCAGGTTCATTTCATGCTTCTTTCTAGCAAATTTGGAATAAAAATTCCCAGAAATGATTGCTTTCCTGTTAGGGAATTACTGGCCCGGAAAGGAAAGGAAAGGAAAGTTCTCCATGTATTATTCGTTTTCTACCAAGAGAAACACCAGAAAGTTTCATTTCAGTTTCTTCACTCCCAACATTTTCCTGCAAGACTTGTTTGAAAAGACGGGAGCAGAAATGATCCAGTTTCACTTATCCTGTAAACACTTGATGTAATGCAATTCATGCAGAGACACACGAGTATGCATGTCAACACAGACAGCAGTATAATGTAATAATTAGCTAGACATAGACAGACATACATGGTCTTTTATAAATGAATTCATGAGTTATTTGTATATTTATGGATGCTCTAGCTGTGAGCAGCTGGTAAACACTGCAAAGTCACAGAGAGCAGATATACTTGAGAGAAACATAAACATCTACTCACTTTAAGCACACACAAACACGCAACTCTGCTACCATGACCTAATTTGTTTATGCATATGTACGGTTGGTCGGCTGCAGGGCCTCCGTTCATGCTTTTACCTCTTTATCACAGAGAGGAAAGTTATGGCTAATGTACTTACAACGTGATTATATGATTATATAACTACTGTTGCTAATCCAACACTGTCTCTGCATTTCTCAGCCTTTCTCCGGGATGATTTGAGATTTATGTCCTAAAAAGGAGGTATAAAACCAAAAGCAACGGGTGAAACCAAGTGTGAGATTAAACTAACCCTCCTCCACCACTTTCTCCCTCCTCCACTCTCTCTCAACCTCCTTTCTAAATTATCTGAGAGTTATAATTAAAAACTGCACTTTGGTTCTTGGATGATGCTAACAAGCAGGCCAAACGCACACATGTACACACACACAAATGAACAGTAAATTAAAGATAGTTGAAGCTTAGCTAATCATCTATGCCATAAAGAGGGGTATGAAAAAAACTAATTACTGTAAGTTTCTGAATCAGAACAAAGTCCTGTAGTGTAAGTGTATGTGTGTGATGATTAACAATAATGCCTCTTAACCTTAATCCTATCTTCTACAAAACAGGATACTAGCAGTGAGTAGGAGCCATAAGTATTAATCTAAACATATCAAATGGGAATATGAAGATACACAATGTGACTTTGTGGTGCCTTATTACAGAAGCAGCTCTGAGCTAATTGTGTTGCGTACGTGAGGTCTGATTTACTGTCATCCAGAAAATGTGTTTTTTTTCCCACCACCAGATTAAACTTGGTTTGCATTTTACCAAATAATAATTCTTTTATTCACTTAAGATTAACATATTCTTTTCCAGTAGTATAATTAGAAAAAAGGGAAGCACGGTGGTGTAGTGGTTAGCACAGCCTCACAGCTAGGAGGACCCGGGTTTGATTCCCAGGGTCAGCTGGGTGCCTTTCTGTGTGGAGTTTGCGTGTTCTCCCCCGTGTCTGCGTCCATTGCAGGGCCAACACATAAACTCACAACCATGCACACTCACATTGAATGTGAGTGTTGGCCCTGCAATGGACTGGTGATCTGGCCAGGGTATACCCCGCCTCTCGCTCAAAGACAGCTGGGATAGGCTCCCCCGCGACCCGACCTTGGATAAGCGGTTGATAATAGATGGATAATTAGAAAAAAACGTTTTTGAATCTCAGATGTGTCTGACATCAAGGAAAACATCCAACTCTGCATGACAACAAGCTAACCAGATGCAGCTTCATCCTCTCCGGCTACAACTCAATTACTTATCAGCAGTTGGCACACCATGCTGTGCTGATCCACCCAAACAAATAAACCAGGTTCTTAAGACAAAGACACTGAGGTATTATATACATGTACGTTTTGCTCTCATGTTCCACGTCTTGTGACTTTATAGTCCGGAACACCTGCATGGCTGTGCCAGCATAATCCCGTCATTGTAACTCCGGAAAAGAGTCCTCCCTCAGTCTCAGAGGGATTTATTGTAAAGCAGAAATTACATCCTACCTGTCTCTTCCTTGGCTTCTTTGCAGACGCATAAAAAGTGCCTTTTGTCAGCACGATGATTCAACCTCATTCATATTTGTTATCAAATGCTTCAAGCCCATACTGTAGCGTCTCCTTTGAAACTTTGACAATAGCATTGCTACATGGGCTTGATAGATACCAGACAATTCAAACCTAGGTCCAATTATAAGCACCAAGAAGGACCAGTGTGTTCTTATGTGTTCTTCATCTGTTGTTGGGGAACAGGATTGTAAAATTGCATTGCTAAAAAACCTAATTATTTCCTCTTACATGGCTGCATGTCTGCAGCTCTTGAAAACTGGAAACTTTCACACAGTTTTTCTCCAGCCTGCTCATCATAACAATACAAGCTGTTGATGTTGAAATGTCCTGTACATCACTCAGGAAAGACAATTCTCCCTGTTGTTGATCATGATGGCCAAAAACAAAGCCTATGAGGAGAGAAAGGGCACCCTTAAAAAGGTTTCCTCTCAGCCTTACCTCTCATCTCCTACCATTCCCTTTGAAAGTTTCAGAACTGTATTTCTGTACCGTATAGTATGTTTCTTATTATTTAAAACAATTTATTGCACTGTTACTGTAAATAGTGTAATGAAAACACTAGCTATATTCATTACTGCAGCTGCTGCAAAGAACAATAACACAACAACGTAATGTTCAAAGGTCACAGGTTTGTGGCACGATGGACATGTGCTTTTAAAAAGATAGATTAATTTAAAAATTTCATTATAAACTAAACGATTTTGTCAGGTGTAAACTTGATTTAGGCTTCCCAGAAATGTTCACCACAACCTGGCACTCATTAACATCAGGGTGGTGTACAGGACAATATCCTCTTCTACTATACTTCTCTGTTTTATTCATTGCAGTGATTATTCAAGATTCAAGATTCAAGATTCAAAACACTTTATTAATCCCAGAGGGAAATTGTTTGCCATAAATACAGCCGC
>JAUMHF010000001.1:4573404-4586395 GCA_032359275.1 Microctenopoma steveboyesi
AGGGTCCAGCTCCACCCCCAGAACAGAACCAGCCCTCCTGATTAATTTGTCCAGTTTGTTTGTGTCTGCTACCTTCAGTACCTACAGTAAAGATACATTTAATGTGTCACCTTCCTTGTTCAATTTGCAGGCCTAATTCGCAATTCGCAGCATAGTCAGTTAAATCCTAACCTTGTAATACTATGTGTGATGTGTGTTTGGATGAAGGTTGCTAATATTTCAGTACTGGTTGGAGGCCAGCAACAGAAAATATTTTTAAAAGTCTTCGGGTCAACGATTCAATTCAATTTGATATCACGATGCATTGCGATGCACCCTCCTCTTCATGTTGCTTCACGAAAGCTGCGAGGAAAGTAAAAAAGCAGCAGAGGCAGTGAGGAGGAGAGGAGCAGGTCCTAGCAAAAGCTTTGAGCACTTCAAATGTTTAACCAGCGACGTGAGATAAACGAACAGCGCGTTAAACTGCTGCTGCCACTATGGTCGTAAAGTCTCCTCAACCCCCTGCCTCTAAACAAAAAACACCATTAAACAATAGTTTCTAATGGGTTTCTACTGCTGCAGCGTCCTGTACGTGTCTCCAGTTTAGACGGGACTCAGCTTTCCACACAAACACGGACTCAGACTCACTGAAACACCAAAATCATTCAACACTAGTGCTAAGTTTAAAGCAGAACTATACTAAACCAACAAAACTTGTCACTCCAGCAAAGTTCATAAAAAAAATTTGCTATCCAGATGTTACCTCTGTATATTTATTTCATACTTTATTTGTTGATTTCAAATGTGAAGTACTTTTATTTTACAAAAGGGGGCTGCTTCTTTATCTGTAATGTTTTGATGAAAAAGTTGTATGTTTTGTTGTTAACAGGTTGAAATGCATTAGCAAAGCAGTAAGAGTTCTGCTGAACCCCAGCACTGTGTTGAAAATGAATAACAAAATTTGGGAAATATTCAAATCATATCGGTAAGACATAATGGCTACTTTAACAGTGGCTTTATAGACGGCTTTTTACAATGGGACACCTTTTTTTTAAAACAACTCTTAATTGAATAATCAGCAATGCATCTTTTTTACAAAACCTATTTGATATGTGCCCATAACTATATTTGGAACGTGAACAATTAAACTACTTTATGGGATCAATAAAGACAGAGATATATATCTTATATCGCGATTCAGCTTAAAAATATCTAGATATGAGTTTTGGTCCATATGGCCCAGCCCTAGGTGCTATGATATACAAAATGTAATTTATAACATAAAATGACAGCACGGTATACAGGGCACTTCCTGAAAGTGCACATTACAAACACAAACTTACAAATAAGCCAGCGTTCTGCATTTGGGACTTGAAAATGAACACCAATGTTCGCTGGTTTGAGAGCGGCCCGTGTAAGACTCAAAAACAGCTTTCGTCTGCAGCAGATTGGACATCATCTAATGTCATGTGCCCTCACTGTAACATTAGACTTGTCATGTTACCGCTGCCCGGCTCATTGTGGAAGTTGTCTGGGCTTTGAGCCGCTATAACCTTTTCTGTGAAGTGACGATGGGATCTTACTTGGCTCCAGCATCCAGGTACTAACCCGGCATTGTTATTTGTTGTTTTCTTTGGGATTTCACTTACTGGTGTTGTTGTTTAGCATCTCTGCTAACAGCTAAGGTGATTTCTTAGTAGGTACTGTCAAATGGTCTGCACATGTTCGTTCCCAACATATATTTATGGGACAGCTTATACATGAGTCAGAATATCAGCTAATAAAATGTTTTGATGAGTTTCGTCCATACAGAGCAGCACTGTATTCGCATTAGGCAGCCACGTCACACCCGGAGTGCTTGTTAACTAGACTTTTTATTTTATGTTGCATCTTATACTATGTTGTTATGATTTAATCAATTATGTTGTAACACTGTGTTCCATCGCGATGCCTCCATTATGTGCTTCATTTCAACACCCACAAGTGTGCCAACTGCTAGACACAACATACACAAGCAAGATGTACAAAGTCTAACTTTATAATGTGGCTTTATGGCAACATGACGTGACCAGTAACATGCCTTAGTGAAACCTGTGATTGCACCCCAGTATGCCAGGCTCTCAAGGCTGTCTGTGATTGGCTGATTGAAGTACACTAATGAATGACTGCGTGAAGAAGCCAGAGACTTATTCTGGTCTGATTAATGTGTTTTCCTCAATGCCAATTAAACACTGATTACACAAATTAACAACTCTAGGCCACCATAATCACTAAGTGCTCACGCAGGGACTGGCGTTGATGGAATGGGCTACAACCATGTGCATGCACGCACACACACACACACACACACAGCTGCAAGGCACCACACCCCATTTGTCCTTCCATCCATTGCCCAAAGCCCTGTCAAATGCTGCCAGGCCTGGCAGTTGTTATAACATAATGCTTTTAGCTGCATGTCGTCCAAGATAGAGTTACCAACCACTTTCACCAAACACCCTTTCCTCGGCCTGACTCGATCACTCTCGCAGACACAGACACACACACACATACATTAAAAGGCCGTCAGCCACAGCCATGCAAGAGTACACATACATACACATCAGCCCTCAGACAGCTGGTGCCAAAGGGTAGAGTTAGTGGATCCCCCCTTAGGGATGTGTTACCAGCCCCTTCCCCTTGTATGGAGCCAGAGGGAAAGAGTGACAGCGAGAAGTGAGACTAAAGGGAAGGAAACAGTGACAGGAGAGGAGAATGGGAGAGAGGAGTGATGGGCAGAGGAGTGGAAGAAATTAAAAAGGAAAGTTTCTACAGACTGACTGTAATATGATGCCACAGGAGAGGGAATGACAGCATGGAAAGACATGGTCAGACCACGAGGGGGGAGAGAGCATGATGAAGGGAAAATGAAAGGGGATTTACAAAACTACTTGAAATTTGGACAGTACTGTAAGTAAGCTCAGATGCACTAAGCCTCTTTTTATCTCTTTAAATGCTTGTCACCACATTTTAGATGTACACTCAATTGTCAGATTATTAAGTACACCTAGCTAATACTAATGAAGTCTAATACATAAGCCCTAAAAAAAATCTTCCCTTGTTCAAGATGGCATGGTCATTTTGTTTGTGTTTTAGAAAGGTATTGATCTTAGCCTAGTGGTATTGATATAAATGGAGTGGAAAATATTAGAAAAACAACTACAAACTACTTCTTCCAAAATGAACTCTGAATATGCAAATACCTGAAACAACAACAGCAGAAAGTGACTATTATCACCTTCATAAAGGGAAGATTTACTGCACATTAAGATAGTTTGAAGCTGCGAGCTTCAGTTATGTCTGTGTTCTGCCTGTGTACTTAGACAGACAAAGGGAAAAATAATGCTGTTTAAATGTAATAAATGCTGTTTTGGCTTTGTTAAAAGGAGAAAAAAAGACTCAAACCTGTGTCTTGCTGTTCGGTCAGCACATAAACCTGTTTTGGAATGTCTGTGTGTGTGTGTTGTTCAGTTAAATTGTCTGTCTGTATATGCATGTGTGTGTTTGTGCTGCACAATGATGTGTGAAAATATTTTACACTTTTTTCAAAATTCAATGGGATCCATACAAAGTCCTCTTTATCCGTGTAAGCTTGCTGGCTTATTCATAAGTTATCTTACTTATTGGTATGCATTAGTTCAATTTGTTTCTCATTGTATCAGTGAATCACTGCTGCAGCGAAATCTGGAAAGAGGATAGAACCAAATAAATTGACCTTGTATTACAAATAGTATTGTTCCGTCTGCTGCATATTCAGAAAGAAAAACGAGCTTCCTCCATCTCCCTCCCTCAGTTAATTTATGACAGTATAAGTTTGTATTCAGTCTGCTGTGTTTGTATAAGTATGGCTGTCTGTTTGGTAAAAAGAGAGAAAGGCCCAGCTGTGTCATAATACAAGCCTAATACATCCACAATACAAGTTAATTAGATTTAAACCAGCAGTGGACAGGAAGACCGTGAGATGACAATACAGAGGGAAAAGAAGAGTGAAAGAGAGACAGAGAAAAATAGAAGGACTGAGATGGGGAAATGGTGCAGATGTAAAAACGAAAAAATAAATCGGCAGATGTATTGAGTGAGCAGGTGGTTTAAAACTACACCACAATTATCCACACACCTGATGTACCAGAATTTTCAAATACACAGGTGCACACATAGATTTACACACACAACCCACGCACACACCATGATGAGCAACTGACATCCTAATAAGCCACTGTGTCTGATAAAGTGACTCTGAAGACACGTACGCAAGTCGATTTTGCCAAGAACTACGCAGAACGGTAAACTCCAAGCCCTAACACAAGTACACACAAAAGGCCGTTCAGGTGTGTTTATCGGGCATAAAGAGCTGTTTAGAAATGATAGCTGCAGTAATCAGCGTGTTTGCCTGGAGTCGTGGACTGACATTTAGAACAGTGGATCATTGGAGCTAAACCCACACACTGCCTTTCAGAGAACACTATCATATTATTACAGAGCTATTATAGATTACTGTTATAATACCAGTGTTACACACACCACATGAGAATTTGTGGTTTCACTGTGCAAGTCAGACCTTGATTTGTCCATGCATGACATATTTACCAGAGATTGGTACAAATTGACTCTCCAAAAGTGAGCAGGTGGGTGATTGTCCATGAATGCAACACAAAAAGCAGAGCTGAGCCCTGCTGTAGTGGCAGTAAACAGTCCACATGGCTTCACTTAAAAAAATCATGTCAGGAAAGTTGAGGACTGTAGGACAGGTTAGCCTGTCCTGCTGAGAAACACAGAACATTTTCATTGACTTCTCCACTGTTGTGAAAAAAAAACGAAACCTGCTGTTGAACATTAATCATCTGTTGACTTAAGGGAAGTATCAATTGCTATAGTCAATAATTGATTTTAGTCTTTTTTTCCGTGATAAATGGATACTGGATGAAGGAGACTCACTTTTTCCTCATCTTTTGTTATATAAAAACTGTTCTGTGTTTTTTATGTACCTCAGATCTGATCCTCTAATTTTAGATATTATAGGCTAGGCTGTTTTTATATTATTCAAATTGGAAATGTTTTTTTGACCTTAACCTGGTGCAAAACATATTTATCTAGATTACCTCAGAATGTCTCTATCTTCAAGGGAGAGCAGGTTATTTTGGCACATAGACTTTTGTTCTGACTTCCTCTGTCGTAGGGTACCACATACCTGACAACCTCAATATGTTATTGTGTATTTATGATCTTACTTCACTCCCCATCACTCACACACATTCACTCTTTTATATTGAACGTTGGAACTGTCATCTCCCGAGCATTCCATGTCCAATAAACAGGATACTGCTTAAGATGCACTCTGCCTATAAAATCATTCTTTTTTGGTTTACTATGCGGCGTCTTTCTATAGCAGGTACAGGCCTACTTGAAATACAGGCTTACATTATCACTGTATTTCTACAGTATAACTGAAAACACCTTGGACTATATTCAATCATTATCCTATATTAGGCATTACCATAGTAACAACTGTTACTGCAGATCTGACTAATTGTAGATGCTTATCTGATACACTGGAGTTAATAAATTATTGTATTACTCACTTCTCCTCAGATAAACTATGGCCTCTGATAAAACCATCACAATTATAAAAACATTGGCATTAAAAGTGGTTGTTGTAATGTTGGTGGACAGTCAATAAAATGAGCTTGTCTCAACCCAGGTATAAACAACTGACAATTTAATGTTGAGGCCAACTTGGATGAGGAAAAAACAGCACATTAAAAAAACAGTCTTTATGAAACACAGAGTCACTCAGAAACACAGAGGTTTTATAAAATGTCAACACACCACCATCACCACTTGCCAAACTAAAACTTGCCAAAAGTTTTGTGCTGACACAGTTTCAATAATGACCAAAAAACTCAATGAAAGATAACACAGAGCAGCCACAACATTAAAACCACTGACAGGTGAAGTGAATAACATGATTATCTTATTACAGTGGCACCTGTCAAGGGGTGGGATATGTTAGGCTGCATGAGAACAGTCAGAACTTCTAGTTGATGTGTTGGAAGCAGGAACAATTTCCAAGCGCAAGGACCTCAGAGTTGACAGGGGTGAATTGTGATGACTAGAAGACTGGGTCAGACCATCTCCAAAACAGCAGGTCTTCTCCCATTATGCAGTGGTCAGAACCACCAAAAGTGACGAAGCAAGGACAACCAGAGAAATGGCGACAGGGTCGACACCCAGGGACACCCAGGGCTCTCTGAGGGAAGCGTTTCAGTCTGACCACCGAAGACTTACTGTAGCACAAATGACTAAAAAATGTAATGCTAGCCAAAATCACCAGGCGTCAGAACACAAGGTGCATCACATGATGAGTATATTAAATATACAAAAGCAAGTAGCTTTTCCTATCATAGCACCTTCTTTAGAACTAAATAGACTGCACAATAAACTTTTAATAGTCATACATACAAGGTTCAGTAATGTATATACAAATCAACTCTGGTCCACGCATACTGAAACTTGACAACAAATTAGCAATCATCTTTTCTTTTTTTTTCATTTAAATCCTCTCCTGTCAATTGGTTCATTTACAGTCTTTACCATTTGATACATGTCTTTTTTATAATGGAAAATAATTAAATGTTAAATTCATTAAAGATTTTTATTTTCCTGTCATGTGAAAGCAGCATAAGATGCGTGGTGTAATCTAATGGAATTTACTGACAGCACAGTGGTAATAGAGTGTAATAATACAGTAGTACAGTAGACATTTAAAAATTGTTATTATTGGTTTGTCTCTAAAATGCCACAAAATTGTTCAAAATATAATTATAATTAGGAAATATTTAGAATTCACAATCCATTACTCAGCAACATCATACATGCACTGGAACCCTGAACACATCCAGACATTACCCAGGTGAACTGCATGTGGGAATGCTAATATCGCAGTCAGGAGCCTTGAAGGCCCTAGTACAAGTGGGGTCATCTCACTTCTCCTGCAAGCTCTACACAGTCACCTCTCACAGGAATCAAGCATCTAGGCTGATATCTGATATTAATATTAAAACAGTCCATCCCTAGTTATAATTTCCTACAGTCTGAGGTAATTTTTTCTGACAAAAATTCAAGTCTCTGTTTTAATTTGAGCTGTTTTATACAGACACAGTGAAGTATAAGTATTATGTAGGAAATATGGCATTAAGTTTAGTGATTAATTAAACAGTTACACATACTGTATCTCAGTGCTGATAATGTCAGGTCTTACTCCTTGTGTGGTCTGTAGCCCTGTAATCTGTTGAGGATATTCTCATTTCATCTCGCTGAAAAGCTCTCTGGTTGTTGAGGTTGCTTTCGTTTTAAATTGTCTTTTCTATACAATGAAATCTCTGAGTACACAGAATGCACTTGTTTACCTCTGCATTCATCCTGTTGTTTCTGTCAGAAATGAAATCATCAATAAATGCCAGTGTGCCAGTTGCATTGGCAGCCCTACTGTATATCCCCAAGCCAAAACAGAACCACCAACATATTTGACAGGCTAGATAGTGCTTTGGGACATGAGCTGTTCCTTTTTTTCACCCACACATTATTCTTTCCATAGCTTTGACAAAGGTTGATTTTTCTTACACCGCTCGATCAAACTCTTCTCGCTGACACTACTGGTTACTTTCCGTATGTTTTTGTGAAGTACAATCTGGGCTTTCTGTTACTGAGCGTTAGCAAAGGTTTGCATATCGAGGTTGATGGTCATGAAGTCGTCTCTTGTTCACCGACAAGGAAACACGTTTGCCTACATTTTACAGTTTTCCATCACCATGCAAATGATTTTACAGTCATCCACAAAATGTGTGCTCCTCTACTTGCAGTCACTTGCCATTTTCTAGTGTGCACCTGCTTTTTGAAAACTTATACTTAACTTAAACACACATCTCTGATCTCTCTTATAGGTTTTTGTGAATCTCAGTATCATGTTCTTTCCTGGCATCATTACCCCTTTACTCCTTATACTGACTTAACACCTAATGACCTCCTAGTCATTTAGCATTCAGTCAAGTCCTTTTGATTGTTGGTAATACATCATTTGTGCATTATGTGTATTTAAATTGAAGTTTGGAATTGTCATTTTTAGTGTAGTGCAGTAGCCATTAGTTTAATTCTAAACTGAATGTGCAGAAGTGTAAGAAACAAAAATGTTTCCGTTATTTCTGCACAATTTATATGAATATTTTTGATAATGTAAATCAACTTAATATAATTAATAATAATAGTTGCTTTTTTTATTGCAAATACATCAACATGTCATGTCAAGTGCACTGATGTAGTGACACACTTAAACTTGTCATGAACGTTTTGCTGAGTCAAACAAAAGCAACATACAACACACAGCTAATCTACCAGGGTAGAATATAAGAAAAAATGAGGTGTAGCTCTGTGTGTGCGCATGTGTGTACACCCTAGAACAGCTCAGCGCAGGGTACAACAGAAAGGTTTGCATCAACAAACAGGATAATTAATTTCTCTCTTTCGCTTGAATGCTTTCATTTTATTTTCTTTCTCTCTTTCTTCTCCCACATTCATAAGATAAAGTGGATCCTGTGAGAGTCGACTCGTGATTCAATCCACACACAGATTCATTTTACTACAGGATAACAAAATGTCTGTGAGAATAGTGTGTTTGTGTGTGTGCGCACTTAATGAGATGAATGTGTGTGCACTGCCCCTTTCCAATTACAGAGAGTGGAGGAGGGAAATAAGTGCTAGAATGAAGAGAAAGACATAACACGGGCAGGGATGTAAGAAAAGAATGATATGTAACAAATAAAGAGAAAGATGAAGTGAGCAAGACGGGAATTAGAAGAATGGTAAGGAAAATAGATAAAGTGAGTCCATTAGCCAACAAACTATTTTCTCTCTTCTTAGTCTTTGAGGAACTCACTTCATCTGTCTTGTCTAAACGTCTCAGACTGTTTTGATTACATCTGTTTGTTTCTGTCCCATCTTCTTTCATCCATCCATCTACTCCACTGACCCCATAACTGCCTATTCTCACATTCCTTCTACTTTCTCTTTGAATTGCTCATTTTCTCCCTATGATTACTTCTCTTCATACCAGCATATCTTCTCATTTATCTGCACCCATTCATTCCCTCAGCCATCAATCAACACTACCTTTCTCACATTAAAGGAACAGCTCTAGCTGTTCACTGGTTCAATCTCATGTCAGTTAACACACCCACTGAAGCACACAGGACAACATATTACAAAGGTTTTTGACGAACTACCAATTTAAACATGGCATTCTAGTCATAATAAAAACACAGATGTTGTACTTTAAACAGAAACTGGGGGCGAGCCAGTATTTCACCCAGGCTGCAAATTAGCAAAACTGCATTCGAATTTTGTGATGGTCTTCTCACTGATAGTTTCCATTAGTGCCTCTTACTTTAAAACAATCTCAATCACAGGTTTTAAACTCAAGGCCTGTCACCTCATTTTATGTTGCCCGCAAGAGCGTCTTCAAAAAGCCGCCCCTCTATTTTCAGTGTCCTATACTAACACAACAACTATTAACACTGAAGCCCGGTGTTTTTGACTGCCTGATTCTTCAATAACCACCTCTTATATAATATGTTTTATATTTATACATGTTCAAATATGGCGCCGTACCATTATTTGGGTATCCTCAATCATGAATCATGGGAGTTGAGGGTAGGAGTCTCTCGGGGGACGTGTACACAACAATACGTATAAAACACTATAATAATACAATATAGTTTCTACCCTGAATAACTGTCACAGCCAATCACAGCATCCCTTTAAACACTAAAAGAAAAAACTAATATTTTCCCAAAGTCTAAAACCTGAAAACAAACCACTATATAAATCAAGCTTTTGCATCAAAAACTGATTCGCTAATACATAAATACATTGCTTCCTTCATTTTAAGCTGAATGTCAGCTGCTAAAAAAATAAATATTTGATTAGAACCAAGGGGTTACACAGAGCAGAAGCAGGACCAGAGGTTTCTGTGAATTGCCAACTTTGGTAAGAACAGCAGAACAGGCTTTGGTTGTGAAGGGAGGACTCTAGCAGGTAGACACAGACAACCAGCCTCACTATCGAGTAATGATCCAAAACTGGAGCTTGTCGAGATTTCCCCCTTCTTTTGATACAAAGTGATTGGTGGTTTGTTAGAATGTGATTAATGATTATAAGAGCTGATACCAGCACTAATGTAATGATTCACTTTTGCAGAAAGCCTCTTATCCCTGCATGGAACTCCAGAAATGGAATTAACGCACTGGGGTGTACATGTAAAATTACAAGGGCAGCACCATTGAGCAAAAAGTGGTGGTAATAAAATCAAATAAGAATAATTGATTTAAATTCTCAAGCAAAGTACCTCCAATATTACAACTTGATTCTATTCTGCAGTATACATACAGTATGTTACCTGGGAAATGAGCTACCAGTTCCTCACAGGATGTCAAATTGAATGTCCCAATTCCAGTGGAGTAGCAGAGTAGAGGCAAACAGTGGGCCATAATCACATCACAGTGTATTTAAAGGAAATGGTTTAAGTGCCTAATTCTAGAAGACATTATTTTAATATTAATTCATTTTATAGACTACAATCCTGCGTATGTATATTACTTAACCATTCAAAACAATTGTTATGCTCCTCAAGCTATTTTAGATAACAAGCACTGTATAAGGCAGAGCTGAAAGCTAGACACGCGGCAGGACTCTCTGTCCAGACAGTGGGGAGAATTAAGACATCACATTATTGATGAGACAGACAGAATCCAAAACAGCAGGCATCTGGCTATGTGCGGTACACACCCTAATGCATTACAAACACAGGTCACCACTCTTAAATTCTGGCCATAGACTTATTTCACATACTCTCTCACAGACCAAACATACACATACACACACACACTTCTGTAGTGCTAGTCTCCATACTGCTCCTCACAGAAGTATGCCCACCTCTAACTTGGATCAAAGGACTAAGCTAAAAACCTCTGGCCAGACACACACTCACAGGACAGTACTTCCTGCCTATTTGTGGATGAGATCAAAAAGGTTCTTTTTTTTTGTTCTAAGCCTATAGCATAAATCACCAAACAGACAAATGTGTACAAACGCACACAGAGCACCACCCTCTTAAACACCTGTGGCAGATCAAACGCACCAGGCTGAGAACACACACCTGCGGCAGAGTAAAGCCCTTGCACGAACAAGTAAATCATGCTGCGCTAATAAACAAACAATGACGTGCACTCCTGCATTGCTACGCAGCTCAGCTTGATATCAGTAATATTCCACAACCGGCGATTCACTATGCAAAGATTCTATTCAAATAACCTGATGGCCCTACCACAAACAAAGAGCCTCATCCAGGTGCATGTGATACACGGTGCTCCACTGAACAATCCTTGCTGCAAAGCCGTCCACACCCCCTGAACCCCACAGTAAAAACAGCCACACTTAAAGAAAAGAAGATGAATGGTGGGGAAGATAATAATGAACAAGAGATAAACTGAAAAATATTCTGGGGTATGATTCACTGGAAAGTTTCTAGTTTGAATGCCAGTACTGAGGGAAACATGAAAAACAACTCATCTAGTACTGGCACCGAATGACTGACAGTACAAGTCTACAGTTTTAAAGGCATTCCGCAGGTGTTACGAGAGAGAGTGTGTGTGTGTGCCTCTCTGATCTATCTCCAGCCACCTGCTATTTTATTTCCACCAGTTGTTGCTGTAAATAGGAATCTGTCTCCCGATTGCCTTGTGTGCCACAGGAACCAGAAATGTGTGTGTTCTCAGCATCATAAACATTGTTACCATTCATAAATCCAACATTTTATCAATTTAAAACTGACTCAGAGCTCCTGTACTTAATATTCATTTTATATAGTGAAGCATATGAACTGTAACATGTAAGTAAAATGTTATAATATTGCAGTAACATAATTAACTATAACTATCATAATAGTTTACAGTTATTTACATAAATAGTTTGTACAGGTGTACAATATAGACATCCAGCATGTGTATATTGTAAGCTCTATAAAGGGACTACATAGGCATGTAACACTTTCTACATCTGCATTATTTGTCTCACTCAATGTCATAGACTGCAGAGATGTTAATTATAAAGAAATATCCCATCATTTTCTGTAGTCCCTGAAACCTGCTATATAATACCTGTTTTTATTTAATTATGGTCTATAAGACTTACAGAGGATAATTTCACTTCGTTTAGGCATTTGGTTACACATGATTTTGATTATGGACAAGGTCATGGTGTATTTATAATATAATTGTAAGCTTAGTTTTGCTCTCAATATCAGCTTTGCTTCAACCATTAATCCAATGTAAAAATACTTTTAACATTGATTCACGGAGTACGTTTCATATGACAGAACAACATACACTGTAGCTCAGAGGGATTTCTCAAGTCTGTGAATTGACAAAGCCCTCTGGAATGGACGGGTGAAATGTCGTCAAAGAGCTAAATAAGTCGAGTTGCTATAGGAATAACCTTTTTTTTTAAAAACCATGACCTCGATGACTGGAAACCCTCACAAACATACACTATAAATGAAAACATCCAAAAGACATAGTGATACATTTAGTTTAACGCATCCCAGTCTGACGCTTAACCCATTGAGCTACCAGGCTGTTTATTGAGCTTTATTTCTCTCTTATTCACTATATTCTATACAGTTCAATATGAGCTGTATATTCTATACAGCTCAAGTATTCAAGTATGTGTGTGAGGCCATTCTGTACGGCTTGTTCAATATTTTCACCTAGGCCTTAAATTTGGCCCTTTTCATTGTGTTAAGTGGCATCAAGCATTTCCCTATAAACTCAGCCAGCACTGGAATATATAATATATATCATTGTGGCATTATGTTTCACCTTTGTGTGAGATAATGATCAAGTGATGGTCAATATCAATTGGAAAACAA
>JAUMHF010000001.1:4590033-4604854 GCA_032359275.1 Microctenopoma steveboyesi
TAAGTCCCTCGTGGCGAAACACAGAGGGAAGACAGAATCAGAAACAAAAAATGAGAGGGTATGATAGTAAGAGAACAAACACAAAAAAGTGAAGTGCAAAAAAGAAGCAAGAATGTATCCCACTTGGCTTATATTTCAAAGCTCTGAAGGATGTTTTTGAGGAAAACTCCTATAAAATGCATTTTTTCACAGAGATAGAAAATCATTCTGACTGGGCAGAAGCTCACACATATAGACGTAGCTCACACACAAAGCTACTACAGATCTATGACATATATAATGATTTTAATTGAGAGGTTGTGGTAATACTACTTTCAGGGAACTACACTGAGCTCTCAATAACCTCAGTCACCAAAAAAAGTTACCACAAGTGTTTGTTTGAACAAAGGAAGGACGGAATGGGTGAACCTGCTTTACTCTTCTTTGTGCACATACTGTATATGGCTTCTAATGGAGACACACACACACACACACACACACAGCTGATTATTTTCCATTAAAAAACCATGGCTGCTTCTCTATAGCTGCAACTTCTAAAGTCGGGACTTACATACATACTTACAAGCATTTGCATCAATCTGAAACACACAGACCAACACACACCAACCAACAGCACATTGTGTGTGTGGCCTGCAGTCCTGTCAAGACTAAAATCTTTTTCAGATACCAGAGAAAGACAGACATACACGCACACACGCGCACACACACACACACACACAGCCCAATGTGTCAGGTAGCTGTGGAAATGTAGTGATTTGTTCCTTCTGACAGACAGGAAATAAGGGAGTCGACCAGGGACCTCACTTCCTCTTAGACCTGACTAACCTGACATCTATCACACACTCCTACACACACACACACACACACACACACACACACACAATCTTGTCCTCCATCGGAACCTCTCTTTCTGTATGCACACAGTCCATCAGACTCCCAAGTTTCTCCCGAGGCCTCCAGAATTCAATCTACACTAATGCAAGATCAAATTCATGTCTGTGGGCAAAGGAGGAACCTGTGTAGATCTGTTTTGTAACTAGCTAGAAATGTATGGTTTAAAATACAGAAAGATCCTCAGATTGCACACTGAAGTAATGGAGCAGTACAATACTTCAGGTGAATAATAACTTTTAATACAGTGGTTATAATATAGTGGTTCACAGCTTTTTTAAAACTATTGGTTCTCATAAGCAGCAAGCAAAGGTTGCTGTAAAAATAGTGAGAACCTCTGTAGTTTACATGTAAAAAGGTTCATTTAAGCGACAGAGGTGGAAAAGTCATGGTAATGTTGTGCAGCATGGACGATGATAATTAGTGAGACAAGACTTCTAATCTACCCTCTGCTTATAAAAACATGGTAAAGAGAATTTTCACATTGGCTCGAACTGTTTGACGCTGATGAGAGAGAAGGACTTCGTGTGTATTTGTGTGTGGGTGTGTTGCACATGTGTGACACTGTATGCTGGTCTATTTGATCAGGGCTTTGATGTAACACACCCCGCCTGTCCTATCAGTGTGTTCCGTTCACTTACACGTGACCAGTGGTCCAACCAGCATCAGGCTTTGACTTAGCCAAGCCAATGATGTGTCCTATTAAACCTAATCACATTGATAAATTCACTAAGTGAGTCAGTTTGGTGATGCTTTTCTTGGGCTAATTCATGAAGGCTGCTTACTAATTTATGCAAAGAAACAGAAAAATGTAGGAACCTTAAATCTGTGAACTGCACTTTATTTTTTCTTATTACAAAGATAAGTGCAATGGTTTAACAGCTGGGATCCTCACTTTTTTTTCAATTATCCTGGGCAAGGTTAGCAATAATGACAACGAGCAGTATTTGTTCAATCACAATTTTGGCTACTTAAAGAACATTATCATTATCCATGGTAGAAATTGGGACAAAACCATATTCATGTATCATAAACCTAATGCTGTTGTTATGTGAACTTCTGACTTGGTCTTTTTCATGTTTTAATGACATTAAAAGTATTACATGGCCCTTTGGGTTTCTGAAAATGTTTATAAATCAAGTTAAAAAATGCGAGGCTGTCGAACCAAAACAAGTCAGTTTTTAGAAATTCCTGAGGAGCAGGCAAGGTTTTCATCTTGCAGAATACCCTCAGCGAGGCGTCTGGCACTCTGTCTGTTAGTGATATAGAATATGATTTACATTTTGAAACACACTGAATGTGACCCATCCTTGACTTCACTCAGAATATAAAGTCTAGAACGAGGCTCCGTCTGTATCCATGCTAAAAATGTGAATCAGTCAAACAGCTGTGGAGCAGAACCCACTCAGTGACAGAGAGGCAATAGGGGGGCCGCAGGATAAGTTATGAATAAAGAAGAGAGGGTGGGAGGTGAGCAGATGAGAGGTGGAGGAAGAGGAGGAGGAGAAAGACAGTAAAATGCTGCTGTCACTTAAACTCTAAAATGAAAGATCGATGAGCTTATTTAAATTTGCTCCCAGAGACGAGAGTTGGCTCATATAAAGCCTCACATTTATGAGGGGTGTGGGCATCGATTGACTCAGAGGAAGAGGGAGAGGGAGAGAGAGTGACATGGGGAGGAGGGAGCGAGGGGGAGAGGCAGCAAGAGATCAGAAGGATCAACCTTGGCTCATGAATTTCATCCTTTTTCTCCTAAAATAAAACACCCTAATAAATGCTGAGGATAGAGGGGTCAGAACCAAGAAAATCTACAGCCTTCGATTGGCCGCCTGGCACAGCTTATCAAATCAATAGCTCCAACCCCGTACACCACCAACATGAGTCTCATCTCCAGTCTGTTTCACTCATTTCCAAATCGCCCCCTACCTCATGCACATGTTTATACAAATACAACCCCTGCCAGCCTTCCTGAGATATAGACATTTCGCAGCAGGACAGCCCCCCTTGAGCAAGACAGCTGGAAGAGACTGGTGGGTTTTGAGGGCGGGGGTGGGGTGGGAAAGTTGGGAACTTGTGTGGGGACCTTGACATTAGAGGGAGGACTGAAGGAGCTGACTCTGCAGTCACGCCATCTCTCTGCCTCCCCCCTGCTCCTCAACACCTATGAGTGAGGGAGGAAGATGGTAAGTGAGACGCCCGGGATGAGAAGCAGAGCAACTTTTGACACACACAGCGGTGTTGTCATACCGTTATCATTGATTGAACTGCAGGCACTGCCTTCTGAGTGACAAGCACAGCGCGTCGCATTCCCTCTTCATACCCCCCCACTCTACTTTTTCTTCTCACCCTTTTTTCTGCCACTCCCCTCTCCCTACTATGATTTTTCTCCTCCTCACGACATGGTCTCCCTCCTTAGTTTTGCACTCTCTCTCTCTCTCTCTCTCAGCAATCCTCCTCTCACACTCAGACACTTTCAGCACAGCACACACACTCTCTCCACACGTTTACAAAAAGGCTCACCCCCACCTCTAACACATACATGCGCAGACATTCCTGAGACCCCCCCCACACACACACACACACACACACCAAACCCCAAAGTCTCAGCCTTACATTCTGCGCACCACGCCATCTGTGACCCAGAGAAAACTGTGTGCCGACACCAGCCTGACCTTTTCAGCGCTTTTGTTTTGCGTGATCCCATTAGATATACAAAAAGACACACATTGCACACATTTACACACATCTACACACATCTACATGCTCTCTCCCTCACTCTCTCACTATAGTTGCAGATGCACAAACGCATGCCTATATCCATCTTCTTTTCCGTTACTGCGTTCAACACAGTGAAGCCCCACGAGCCCAAATCATACACACACTCTAATCTGGACACCTGCCAATGCAACATAGTCAGTTCTAGACTGGGCAACAGGATTTTTTACAACTTAAATTGTGTCTGCATGTGTCTATGTGCATTTGTACCAAATGAAGAGCTGCAGTAAAGCAGGTCATTGACTAAGAAGGGGATTATCAGTGCTCCAGGATTGTTACACTTCCCCCCTTAAACACCAATAAATATCCTCAATACCTTAATCCAGCAATCATCAGACGACAATCTAATCATAATCACCACAAAAATAACAATTTACACATGCATACTGGATTACATTTTCAAAAACCATGGTTGTTGTTCCGACAGACACACTCCTACCCTTCATTAATAAATCACACTCTTGTTTGCAGTAAGAGTCATAATCTCACTTTTCTCTTGCAGTCAGAATGATAAAGGAGTCTGTTAGTTGCGTTAAGAGTGTGCGCTGTGCTGTAGAAATGGTTCTGGTAACATAAAGAAATATATCTAGTGCATCATCTGACATTTGAACCCAGGACTCCCGGGAGTTCAGCTCTTACCTTGGCCGTGCAACATGTGGCAGCTACTGCCGAGCAGGAGTAGGAGAAGAGGCAGACACCGAGTCCCACTGCGGGTCGTGCTGATGCCCATCACAATCTGTCGGCTCCGTGCTGCGGGTCGGTCCTCAGGCTCCAGGGACCCCTTGGAGCGGCAAATTCCTGGGTTCATCTTGTGGCAGAGGGGACTAACAACGTCCGTGCCCGCTTGTGTTTTGCTGCTGCAACTCTCTTTGGGAAGGTTTCCAAGCGATGCTCAAACTGGACTGAGCCCCAGCAGCTCCACGCTTACTGTGCGAAGCAAAAATCCGAGCTCCGGGAGTTCCCCGCTGTCACTGCAGACAAGCTCCCCGGCTATGACTTCCCCAGCACCGGTGTCCAAAACTCGGCAGACAGCGGCAAAGGAGGAGGGGGAAGGGGGGTCGCCTCACAAAGAGAGACTTTCCCTCACGAGCCTGGTCTCACGGTGTAACCCGCGATAATCTCTACCTGCTGCGGCGGAGCCCCCGTGTTCCCGTGGCCCGGGATACCTCATTTTCAGCTGGCCGGACTGGAACGCGGATTTAATACATTGAAGTGCGTTTCAGACTTATCGGCTTTTTTGATTTTATTCTCTACTATCAAGCTCTAATCCGCGCGTATTTTGGTGTCTTCGCCGGGGATTTTCTCCTGCGGGTCACTTCGCTGGTCGTATTAACACGGGATCATTTAAACATATCAACTGTGTGCATTAAAAATTAATTCAGTGATTGATTCAGTGCACATCCCCTGTTTTTAACTGCACACAAACTGGACAGAGTTCTCCTCGGAGTCTTTTCCAGTGGTGGTGATGGAGAAGCAGGTCAGCTCAGTGAGACATCCTACTTCACCTGCTAACAGTCCACCTAAAGTCGCAACGTCGGCGGGCTGAGGTGAGCCACCCCCCCCGCACCGAAGGGAACTCCTGCCTCGGATACCAGATATGCTAACTTGTCGTAATACGCTGCGTCTCGGGTTACGCGGAACAACGAAACAACAGGTTAGCAAGAAAACACAAAGTTTCTTAGCAATAAACTACAGTTTTCTACATGTGTGTCCAAACGCCACGGAGGAGGAGTTGGTTCAAGCCGGAAAAGTAAGAGTCTGCGCGGTGAGCGGCCGTTACAGAGACGTTACTCTCACTGCGACACCGGAGCCTTCAGCTTTTCTTTTTTTAGGTCCACCAGAGAAGCCCAGTCAGGCAAGAACCCGCAAAAAACGCCACTTAAAACATCTAATGTCGGTGTCCGTTCGTACTCACTGGAGTTCTTGTCCCCACATTGCCGTGTTTCCGCTGGGTTCCTCCGTCTCAGCACCCTGTTGAAGCTTGGGGAGCCGACTGAGGCGATGCGTCTCCCTCAACTGAGCACCTGCCACCCCGCTCTCCTCGACAAACACACTCAGAGGGGGAGAGAGAGCTCCCGGTTAGCCGTATCACAATAACTACACCGTTTCCGGCGCTTTGTGTCAACAGTTACAGGTGGCTGGGTGCACTTCTCCTACACACACCTCACGCTACCCGCTAAGCTTCCCTGGTAATCACTCTATTCGGTGTATCCCAAACTCTAGAACTAAACTTCCACTTACTATCATCCCTTCAACCCGATTGGTCGAGCCCAGTGCCTCCGCCGTTTCCATTGGACAGTCCAAACCAAGGGGGTGGGTCGTAACGGCAGCACTAGTAGCGTGGTGGACGGCGTCCCCCAAAACCCCCACATTAAGCAGTTTTGTTATTATATGGGACTTAATGAAGAACTTGTAGATGTAGCACATTAAGGAAGAGTAATGGCTGTTGCCCATTCTCAGTATTTATGTGCAGTTCTTAAGTGTTCTTAAGAGCCTGAATTCATCACGTTTAGCTTAAGACTGTACCATCATATTTAAATCTTGTTTCTGCACTGAGCAAATCCAGTAATTGTTTCTTCATTTATGTGTTTGAATTCTTTTAGAGGAGCTAAAGTAAATAGCTATGGCTCAATGACATTGGCCCTTACTATTACCATTTTATTTAAAAGTTACTGTTACCAGGTAAACTTAAAGAACGTGATTATTCTGGTTTTCTCTATACAGAGGGGCTTTTTTTAAATGTAAAAAAACGTAAAACTGTAAAGACAAAGCCATCTTATCTGTCTCTTAAGTCAGTGTGTTTTTATTATTGTTGTTCTAAAACAATATCTAAAAATGAAGACTTGAAATTAAACAGATCATTTATGTGTCATGGTTGTAATAGCACCAGGAAGAGAATGCTTGGGATTCTTCTCACATTGCTTACTCTTAAGAAATGTAACTATATATTATTTGACTGAGGAGGGACTCGCTGAAGAAGCACTGGTGGTTCAGCTACACACAGACACTTGCTTCCTTACCAAATATCTGCCGGGAGCTCTATCTTAGTACTAGTGATAACCTAGTTTCTTCCATAGTGAGGGTCATTAAATGGCACATTAATATTAAAGCCTACAACACAGTGACCTTATCTTTTATTGCTTCAATAAATCCTCAGCGACAGCTTTTCCATCCCCTTATTGGCCAAATAGTCTGCCTAGCTGTCCCCAACTCACACTCCTGCAGCACCTTCACCTCGGCATATCCATTTATCTTTCTATCAGGGCTTATTGGCAGTTGGCTTCTAACTTTCAGTTTCCAGTAAAGTGGCTATGGTGTTACATAGAGTTTCCATGAAAAGGGAAGGTTCTGCCGCTTAATCGCAGTGCCAAACCACAGAGCTTGCTCTGGATTCCACATCAAATCACCAGAATCCTCATCCTTCTGGTCCAAAGTTACTCTTGTGGCTTCACTGCATGAAGATGCCTCCAGACATACAAGGGTAAAACGTATCTCACATTTAGGATTCACAAACTTAGAGACAAGAGTTTCTCTCAAGGCGCTCCAGATGTTCATTAAATTTGTAGCAAAGAAAACAGACATTACACTTGGCTTTAAAATGTGTTTTAGTGATCCGAACACAAGTGGACATCCGAGACACATCACTGTTCACACATGCCCATATACATGCATCTCCACGGAGTCCAGCAGACCATTTGTGTTCAGATTTCATTACTGCCGGGTCACTTGCACTGAAAAGTCAAAAGGCCACACACACAGTTATTACATCCGTTTGTAGCCAGACAAATGCCAAATTTCTATAGCCACAAGTTTCGTTTCTACAGAAACTTTCGCCTCAGTCAAGATGAGTCATTTTGTTTCTTTGGCCCTCCAACCACACACATCAGCGTTCCCTCAATTTTTTCAAACTCTTCCTACAGCGATGATACATTTTTGTAACACCTTTGTCTGGAACACATTAGTGGTCACACTGTGGTCAAATGCAGATTGCCTGTTGTTCTATTTGATTCCAAAATTTAGACTCTCTACCACACTCTTTCATATCCAAGCTAAAAAATCATATAAGGATTTAGAGAATAACAAAGGTGAAAGATCATCATCATATAATCAACGACTTTATAATGAGTACAGTATAAAGCTGAGAAGATCTCTCAAAAACATTGCTTATTTAAAAGTAATTGTTTTACTTACTTTTAAAAAATGATAGTAAACATTTTTAGATTAATAAATATTATTCATTCATTTTCTATTATTATTTATTCATGAGGACAAGGGGGGTGCTGGAGCTGTTGTCTCGGGTGAGAGGTACACCCTGGACATTCACACCTACGGACAATTCAGAGTAATCAATTAACCTAACATGAAGTACCCAGAGAGATCCCACGGACAGACACGGGGAGAACATGTAATCTCCACACAAATAGGCCGACCAATTCTAGCTACCCACCACATAATCATCCTAATGAATATTAATAACAACAAATACTTTATTGATCCCCTTGGGGAAATTGTTGTTAGGACAGCTGCTAGACCCGTGTGCGCTGCTACAGGGTATCAGTGTCTTGTCCAAGGACAACTCGACATGTAACCTGGTGGGACTGGGATTCGAACTCGCTCATCCTTGAGTTGAAGGACGACTGCTCTACTCACTGAGCTATCATGATAAAATCACTGTAAATCTATATTACCGTAGAGCTACATGTTAACCATTTACCATATAGAGTCAAACTTTTTTCTCTGATGTCCTGCTAGGAACATGCTGACCCTTGACCGCCATTTGGAGTCGTGACAAGGTTATTTTATGTATGCATATGGGAGAGATGGAACTTTCTGTACCTTGTTATGTCTGTAAAAATGTGTATGACCAAAGTGCCTGCAAGCAGACACTGACAGACCTCACTGTTTTAAGGCAAGAATAAAAGAAAACATTTGAAGCTCAGATGATGATCTCCAGTGAATTTTTTTAAGTACAAAGAATCTTTCTTAACATTTAATAATAATATTTGTGAGAATATTTCAAATTTGTAACATGTACCAAAGTTAGATCTGTGGATCCACATAAAATACTAAAGGGTCAACTACTTTATTGATCATTCAGTCATACTTGAGTCTGTATTTTAATACTGCATACTACTAACTGAACGTATCTGCTCTGAACACAGATAATATTATTCATGTTATCACTTGAAAGCTGCTGTTACAGATTACTAATACATTTCCATGTAAACAACTTGTTTGATAAATGGGTCTTTTTGCTCAAACTCAGCAAATATGTTCTGACGAGTAAATTGGCTTTTCATATCATTATTATATTTGTTCAATACAGGCCCTGATCTCTGTCCCACTGACCACAAATGGTAGTTTGGAGTGATCGTGCTTTCCACTGTCATTATCAAAACAGCAAGAAAGGATGTGAAGAATGGCTTCCATATCTCCTTCAGTGATAGAACATGTAAAAAGCAATGGAGCTGCTCAGGCAGCTCACAGTGGCCCAGCACATGCCCAAGACAGTTTAAGTCGATAAAGGTAACAGACAACTTGGTGCAGAGGCACCCACGGGGGCTTTAATTGCTGTGTTTGTCAGACATCCCACTGCAAGGGTCTTTGCCATTTTTGCTTGGCTGCACAATACCAAACTCTCCAACAGCCCCCGTGTCATACTCTACATTTTCTCTGAGGTTCTTTTTTCCCACACTCAGGGTGCAAAAAATTCAGTAACCACACACTTGCCTGACCTTTTCCACCCCTCTGCCCACCCTGTGGGTTTTGCACCTTTGTGTCTTGGCCTCTTGTTGCCCCCTCACTCACCCATCTCCTCCGATCTTCACACAGGGCAAGCAGCAACGCGTTTGAAGACAGTGACAGACTGCGCCTAAAGTTTGGACATCTGCCAGTTGCTATGATACAATCAGCATTTACACAACCTTCAAGCTTGCTCAGACACAGCTCTGTTTGTTTTGTTTTATATATATATTTTTTACACAGTTACTTACTACATTTGTTTGTGATAATTGTATTAAACAAAAAACCTTCTAGCCCATTTTATGTGATGCCCTTGAGTTTGAGCAAGGTATTTCTGAAATGGAATATATTACCAAGTTCTATAATACAATGGTGGTCCCGGTCACCTCTGACGTTCACATTCACTCTCTTCCATGAACCCACGTTTCTAATAATGCCGTGTCATTTACTTTACTTTTCCAGTTTCTGTCCTGTTCCTGTGGAGGCAGGTCATGGATATTGCTCTAATCTTATGTGAATGAATGTAAGCAGCATTTTAACACGTTTAGCTGCAGGGGAAAATATTCTCAAGAACTGACCCGAATCATAAATTGAAAAAATTCTAGGGGTAATGAACAGTATACAGATATTTTAGAGTGATCCGGTATTACAATATGTACCTGGTTATTTAGAAGCCATTGGTAGCTGCTCGCTAAAACATTTAATAAATTATTAATTAAATTGTATTAAATATTAATTTATCTTATGTCAGTTAATAGTGCTTGCTAGTAAGTAATAGTAGCTTGCTTGCAAAACTGAAAACTTCTTTATACAAATAAACATTCTATTACAATAAAAAACATAAAACCACATAATTTATCACTCTTATTTTAGAAAAATAATTGAAGTGACTAACAAGGTGACAATCTAGTTTTTTCTAAAATCTAGTTTTGTCCAGAGCACTTTACATTTTCACATATATAGCCACATCCAACCACCTGAAATATTATATGTGCATAACCAAATCCTAAACTTCATATTTAAAAATGTATTTTTTCTCATTCACATTCACTCTCCTCTTCCAAAACTGCACACATAACAATGGGATAGAAAATAAATTCAAATAAATGACAAACTCAACAAAACAAACCCAGAGCAGCTTAGCACATTTCTACAACCATTCATTTTACATAACATTGTAGTGTTTATTTTTATGTGTCCAGCTCTAATTAGTTATTCTTGACTTTATATTGCTCTTGTGTTTCAAAGGTAATGTGTCCATACACACACAGCGAGAGGGAGAGTAGTTTATCAGGTTCCCATACACAGGCAGACTGAGTGCTCACAGGTTCTAATTCTGAAGCCAATTTAGCATCCAATTACCTGTGTATCCAGGACAATTACCACTGCATTTTCTACACTCTATCCATATATTGCTCTCTATCACCAAAGCATGCTGTTATGACTTCTCACCCAGAGTGAGACACATAATTAAAAACAGACACAGCATTCCTTAGTTGGAGGTCCCACCTGAAATCTGTGCGGACATCTACTTCAACATATCCTGCTACATCTGCTTGACTAATCTGTCTATGTCAGTGCTGTGTTGCTCTCACTTATCCACCTTCTCTGTGCACACTGTGCTCCCACTCCCCACTCACTCTTCTACACACAGCGCAGGGGCGAGATGACCTCCACAGAGGGCTCTATCACCAGGCTGAACGATGACACCAATCTCTGTTATTCTCTCAGAGGCAAACATTGGGACTGTCCCCTGTCTTTTTAACACCTGTTTGACTAGGCTAATGACTTCCATCCTGGCAATCAACACAGTGGTGCGTGTGCGCATACACAAACGCAGGCACACAGGCACACAGGCACATGCAGAGCTAATGAACAGCTTCCTGCAGCTTGAGCTGTCATCATGGCAGAGGGAAATAATGTCAATATTAACTGACCTGTCATAGAAAGTGGAGCGCTGGGAGGATGCACACAATGGGAGAGTGGCTGCAGACAGAGAGAGACACTTTTAGGCACAGCTGTGGGACACTGACTAACAGCATCAATTGCCTTTACTTGATGCTTTTAGAACTCCTGTTCCATCAGTACAATACGTGTAGTTTTATTGTAAACTGCTTTTTCACCATCATGTAATTGCAGCAGTCTCCTGGATATGAATTAAGCTTCACAGCATGTGTGCCACACCAGAGTGTCTCCATCAGTATCACAGACATACACAATCTATGTTGTGCATAGATGAGCTTTTTGACTGGTGGGTATCAGGCTGTGTGGAGCACTACTGCTTTGAACTGACCTAGTAGTATGAAGCTGGGACCTCTGTTAGGTTAAAACATTTCACTATTCATTCAAGTAGCTTCTTCAGTCTTCAGGACGTTAGGGAAAGTTGGCTGCAGACCTTGAATTTATCCTTGAGGGTGATATCATTGTCCAGTGATGTACACAATTCAGACAAAGACTAATGGCTCCAGAAGGGCATGGGAAAGACCATCTATGTGTGGAAACAATCCCCCTCCAAACAAATGGGGGGTCTCAATCTGTCTCTAATTTATCATACTGTCTTTTCACCCACCCTACAGGAAAATGAAGACCAGTTCACAGGTCCACCATGGAGGGCACACCCTTTCTATTGTCCAGCTAATAAGACTGTTCAGCTCAGGTAAAAAGCGAAGCATTCCCAGTCGATACTTTTGAATTCTCTTGACAGCTTTCACCAGACTGATAACAAGCAACTTGTGTGAGAAGTGAAACATTTTGATGTAACAAGTCCAGCTGCCATGACTCAACTCTCATATAACTGTCATCAAATTATTTCCAAGCTGCTTTTAACTTCAACCCTTCACCAAAGCAAACAGCAGTGCTGCCGTGGCTGCTCTCTCTGGCTTCATCGGAAAGCCACAACTCACTCCACAGTCCAGACATTATCTCTACTTATCCAGCTTCTACCAATAGTTGCCAGTTATATCGGGAAAATAACCACTTACTTTCAAGTGTTTGTAATCCTTTCTTCAACCCAAGAAAAGTGCAGATACTTAGCAGCAGGACCTGGACTTACATTGTATTTATTCTGGTGGAGCTACAGTGGCATTAAAGCAATTTCATCTGAAGGCAGGCACCCTAAGTTGCCCAAGCACCATCACCAAATAATTTCTCTAACTCACCAATAGCCATTGCTTAGCAACATGTCTTACCATCTTAAAGAACCTGAGGTCAAAATGCGAGCGTGACAGTGCAGTCCTGCAACAGAGTCGTCTACATTCTCCATAACGGCTATTTTATTGAGTTGGGACAACAACACAGAAACTGGCACAGAACGTGTTCAGTCTCTAACCTGACTTCTTTATCTGCCTTTCAACATTTCCTCGCATTTGTGGGAAAAATAATTACAGAGGAACCCACAACATTAAAAGCTAATAAAGTGAATGAATAGAAAACCAATTCTCTCATCAAATACACTTAGAATGGCTTCACTTGATGGTTTGTTAGTCTTTCTTTGTGTGTGTGGGGGGTGTTTATTGTTCCATTTCATTGTAGCTCAGGGTGATGCTGCATTCTTGGATTTCAGGCAGATGGAAACTTGATCCCCCAAAACCAACGGCTCCACCTGTTATCCAAGCTATCTCCTGGGGCTAACAGAGAAGGTGAGGGTGCACTAAGAAGAAAGAGCGAGAATGAGGGTGAGCTGAGGGTAACAGGAAGCCTTTCATGTGAAAAAGGGAGTGAGTAAGGAAATGAAGAGGGAATTGTAAGGAGTTAGGTCACACCTGTAGTGGATTCAAAGAGGCAGGGAGGGATGTGGGGATAAGTGTAACACCAGTGGGAGAAAGGGAGGATCGCTGTGCTGAGGGATCACTTTTTAGTGAGTCAAGCAGATAGAAAGGGGTGTGAAAATCACAGTCTAGGCTTTCAGGGCTCTTTTATGGAGGGAGAATGAAGAAAAGTAAGTGAGAAAGCAGAGGGAGCAAGGCTATTGAAGTAAGAAAGGGGAAAATATAACCAACAATTTCAGGGTCATCATGTGGACTGGATAGAAAGGCTGCAGAGCGAAATACAAAATGAAAGGCTCAAGCCATGCACTAGCGAACCTGTCTATGGGTCTACAATTTTCTTTGTTTGTTTTACTTTCTTTGTGCATGTGAATGCTTGATCTCGTAACTCCTGCCGCGTCATCCTTGTGGCAACAAAGCAGACAGTTAATATGGAGGCTCCGCCTAGGCTCACGCTGGCCAGCTCCTCGTGTGTCCGGCCTGTCTACATGACTTCGCAGCTGGTCTCAGAGAGCTGCAGTGTGGACATTTGGGATCACACTCTGAAGCTCCTACTAGTGCACCTGTAATCACATATAATTATCCAGCATCACACTGTGGAGGAGGAGGAGACAGCGTGGACACATTGTACTCTTGAAAGGAAAGCAAACAGAACTCAAACTGCTCCAACATGAAAGCTGAAATCACAAAAAAAGCATTGACAACCACTCTCTGACTGTTTGTGTACGTGTTTGTACTTGCACACACGGTCGGAAGAGCATGTACTACCTCATACACTTGCACATAGGTACGCCCACGGGCCCTACCACGGGGTGTGGATAGTGTTACAGTGATCTCACAGAAAGGTGATGCCATACCCAGAGGGAACCACACCATGAGCTTTGATTTCCCTCTTTTCCACCCAACCATCTTCCTCTCCCTCCACCTCGCTGCCCTTTGCTCGTCATCCTCCACACTCACTTCTTTTTTTATTTTTAAGCAATTCCATCTCTCTCCCATAGATAAATTTTCGCCTCCCAGTGGGGATGACAAACACAGAAACTCCTTATTTTACCGCTTTACATTTCTCTGTTCCATTTCTTGATGCTTCACTATTAGACAGGTTATTATATAATGTTACACAATGAAACATGCAACGTTAGGTACATGTAGAGATGGCTACAAATTTACTGAGCATGACACAAAGTGAAATGTAAATAAAAACCGATAAATAAGCATTCTAGTGGTGATTTAATGTAGTTAAAAATATCTATAGAAATAAACCAAGCAAAGTATGTAGTCCAGATTTGTTCCCAAAGTTCAAATACCTGTTTTAAGAACGAGTGTTTCAACACTGTCTTTCTACACAGCAAAATCGCCAGTGTTGCATCAACACTGAGAGTGTTAAATTCAATTCTACAAAAGTGTATATATGAGTCCACGCTTTTTAGTGTTAAATTAACACTTTTGAAAGTGTTACTTTTTGACACTCACCTAGAGTTAGTTCAACACTGCGTAGAGTTAGAATTTAACTTTGGCCAACACTGAGTAGTGTTGACTATATTTTACACTGGAGTTAGTGTTAAAAAATTAACACCGTGTAGTGTTGGTGGTATTTTACACTAGTGCTAGTGTAATAAAAGTATCACTGAGTAGTGTTGACTTTTTAA
>JAUMHF010000001.1:4604954-4617142 GCA_032359275.1 Microctenopoma steveboyesi
GAAGCTTCGAACCTTTTTTCGATACAATCAGGAAGAAGCCTCAAAGGCTTCATAAGGCTTCATTTGCCCATCTCTAGTCACATGCATCAGCTTCATGTGTCTGATTAAAAATACCCTTATTGTCTCTGTAGGGTGCTTGGGTTGCAAAGAAAAACGCATCAAAACACCTCAGAATAGAAACTCTATTCAATAACACAAACACACCTTTCTAAGTGGAGCACATTACAATGACAAGTAAGTGGTAAGACAAAACATGTCCTGTGTATCTGAAATCAATTCTTCTTGTGTCTGACTATTGATGAGAAATCTGAAGTCAGATCAACATATTTTGCTTGTTTTTGCATTTTGAATACATAACACAAATATCTCGGATAACAACTGTTCCACAGCGCCCTGACATTTAATAGCTGATCCAGGCCCATCATTTTTGCAGCTATTAATTTGCTTAGTGTTAATTACTGTGCAGTGCATACTTTCATTAGTCTGGATCATTATATTGCTTCATTTTTGTTTGGCTCGAGTCAATACACTGCCTCACAAACTAGCTCTCCACTCTCAAGTTTTACAACTAATTCATATGTGTGTTTGAATTTACCAAAATGACTGGGGCTTCAGTGAGGCTATTGGCAAGAATGATACAGACAAAAATCACCAACCAGAACCTTATTATTATCATAAACATAATCACAACAACAAGGTCCAAATGTGGTCACTTTAATTAAAAAAGCTATTTGTGTTTGAATAAACTAGATTTTAAAAAAAGATAAATTAAACTGTAGGGTTCTATATGGAAATATGGCTCCACACCCAAACTAGTGCCATAGAGAAAAAAAATATTTATATAAAATCAGAAATGTAAACGTAGCTAAGATGCAAACACTCTTAGTAAAATGCAGTGTTTGTTATTATTTTTTAAGTAGTAATTATTAGTTTTCTGGCAAAGACAGATGACAGCACTCTCGTCTGTGTGAAGTCGCCTTCCCAGTTAGCTTAGCACACAAGCTAACTAGCACAAACACTAGAAACAAGGGTAAACAGCTAGCCTGGCACTGTCACACTGTTACAAAATGTGCCTTCTAGCACCTTTAAAGCTCATTAACACCTTACATGTTGTTTGTTTAATCTGCACAAACACTAACATTAGGTGTAAAGACCAGTTGAAGGGATTTCTTTGAGCCGTTGCCAAGCAGCCATTGGAGACTCTTCCAAGTATCCTGAAAGGATAAATAGGTTCTCCTAATATTTGTAAAACTCGTCCACAAGACTAATGTCTCAGCTCCAGACCAGAAAATTCAACGGAAACACACGGCATCGCTTGTGTTTCGTTTCAAGTTTTTGGTCATGGAGAAAGTCATTTGTTAAACATGTGCTGCTTACTTTCCTTTTCTGCACTTTAGATGCCCGACTGCATGTTCTTAGTTGAAGGAGAGATGGACGAAATGTACTTCTAAATAGTAATTGACTGAAAACACAGCTGCTGTATTTTCACGTTCATTTAATATTTTGAAGCAGTGTGATGCATTATAAAGGTGCTTTGGTTTATACTAGTGGTTGAATGTGGTTAGAGTGCATCTGAAATCTGACACACAAATAATTTCACCAACCGCCTTCTGTTAAAATTAGCTGTCTCTACATCGCTCATATGTTTGTGCTAGCTAACCGCCATGTTTACTACACAGACATGGTGCTGATCTCAAACTCTGTGTGAGCGAAGCATGTATGAAAGCTTAACACACAGACACACACACACACACACACACACGCACCTGGTTGAACTGATCACTGGTGCATGTACACCCCTGGAATGTGTTCTCTATGCACATCTAGCACACATGCTGCCTTCAGCACACTTGTCAGGAAAAAAAATCAGCCAGTAGATGAGCACATGTCAAAGACCCAACAAAGTGACTAAAACGGATTAGCAAAAAAAGCAACAAGAGAAAGAATGGAAAACATCTCAGCAACAAATGGACAAGGTGAAACATTGTGTTATTTGTTAGTACAGGTATGAAATTCCTTTAAACACACTTTGTACTTTGTGTAATTGATGTTTTCTTCGAACCACTGTGCTAAACCCTGAACACAATCTTTATTACTTCTTGTTCTTGTCCAGCACGGCTTGATTGCAAATTATATTTAGGTTCTTTCTCGTTCCTCGATGCACCGTGATAAGAGTTTATGAGACCTTGAAAAAAGCAACAACAAAGGGAATAAAAAGATGAGAGAGTGACACATGGATCCTTTTTCCAAAGCTCTGCGTGTGTATGAGGAACTGCTAGCGATACTGTGTGAGGCTCGAAGAGAAAGGGTGAAAGTTACAAGGTTAGGAAATAGTCATATCTTATCAGCTTAATCTCTGTCTCCCATTAGACCACAGAGCCACACTGCCCCCCTCAGGCCAGCTGAGCTTTTATCTGGCTCAGTAGAAAAGAATAGGGACGTAGGGCTGATACAAAAAATGTCTATACATGTTACATTTAGGTTTTGCACAAAGAGAGAAATATATATGGAGAGGGAGCGAATGTGTACTTGTAATAAACCTCATCAAACTCAACCAATCTGTGTGTGTGTGTTGGGTTACCCACTTTCAGCCAAGTCAAAGGAACCAATCAGAGCCCCTGCTTAGCAAACGGCCTGACCCTGGAAGATCATCATGTGTGGCTGACTGACGGTGAAGTGGATTTACAACGCAACCTCGCACTTTACAACCCACACAAACGCGCCGAGACACAAATCCAAATTAGCTGACAACCACAGCTAAACACCTGCCCTCTCACCCAGGACAAGATTTGATGGGTTTTGGTTTTTGCAAGCATTTAGCTTGAATGTGCAGCTGGAGAATGGCATGTGCACAGGCCTGTGTGTGTGTGTGAGTGTGAGAGAGAGAGAGCGAGAGAGTGGTCTCAGCTGCATTGGCTAAGAATCAATTCAGTTCAAAACACTTTCACTATACATTTCTATTCGCTCCCTTTTATCCTCGTTACACTTGCTTTTGAATTCAAGATGCCTCTCTCTCCTTTAACAGGTTAAAGGCTAATCCTTAAATGTTGAGGAACAAAGGCTCCACTGATTTTCTTTCTAGACATCAAATAAGGAACTTATTTACACCTGGGATGTTGAGGTAAACTGCTAAAAGAATTTAAAAAATAAGAAGAGATGAAGAAAGGATCTCATTTAAGTGGTTTGAACTCAACAAACAGGCTTTTTCACAACAGACATTTTACAGGACTTATGCTATATTGATGCTGTTTTGCTATACTTATATAGCACGAGGCAAAGTTCAATCCGTTTCCTCAAAAATGTGCTCCGTTTTTTTTCGCATGATAGCAGGAAAGATAAAAAATCTCCAAAGCTGCCAGTTAGCTAAACGGTGACTTCACTGGGACAGAAACGCGTATGATCACGTCATACAAAGAAGACATGACGTGCATAAGCTCAAGAGACATTTCTGACCTTATTAAACCTGCAGTGTTTAATCATTGTTAATCACCTCGTTTCCAATGGAACAACATCATTTTTAACGCCACGATTAACATTTAGATCACATAGCGACAAAAGAAAAATAAAGATTTGGGAGCAAACCAAGTTTTGGAGACTTGCGATCTTTGTTAAGCACACACACCAGAGTATTTCAGCCTCTATAAACAACAAAGTCCCTATCAGCGCTCCATTCTGGAAAAGTGCAAGGATGAAGCTCACAGAACTGCAGCTGTGCATCTTCAATTTGGGTGAGTCAACAAAACTGCTGCTGGAAAGAAATTATTTGTTGTCATATCAAGTGTGAGTGACATTTGTAGCTAAAGATAACTAGCTGATTTATGAGTCTAATCAAAACTTTGAAACGATTCCTGCAGCCTAAATGACCCACTGTTGACAGTGTGGGTTGCTGTGGAGGAGGAACTGGTGTGGTTGGGGGCCAGTGAGTAGCAGGTTAGCAGAAGTGTTTTCACACTGGTGCATTCACAATTCACAGACTGTTTTTAAGTGACTCAAGTGGGATCGCTCACAGAGGTCTTAAGCTGCCACACATGCAAATATCGAACAGAAATGTGAGCAACAGTGACGGTTCGGTTTGAATAGAAGCTTTTGTGTAATGGTCACATACACAGCGAAACATAAGACGCCGTATCCTTACTCATTCTGAAAAAAGGAAAAAAAAAAAAAACTTCCTCATACTTAACATAAAAATGATCCCGCTGATAATTCTTTATCGACTTTCAGTGATGATTCCCTGTCAGATGATGAATGAATCTTAACCACGAAAGTGAAACATCCTGCACCTGTGTAGAAACCTGCTCATTCATTCAGGTTAATCCTTCCACTTGTCACCAGTCCATAGATCACAGCCCACAGTGTTCATTTACTATTTTCTGTGGTCCACCGTGACAGAGAAATGAAAGTCATTTAAGTAACACATAATATATAAGCATATTAAGCATTTAGTCTGTTATTGAGCCTCCGCACATTACTTCATTACTCACTGGCCACTCTGAATGTATTACTGATCATTAGCCCTGCTTAAAGGCAGCTGTATTGTGTTTCAAGTTCCCTCCCCTTCCTTTGGACCTCACATCTCCGCCGGGCATCGAGACGTGATGTATGGTCCCACTGTATGCATTAGAAAGTACTGAGGGGAAATGATGGAGGGCATGTTTGGATGATGAATGAAATAGGGCACAGGATTAAGAGCCACTGACACTGGAGGCAGGGAACAGACATGATTTAAACCTGTGTTTACGTAACATTGTGAGGCTGCAGGTCACCATATCCATCCAGGCCGGATTGTGAGCATGAAATAAAACTGAATTTGGTATGACGCAATAGCGTACACCGGTCAGCCTCAACATTAAAACCACCACACACTGTTGTGCAGGTTCCTCTCTGCTGCCAAAACAGCACTGAGCGATCAAGGCATGAACTCCACAAGACCTCTGATAGTGCATCCTACGGCCATCTCTCCCAGAGGAAAACCATCTGCGCGTGCACCTAGCCTACTACACGCTATTAATCAGACCAGGCCACTTACTTCTATAGTTCCACGGTCCACCTCTGATGCTCATGTTTCCATTATAGGTAGTTTCTGTGGCGGACAGGTGTCAGAATGACTGGTCTGCAGCAAGCTGTGATGCTCTGTGTCGTCTGACACTTGCAGATAGAAGAGACTTTATTGATAGTACAACTCTCACATATTGTGGGTGCTCCACCCAGTAATGGTACATAGGAAAAGGATTCTAATCTGAATAGAACAGAATAAAGTCTAATCTAGATCATAGCATTACATTACAGTAGCTCTTCTGTCAGATCACGACCGTGTACCGGTTTACTGGTTGTCCTTCCTTCGCACCACTGTTCATAGATACTGATCACTGCATCTCCCACAACAGTGGTTGTTTGAGAGATGCTCGGAGCCAGTTGTCTGGGCATCATAATCTGGCCGTTATCAAAGTCCTTGAGATCCTTATGCTACCCATTCTTACTGCTTCCAGCACCACAACTCTAAGAACGGACTGTTCATTTGCTGCGTACTAGTATTCTATATAGAAAAGAAATTAAGTATAAACTTGTTGAAACATCTGAAAATCCTTTTGCTATTCACAGTCAGCATTGTTAATTAACATGGCTGGACAGTCTATACAGCACTACATATCTTTACACATTTATAGTATGAACATATTTATGTATTGATGTGATCCACTATTATAACAATATGAAAAAAACAACAACATTAGGAAATGAAACTGTGTCGCTCCTCGTAATGATCATCTTGCAGCTGCCCTCGGCTTCACAGAGCTTTACAGCAGGTTTCAGCTGTCTGTTTTAGTTCTCATTGTTCCCACAGACTGATTTTTTAGCCCTGGCTTGCAGCTGTATTTATTGAAATCTGTACAGCACCCATTCAATGCCAAACAACGGACACAGTTAACAACTAGATGGTGAACGGGATCATTTAGCAGCTAAAAAGCCAGAGCTGATCCTTCAGGAGTTGGTTTAGAATAAAATTACAGACCACAGAGGACTGGACATTCATAATATATTACTGCTCTGTACAGTAACTGCTGGATATGAACAGAAGTGAATTATTTGCTTATCAACCCGATATGCTGATGAACTGTCCCTGAGTTTCAGGTTGAAGGGTTAAACGAGATACAACATTTTCAGCCTCATTACATTCATGTACAGAGATCACACTTGACATTTGAATGTTTCCTAAGCTTCTATTAATGTTTAAATAAAGAAATGTGAACGTCACAGTGTTTAGTGAAAATGCTGTTGTACATTATATTGCATACTCTCAAGGTCAATCATGAAGGTTTCCTCTCTCTCTCTGGTGATGAAAGGGAAAGCAATGCTGACAATTTGTAGTTTATACAGACTGCACCTCGTAATGTTTATATTCTGAGATTCTGAGGAAAGATATTTTTAAGAACACACCTGTTGTGTTCATTCTCACATGCACACAACGTTTATCTGCCTATCCATTTATGCATTAAGGACATATTCTGTTTGAAGCCATGAAACAGAGTTACTGTGTGTGTGCGTTCAGTTTGAGTACGTGTGAAATGAACTTCTTGCCTCCAGGGAGAGGTAGCCTGCTGACAGAGATTAGTTTACATCATCCCCTTTTCAATCTTCTCACCATTGCTCTAGCATTGCACTTTCTGCTGTAACACATGCGCACATGCACGCACGCAGAAAAATACACACTTGGAGTTAAGAGAGAGGCGAGGCAGATACAGTTGGATTTGGTATACACTTTCCATTGATATCCCCGTGTTGTCTTGTGCTCTTGTTAGGGCACAAAAAGACAACATCCCTCAGTAAAGGATTTTGGGACTCTGTTAGAGAAAATCAGCAGGAGGATCGAATCACAACTGAAAAGACAGATAAGACTAAGAGATACATGAGCTGGAGAAAGGAGAGAGGTTGTTAGGGAGACAGCATAGCAAGGCGATCGAAGAGAAATACGTCGTCTTCTTCATCATACTTTTGTGTCGGTGTAGACAAACAATGTGTAACGCATATGTGAGGCTGTTTTGTGCTGAAAATGCAGTTTGTGAAGACGAAATAAAGATGGTTCATTCCAAACGCACGTCACTGTGCGAGCCAATACGTGTGGAAGAAGGACGCACTTCACATATGGATTACTGTTGAAACATTAACAAGTTCAGCTGAAATTAAAACAGATGGAGCACTTGGAGTTCCCGTCTGATTTGTGGAGTAGCTGTCGACAGCTATTGATCCCTGATTAGCTGATTCATCACAGAATACACATTCACTGCCTCTCAGCTACAACGCTACAGAACTGCACTGCCTCATACTTCATAGTCCACTCCAAAAGCTGCATTAATGCATTTTAATTTTTTATAACGAATGCTTATGCAATATGACGATTTGCTCTGGTTCTCAGGATTGTTTGGCTGCTGAGCCTTCACTGCCGCGTCAAGTGCTCCCAACCCCTCATTACAGGTTGCATACTAGTATGTGTGTCTGCAGTTGAACCAAATAATGATGTTACTTTTCCCTATTTCTGACTGTTTCTCTCCATTCCTGTAGCTTTTTTATGATGTAGAATGAGCAATGAGGCATTTAACTAGAAACTACAAAGACAGGCTACAGGCATAGAGCCAAAATCCAGAGATTACCAGAGTTTGTAGGCTTCATCCTCGGGAGACCCTGTATCCAATAGTTATGATATTTCAGTCTGAACCAAAGTGGAACCCAAACACGTGCTGGATCTATACAAACAATTTATGAACAGGATGATGTGGGAAGCAAAACTGAAGCTCACAGAGTTTTGGACCCTGCACAGCTGCACAGTTTGCCTCCACTAGCAGCTCGTTTGAGCAAAAGAAATGGGCATATTTCACCCAGCACTTTCAGAATATCATCATTTGAACCTACACTCAGCTGGCAGTTTATTACACAGCTCATTTGTGGACGTGTAATCCACTACTTGGGAGAAGAGCCCTGGATGCCTCCCATGGAAGATTCTGTGCATAGCTCTTTATTGGAGGAGGGAAAGATAACCAGATGTGCATTTGTCAAACCAAACATTTAGTCGTCTACCCTTTTTAAAAAGCACACTATCCAGATAAAGCACAACTCTCTCCTGAGGATCCAAGAATGTCTCTCGTGCGATGAATATAACAGTCAAAAATTAGTCTAAGGTATTTAAGACTGTGATGCAAGGGTGACATTTTTTTATCAATTTGTGTCTGTACTCAGCAATTTGAGATTTGTAATTAAAACATGTTGTTCAGATTTGATTTAAGTACATTTTTATACATTTGGGTTTCATCATGTTGAAATTAAAGCGGTGCACCATAATAACCGGGACTCAGCAGGGTTACGTAAATGGAAATGACCATGTTAGGTTATTTCCTAAGTCACCAGTTCATGCTCTGACTGGCACAGGAAGAGAAAGTAGGTAACTCGCTTTAAAATCTACATAAGAAATCACATACTGTAGCTGCTGTTTAGGTAATGTGGAAAGATTTATGACAGACAGAGTGAGCGATATGGACAGTGACTGTGAATGTTATCGATCGGTGCTGCTCAGTTAAATCAGAGCTTCGCCCTGAAATGCTGTCACCAACTTTCGGCAAAGTGGAGAAGGTTAAAACTTCCAGACGAAAAGAGCTACATTTATTTCATTCATTCAATTTTTTTTTAAACTCTAAGTGTGACATGGTTCAGAAGAACTCCCTGCAGTGGTGCTCTTTAATGATCAGACGGGGGCGAGATAATCAACGGAAGAGTCCATGGACACTCACCTTTGTCACTCTTGGAACATAACTATCCCAAACCTGCTCCAGCACAAAGCCAGGACTCACCTGAGCTTCATAAAGCACCCTGGATGACCGTGTCTTTGAACAAAAGTAGAATATGCATGTGTGTGTAGCTCTGGGCCTTTCAGCGTGAGACAAAGCCCCGCAGAGACACACACTGCACTTCCACTTTCACAGCAACAGGGTGGTAATGGAACAGAGGTGACTTTATTCCATCTCTTGCTGCTGATCAAAGGCTCTTTCACTTCTCTTCCCTCTTAAATCCCAAGTCCAGCCCTTCCTGCATGTCTGCTTTCTGTCCTTCCTCTTTCTCTCTCCTCTGTCACGCTTCCATCTCTTCCACCACCAGCAGTCACACACAAATTTATTATCTCGCTACAGAGACACAAAAGAGCTGCTGTGTGCGTCTGTGACTATGAATACATTTCTCAAAATGGCATTTACTGATAATGACAACTGGAATCAACGCATTTTACTCGTCCTATTATGTCTTTCCTGCTTTATTGTAATAAGACAAAGCAGTTTCCCTATGGGATTAATAAACTTTTCTGATTCTTGAAAATTGCAACAAACCAGGTTTTTGAAATTCCTTTATGAGAGAGGAAATAAAGAAATTGAGGACCTTTTCTAATCAGTCTGTGGCACACTTGCTGAAACTGGTCAATCCACAAAATTGTTCCGTCTGTATTAAGCTTATTGTAAACACACAGCTTCAGCAGATATGATTTTCAGAATGCCTAGAATTAACCATGTCTCATCAGGACAAAAATCTGGGATCCACACCGGGGTAAATCATTCAACTCAACAACACGCAGGGTGTGCAGTTTTCAGTCAGGGGGTTAACATAAAACAGTGAAAAACAATGATCTACATGCTGCCAAGAGCCTGATGTCTCAAGCCAGAGAAATCCAGGCACTTTAAATCATTTGTACGAGCTATAAATCCAAAAAAACTGGACGTCAACAGCTGTCAAAAACACCTTAGTGTAGTCTGTGAAAACACTGAAGCACAGCGTCGTGTCTGCACGTGTATCGTTGGCTCAACAGAAATCTGCTGAAAGAATGTTTTGAGAGCAGAGGAGACCAAAGTAGAACATTCTGGCTTGAATAACAAGTGCTGGTTTGGTGACACCCGTAAGAGCATTGTCCCAGACAGGCACTGGAACCCTGAACTCATTATCCAGGGGTCTGTATGTCCACCCAGCCAGCTTTCTAGATTAGTCATTGGGACGTCAGACGCAAGTGGCATGGCGACGTTTCTTCATGCCGCTGGTTCTGAAAACAAACCACTGATTTCGGCAGCATTTTTTTTCATGTTGTGCTTCCTGAACACTCTAACTGGGCAGAGTGTTTTTGGCAGATTACAACATGTCCAGCTGAGACAATGCCACTGTCGTGTGCTACCTGTGTTGAAGGGCAACTGTGGACAAAGCTGAGCACATTAGCAGAAAAGCTTGAAGACAGGGCGTGGCAGTTGATTGGGGCATGCTTTCCTGTCTTTCCTAATCTTACTCGCTGGGTTGAAGCTATAATTTAAAAAGGAGAGGACTAAAATCCTTCTATGCTGATATGCAGGACATTTTCAGAAACACTTAAATGAAGTTCCTGCTGCAAACTGGACTTGATTTGTAGCCACTGTCATTGAATGTGCTGTCCACTTGTGTTTTTATCACTTTCGCAGCTGCTCTCCATAAAAACAAGAGATTCATTTCTTTCTTAAACTTCCTTGAAAGTCTTTGACAATATACTGCAGATGCACAGAAATAACTGGATCAGTCCATCACTGGAAATGACCATTTGGAAAGAGAACAGAAAATGTTCAATTTACTCTGAAAAGAGAAAGGAGATAACACAGGGTACAAATACATGTCTTTGTAGTGTTAAGCACAAACAAGCAGTTATTGTAATAGACTGTTGTCACTGATAATGAAGCATGCACATTCAATCATATCACTGCACTGACTGCATCGGGACTGAAAATGTGTGGGGGGGTTCGGTAAACATAACGATTCTGATTCTGAAAACAGCTTACAGCCAAATCTTTCATAATTGCTGCCAGGCCACTTACGTCAGGGCACAATCTGTGTTTTCATTAAAAAGAGCAGAGCTGGAGTGCACAAAGTCGGCTTTTTTAATGTATGAGCTCGCTCCTGTTGCAGGAGCCAAAGACAGTATTACAGAACCAACGGAGGAGTGTGGCGCCCTTCCCAAGATTGGAGTAAACACTCCAAATCTGAGGAAATGGCTCACACACACGCCCGCACATAGACACACAATGTCATCGCAGGCCATCAATATCAAAAAATGGATTATGTTTCAAAGGTACTGTTTCCAATTCATTGGCTGAATCTTTTGTCCGTCTGGTCTGAGCAATGAGTGATCTTCACTGTTAGACGGTTAATGAAAACACAAAATAGACTGCAGAGCGCGTGTGTGTGTGTGTGTGTGTGGGTGTGTGTGTGTGTGTAAGAGAGAAAAAGGAAGCAGATCTAGAATACTTCATATATTTCATAGCTGAAGGACAATGGTTGGGCCAGAGACTAATAATTAAAATGTAAAACATTCACCCTCATCAAACACACACACACACACGCCCATTATACATGCATGTGCACATACATTCATGCACAAACACACGCGCCCTTATTTTATATTCCAGTGTTCTCTCAAATAAAACTGCTCTTCATTAAAAGAACTCCTAACCGCTCTACGAGGAGATAAAGGGTAATTACGTAGCTATCGTCAATTCAAACGGGTCTCTTTTTCTCCGAGCGCAGGGACCACAGATAAGGCTGCTTAATTAACTTAAGTGCTTCAGTACCATCACCTTTCACGCAGGAACCCTCTAACCGCTGATGGAAGTGCAGAAAAGGCTTGATTATGCTGACATATTAAATCATTGGTATTGTCACATCTGGTCAATACTGCTGTTAAAGTTTAGAGTTCAAACCATTCATGGAAGTCTTCCCACTTTTTTATGGAACAGACTAGGACCAAAGAGCATCTGAAAATCATGTTTCAAAGGAGCTGGTGAGGGAGTCGCTATAAAAAATGCTTGAAAGTCAGTAACAGAACTCCGAACACTGCAGAAAATTGGCTTCCGTGGGATTTTTTTGCTTTTCTCAGATTCTAAGAATTTTCTAGCTTCAACATGAAGCTGTCTAAGATGCGTTAACATACTGATCAAACTGAATTTCCCCAAGGCAACGGATGAAGTATCAGTTATTAGGTGCCTGCCATATAAAATGAATGGGAGGCAGTGCAGTCCATTCATTTTAATGGAGGCGCCTATTGTTCTCCACCTCTAAACTGGCTTCTTTATGAGTGGGGGAGCATGGAATGCTCCCACACTATTGATATCCTCTTTTTCTCTTTATTAGTGGGGGAGCATGAAATGCTC
>JAUMHF010000001.1:4618085-4634794 GCA_032359275.1 Microctenopoma steveboyesi
AACACCTGCAAAAGATTCCTAAGGCTGTTAAAAACTCCCAGCCTGGTTCTTTACTCAAAACCGCTATCATGGGTAAGTTTCGTTGTTTAGGTCAATACTTCCATCACACTTGTATATTGTAAGTTCTACACCACCACATCCCACTAAAATATATAAAGGTACGTTAGTTTTATGTATGTTATTTTGGAACGAACACAGTGAGGATTAGTCAAATATCTATGACATCCGTGGTGACATTTTGCTCATGTCATTGTTTATAGGGAAACAACCCCAATATGTCAACCTGATGAAAGTTAGGAAACCAAAAATGTTTTCTTTTCCGAAATAATGACTGCTGTTGTATAATGTTTGTGCAACAGGTTTTGCAATGAATTTGTTTTCAGCGGCTCTTGTTGTGATGAATTTTACCTGTGAGAGTGTAAATGAGAGGAATATTGTAGCAGAACATTATACAGTTCCAGCTACAGTCAGCTACTCCAGGAGTTGGAGAAAGGCTGGTTTCAACATGCGCTAACTTTGAAGTAGGTGTGGGTGATACAGCCACAAAATTCTATCTCACCATTTCAAGGGAATTTGCAACAACATTCATGAAAACAGAGAGAAAATAAATGTTTTATCTGTGATTGCAGCTCGCAGGCAGCAGCGTTTACCAGTGCAAACAAAGCGAAGGGCATTTTCCGTCCTCTTCCCGCGAGCTACTGTCCTTGACTGCATTTAAGTAAGCAGGTTACTCAGAGAGAGCAGCTTTCTCGAGTAGTTTGCAGGAAATTCTCCTCCATCTCAGACTTATTTTAGAAGCATGGCTCACAGATTTTGCTTTTGAGACTTTCTTCTTTTTCTTGTTTGTTGTGTTTGTATATCTGCAGAGTGACAGTGTGTGTGTGTGTGTGGGGTGGGGGGGTTCACTGTGGAAAGCGACTCGTTTAGATTTCAACATGGTACTTTGGGGTTTTATTTAGTTTTACTTTCACTCTGACGTTAGATTTAAAAACAAGGCGGTGATGCTCCATAATGATCTCAACAGCATTTACCCGTGTGCAACCTTGTTATACACGAACACTCTCCAGGATAAATCTACCTGGAAAAAACAACCAGACTGCTATTTAAAAAAAATACTAAATCATCTGCCTGACTGTTTTAAACTAAAAAGAGCAGACTATACTGGAACGCATATTATTTTTTTACCCATCTATGACCAGAGAATAGATCTGCATAAGTCCAGAGGCCGGACACGTAAAACTCTGTAGATTCATGACTAAAATTGCAGGTATGCTGAAAGACAGAAAGGTTCTTATGTGAAAATAAACATTGTTGTGTCAGCAATAACAAAATGCTCAAATGCAGATTATTATTTCAAATCACACTCCCTGTAGAAAACTTCACGTGGTCTGTGCCATGCGTGGATTACTCAGTCTTATCCTTTGTTTACAGATACAGTACCAGCTTGTGTGCACTTGTTGTGTGAATGTATCGCTTATGAGTGCCAAAAATGTTCATTCTTCTTATAAGTAAAAGCGTCAGGGTCGTACCTGAATGCGTGTTGTGGAGGTTGGCATCATTCAGGGTCAAAACTCAGTCTGGCTGACCTTGGGTCACAAAACCTGTGTGGAACACAGCTGCGGCTTTTTTCCAGTCTGCGCCATGTTGCACATTTGTGGTCTAAAAGCTCACACAATGTGACTGTTGAGAGATGCACACTAAAGCACTTTACCCCTGCTTTCAGTCTTCATGCTAAAGTTAAAGACTGCCCCCTGGCTCCTGCTCCATACCTTGGAGAAGTAAACAGACATATTTACCGTAGCATTCATCTGCTCCTTTAACCAGTAGGAATCATTTGAAGACATTAGTTCTCCAGACTGTGGCATAATGAGGGCAAAACACACTAGTGGAAAGATGTAGTGAGCGTTCCAAAGAAGAACATTACACTTTGTACTTGTGAGAAGAAAAAAAAATCTGGAAAAGTCTAAATCTGGTCCCATTTAATAATTTTCCTACCCTAATTAAATTTCTCTCTCAAGTCAAGCTGTTCAGCTTTTCTTTGGTCAATCTAATTTGAATCTTTTCTAACATGCCCCTATGTGTAAACCCTTCCTTTGTATTCCCCTAATTTGAAATCTTCCTTTCTTTCTGTACTCTTAAAAACAAGTGGGATGATAGATGGCCTCAGTCTGTTTTATTAACTCTGACTCAAATCATCTATTCTCCACCTTTCCCTTGTCATTCCCATCTTCAGCATCTCAATTCCTTATGCGCTTTCTCGCGTTCCATTATTCATTGTGCATATCAGTGATCGCACTCAAGGCTATTCCTTTTGTCTCCTTTTTTCTCCCTCTCCCTTTCACTGTCTGTTACTTTCCAATTCAGATGAATTCAGATGAATTAACTGCAGAGGATCTCATAACTCCTCTGCCATTCTCCTACCATTACGTCGCCTTCCCGCCCTCCCACTTTTACTCCATCCTTCCTTTAATCCTCCTTTCATCTTTTCCTCAACACACCATGAACCTCCCTCTGCCCAACTGCCTTTCTGCCGCTGTTTTCCACCCCCTTACTTCCCTCTCATCCTTAATCTTCCCTCAGCCGTTCCCCTGTCTCTACATCCGACCCTCGTTCTCTTCCCTACTAGATTTCTGCTTCTCATCCACCCACACTCTACCTTCCATTAGACTGTGTGTGTGTGGTAATGTTGTTTGTACATGTGCCATTGTGTGCATGTGTGCATGTTTTTTTCTCCAGGGCATGAAGTTCATTACTGCGGAGGTTAGAATGATGACGACGGTGATAAAGATAAAAAAAAGTAAACACAAAGATACTGATCAAGCATGTCCCAATAGCAATGTGTGTGCATGTTTGATGTTAGTGGTCCCCCTGAAGGACAGATTTTAGTCCCTCAAAATGTACAGAACAGAGGAGTTTGCGATTTTTGTTTAGTGAGAGCTGCTGTTAATTGGAGTTGCTCCAGGCTTTCCTCGGGCTACTGGGAAGTGTGCACAAATGTGTAACTGTGCGTTTGCCTCTATGCTCGTGTGTGTGTGTCAGCATAGCTGATACAGAGACATGAGCCATAAGGTTTAGGCTTCCACAGAGAGGACAGAGATGGAAATTAGCAGCGCTGCTGCTACCAGCGTTTGCAAGCAAAGTGACAGCTACGTTAGGCAGCTCGCAGCAGTGGAATTAAATTAGGTTGCAGGAATCAAACATATACTGGCAAAAACACTGAGCAGCAGCAGCTTACAAGGTGAGGAGGGTAACCGCGTGTCACTGTTTGTTGGTGCCAGATGACATTTTTTATGTGTTCATATAAGTTCATCAGCAGTTACATGCTATTAAGTCCCCGCTAGGTTTTCACTGGCAGCAGGTCTACTGTCACTTTTACTGCAAATGTATAGGTGATGAGCAAAGGATGTCCACTGAGTGTCCATTTACTGTAACACGGGCAGACAGAGCTAATTAAATGCTGATGCTGTGAGGAGATGGAGATGTAGCTGGCCATATGTGTACGTGTTCTGGTGTGTGCTGGTCTATTTCCGTACTGAGCTCCTTCTATAGTTTAATCTTTTTCATGCATACACACCCATAAGCTTCTTCCTCAGTGGTACACAGTTTATCTTTGAGCCAAGTTTTTCTGTTCTATTATTTACACTCCTCTGGCCCAATCCTCAGGGAAAATTAATGTACAAGATTGCAGAAATTGTTTTCATTATCCACCCCCAAGGTCTAAAATGAATTAAGCATAAAAGATTTCGTGTAGTCTGTTCCCTTTTCATATAGTTTGCAAGTTAATTTCGCTTTGAGAATTGGCCTTTTTTTTGTGAATTGAAGATTATTAAGCATCGTCTGGCAGACTCACTACAGAGCTGGCTTAGGTTTAGCACTCCCGAGAAGATATTCTCACTTGGTATATTCTTTTATCTGTTTGTGTTCACTTGCTTGAAGTAAATTTATATTAAAATATTTTTTATTAATTTATGAAAGCAATTTTGGGATACTACCTCATGGAAAGAAAACGATAACAGTTTTAACATTCACCCTTCATTATTCGACCACTGTCCCATTAAAAAAGATGCCTATGAAGAGAAAGTAAACATTACTGTGAAAAACACAGTAATTATTTAATACTGGGCTAAACAGCCCGTAGCAATACAAGATCTATTGTGTAGTGACGACTGTGACATGACAGGGAGCACAAAGAGATGTTGTGGCACAACGCCATCATAATCATCCTCGTTATTTTGCTTATCGTCATATCTGAACACACATAAATTCTCACCCATCAGTCACTTCTCCACAGGTATCGACGTCAGCTAGTACACACACAAACACATGTAAGACATTTTCTAGTGACACAGACAGAGCTGCCTTAAGCTCGAGGCGCAGGCTGAACTACATTTCAGTATTTTCTCCTCCAAGTTTCTAAAAATACAGATCACACAGTGGAATTTCAGAACAGAAAGGTAGACATGCGTAATACACAACATGTAGTCGGATGTAAACTTCTGGGTTTTGTATAGAAATAAATAATAATGATAATATTGAATATATAATGTGTTTAATGATTAGTATTTACTCGATGAGAGATTTTGCTGACTTCACTGGTTTCTCTGAGTCGTTTCCTGCTCTTCCTTCAACTCTCAGAATCGACTGAGAGCTTTGGCTCTGAAGTTCACGTTTTCTCTACTGAACCTCGTGATGCCATTTACATTTAACGAACCTTCTGTTCCTAGTAAAAAAAAACAACTTGTGATGGACTGGGCCCATTTTAAAAGATCCAAAAGTGAAGGGCTGATGGAACAGTTGACGAGGAGCCTGATGCATAAAAGCAATTTGCTAGTGAACAGTTTGGAAATGGTGCCAGTGTCATGTTTCACAAATGACAGCTGCTTAAAAAGTGCTGATGAATTCGCCAGTTGTGCAGACGTCTAGCAAGTACATGCATGGGTCTGTACCGCATTTAATTTCATCAACCCTTTTAGTTGCAGGATAAAATCTGGAGTGTGAACTGTTCCAACTGCTTGAAAGATGGATATACTGCAGATTTATATGATGTGATCACCTAAATAAATAGAAGTGAAGAGTCATACGCTGTGACTGCAGAGTAGAAACACACTGTTATTCAGTCGACCATCATTGATGTAAAAGAAACAAAACAATTCACCAACAGTAAAATCAGCAGAAAACAGAAAATGATCACTGTCACAGCTTCAGCCTTTCGCCACGTCTGTGCTTCTCGAGCTTGTATGTGTGGACGACTGCTTGGGCATTGGTGCAACAGATTCCCTCCCCGCCTGCCCTCCTCACAGTCCTGCGATCAAATCCAGCTACAGCAACCTCACTGCAACCGCGAGGCTGTTACTCTTTGTACTTGGAAAGTTTGTTGATAGTTTGCTGCCTGGGGACTTAGTCAAGATGCAGACTCATCTCTTCCCACACACACACACACACACACACACACACACACAGATTCTCTACCATCTGGTTATCAGTGTTGCTTCCCTTTAGTGAGCTGGAACATAACAATCACATGCTTAACAATTCTCTAACAGAGGCCAAAACAATAAAACCGTGGCGGTGGAAATATTATTGCACAACTGTTGGATTCCAGTACACTGCATTAGTTTTAGATGGGCATACCTAATTAACAGGGAACTGAACACACATATAGTATAACACACACACACACACACACACACACACACGTATAATTTGGTTTTGCCTTGGAAAAACGTTTGTTTCAATCTTCGCGCCATTGTATGAAAGACCAGTGTCACTCACATGTTGACTGACAGAGAGAAAGATCAATCAATGACTGCGCGACCGTCACTTAGACACCGGACGGGAAGCTGGTGCGCTGCTGGGACAGGCTGCCACAAAACATGTCAAAATGATCAAATGATGTCATGTCACAAACGACACGCTGACATTTTACTGGAACAACAATATTTCACCAGTGTGCAGGGCAGCCAGCTGTTGCCCAGTTGCTGCAGAGCTCGACGCTTTGGATCAAAGTGCAACAGTAAAAGAGGGATAATTCATAAAAGCTTCACTGATTGCATGATAGGCAATCACATAAACAAGCACCGCTTCCGTCCATGCAGCTTTGCTGTAGGTCAATAAATGAAAACAGATGTAATCAACAACAGAACGAGGCCCAGTGGAAGAACTACAGATGAGCCACGGCATCATGTGATTCGCCAGGTCTACTGACTGCACGTACAGGAACAGAGCACAGTGACAAAGAGTCACGCTGAGAGCGGCACGGGGACATGTTCTACGTGACAATCATGGAGTAGCCAGTTTCGCTCTAAATGTGCGATTTATCCACATTCATGTTGCTCCATGCTGTCAATTTGCTTCCCAATGGAGTTCTTCCTGTATGATTGTGATGGAATTATCAGTGAACTCTGATTCTGTGGAGAAAGTCCAGACACCAGTGATTGTGCTGTGATTGCAGCCCGTGGCTGCTTAAGTGTTTCTGCTGAAGGTGAAGAGTGGCAACAGTGGAAGGATTAGCTCGTCCTGGACGAACAGGTTCACAAAGCAGACAGACGCTGCAGTAGGAGAAATACACTAAGATAAACTGAATGACAACAATTAAGCAATAAAAAAAAAATATATATATATATATATATATGAACATAAAGGCAATACTGATTTACTGGGCCATTTGAGGGAACTCTAAAGGAAAAGCAGTAAACACAACACTGACCTGTAAGAAAATCTGACATCCAGCTGATAAAAAGCAGCATTAGTATTCATTCCCAGTTGTGTTTTGTTCAGCCATTAAACAAGTTCAATATTCACTCTCCTTTAATCTCCGTGTTTGGGTTCCACCATCTCCTGATGAGAATAAATGTCGTTTCAGCTGCTGAATGCTCCACGATGTCCATCAGACAGGTACCAACTTGGCGTGTTAGGCGCTGAGCAGGTAGTGCACAGCGGGTTTATCACGGGCCTTTTGGCTGAAAACAGCTGCTTGTTGATGAGCGCGGTGATAATGAGAAGCAGCAGAAAACCAAAGTCAGTGAATCTGGTTTTAACACGTATTGACTGTAGTGTTTGAGGAGAGAAGTAACAGCTAGTAACTGGCGGTGAAGCTTACTGTTAAAGACTTCACCCTGCTCACAGTCCTGCAGACCAGTTCCCCGTCGCCACAAATCATTAACGCGAGACATATCTGCTTTCATGTGCATGAGCAGTGTCAGTTTCAGTTGCATGATCCAGTATAAAAACAATGCGCTTTTAAATCAATAAGATAAACATCTTCAGACAGTGTGTCTGTGTGCACTATTGACAAACAGATAAATCACATTTGTAACAGATTAAACTGAATTAACCTTGGTCGTGTGTGCCACCGTTAAACCCAAGCTTCTTCTCCTGCCGTGTAGTAAGGGAGGAGAGGGCAAATGAAATCTATATTAGCAATGTACTGCAATGACTGTTTATGAGACATCTACATATCCATAACAGCTTTTCTGTGTCAGGGTCAGAGGCTGCGGGGATACACAGCAGAAAAAAAATGTCTTTAGACCCTCTTTCATATTAAAAGGTCCCTCAATTTCACTGCATTATCACTCTCACGAACACCTGACACTTGCGGTCTCCCGCGAAAATGGCAAATCTTTCCTTTCTACAGGTTGAAAAATGTCATGCACCAGTTCACTAGAAAGCAATTTAGAGCTGCAGAAGCAAACCTGACCCGAAAGCTTCCATATCCTCACAAATAAACGCATGCGAAGCTCAGCGGGGTTTCTGTTGGGATGGCTCAGGCTGCGTTCGGCTTTTATTGCTGCAATTATAATCTGCTATCAACTGATTTTGGAGTGATACATCTATGACAAGAGTCTATAAAATATTTAATATTGTTTTCTGACCACTTTCAATCACTGACACGGCTCTCTCTCTCACACACACACACACACACACACACACACACACACACACACACAAAAACAGACATGTGCACGTTGAGCCCAGCCCAGAGAAGATTACTTTTACTTCACTGTAGAAATCAATAAAAGCACTCTATCGCTCAATTTAATGCCCACACCTTCCCAACAAACTCATGCACAGACAGACAGACAGACAGACACACACACACACACGCACACACACACCCACACACACACGCACACACACAGTTTCTCCTTATTGTCTTATTTACAGTACAACTGTATCTCTCACTTGCTCCTCATTTTATTTTACTCCACTACTTCTTTCATACTCTGCCCTTTTCCCACGCTTTGTATAGCAGGTCATGTGGTGAGCTGAAGTCATTGCAGGTTACCATTGAGTTGTGTGTGTGTTTGTGTGTGTGTGTGTGTCACAACCACTGAGCCAGAGTAATGGATTTGTTCAGCTGTCCGTTGCAGTTCTTTTGCCACTGAATGATCCAGCAAACTGGTCAGAATCACCAATTACACACGCTCGCTCACACACACACACACACACACTCTCTCTCTCTCTCTCAGGCGTTTTACATACAACATGCGCACACAATTTAAACGTAGCATATATTGGTGATTTAGAGTCAGCCTATAGATCACTATCAGATAATTAGCTATGTGAGAAGAGTTAGAGTAGAAATGTACTGTTGCTCAATCCAAATTCTTTTCCAGCTGTTCTAAACAATTCTGCCGTGCGTAACTACGTCCAGAAACAACACTTAACCCTGACGCTTTATATACAAACAGCAGGAGAGCGAAGGTTGTATGATTCGGGGACTCAAATCCAAATTGATTTATCAAACTATTGCTTCTTTAAGAAAAACAAAAAGAGGTCACTATATTTGGGCTTTTCATCCAGTTCACTGACTCTCGTCCACTGAAGCTGCAGATGAGACATACCTCCACTGTCTGTTAACTGGTCTGGAGGAGGCTCGTTGTCTGACTGACACAGCAGAGCACTGTGGTGTGGTTAATACTATGCATCCAGCTGTGAGGAGCAGCCTCTCTCCCGTAATGTTAGAAATAGTTAAAGCGGATAATATCTATTATACTGTACTCAGTGTGTGTTAATGTGGAACAGACAGAGGGCCACGTTATTTTTTTCACTCCGGCAGACTCTGTTGAGGTTTTTGCAGCATGCAGTGCTCCCGTGCGTGTCGACGCAGGTCTCATTTGTTCGTATTGGAGGTTGCTGCTCCGCCAGACCGATAGTATTCATTCAGTTCTTTTACTTAGTTGCAGAATGCTATTGTAATTACTAATTGGTTGCACTTGAAATGTGCCCAAATAGTTCTGCCCTTGTAGTTATATCACACACAACCACCAAAAAGAAGTTAATGGGATTCAGGCCAACTGTATTTGAATCTCTCACCGACCTCTCACTGTTTCACTGCTATGCATTAGGCATCGACTTCATTCCTGATAAAACGTAAGCACTGCAACTTATTCTTTCCACACTGAGGCTGCTGGCGGGGACGAGTGTGATCATCATGCATGTAGGCATGAGCTATCTAGCAGCATCGAGCTGTTCGCGAGCATGAGAAGACCAGACCGGCCTGCCTCTCCTAAACTCTCTCAGTGTCCAAAAGCAACACACAGAGCAGAACGGAGTAAAACAAAAGTGACTGTTTCTGAGTGCCAGAGAGAAATTACAGACTTCAGAGTAAGCATGAATACGAGCTGCACACCAATCCTGTATCCTGTCAGCGTGGGACTCATGAACTGTCATGGTTTAAATACAGACACGTGGTGAAAATATAAGACCAAGAGAAGGAAGAGGAAAGAAACTGACACTGCTTCTGTCACTGCCACCGCCTCTATAGTCAGTGTCATCTCATTGACTCTCCACTGATCACAGAGCCTCCATTCATTCTGCAAAAACAGCTCATTTGGCCGGGACCGCCACTCATGATCTCACTCACTTATGATCGCTGATCGCTGGAGAGTAACCGGACAAAACAGGTACAAATAATCCCCAGCAAGATTTTTTACCAAATGTCAGAGCTGGTGATCGACATTTAATGAAACCGTTTTTAAACCTTTAGTGAGACATTACACCAAGCTATTAGAGTTTTAATTAGTTTTCGGTTTAGAAGTGATGGTTCTGATATTGTGTTAGCATGTCCTGCAGAGGTTACCAGATTTATATTCCCCTCTGCTGCTGGTACTCTATTAATTTCCAGTGCATGCAAGGTCACAGAACACTATTCTAAGGGATTATGCCCATATCTGAATTGCCTCCATGTCTATTGATGAATATTTTGTACCAGCATATGAGAACATGCCTGAATATGTAATGTATTCCATTTGCAGTGCAGAATTTCATTTGTTTGTGTGTGTGTGTGTGTGTATCTTTGCGCGCCAGTCACCGTGCAGGCCTGTTTGACTTGTTTGTTTCTGATGTAGATGTGTAGGTGTTACATTAAAGACATTGCCCGCTTCACTCACTCCGTCTCTCAGCTCCACTCAAACATGTCACAACATATTATATCTCTGCTTTTCCTGTGTCTGCGCGCTTTGCTTGTAAGTCGCAAAAAAAAAAGCGAGCGAGAGAGCGAGCGAGCGAGCGAGAGAGCGAGCGAGCGAAAGACTCTTGGAGTCAGTGTTATCTAGAGAAAAATATGTAAGAGCAAGACAAGCGCACAAAGAAATACACATTTGACATGTGCACATTAATCCGAGCAAAGACAAAAAGTACAGTATATAAAACACTGGCAGCAAAATGAAACCCATGTTACGTTTTGGTGCATTTGAAAGTAACTTTCCCTTCACTGAGATTTTGCTGGTAGTGCTATTTGTTAGTTATCCTCCAAAACCAATGCTGTACATGCAAACCTAGCACTGACATATGGGTTAAGTTGACAAAAAATACAGACACATTTATGTGACGCAGTCATAGAAAAGTCATCAACATTCAGGTTACAATTGTTAAACACTTCGCAGCACTTTTTCCCCGGCGTGTTTAAAATCCAACTTGACTGCTTTAAAAGTGAGTTCAAAGCTCGGCTGGAAGGCTAAAATTTGAATCTGTAAGCCCCAAAACACTGTGAAGATAATGCGTGTTGACTGTCCAAGGTGACCTGCAGGCCAGTGCAGAGTTTCCACATACGCTGGAAACCCATCGCCGCGGCCAAAACGAGGTTATTATTTGGCTTTAAATCTTGTGATGTGTTCCAAGCTTCAAACAGAAAATCTATGCTTGAACAAATCTTCGTGACACATTTTCTCTTCTCCTCTGGTTCTTGCACAGAGCAGCTTAGTAGCAGGGACAGATAAACACTGACAGGCCGAGCACCAAAACACACTGGCAGAAATATAAAATAGGTGCTTATAGTCTGGTTTTCTGATCGTGCACTGTGGGGAAAATGTTCTGTAAAAGAAGTTATGAGTGTGTTTTTAAAAGAGCAATCAACAGATTTTACTGACATTTGGAGGAAAGTGCCACAATGTGTCTGAGGTACAAAAGCAAGGTTGTATTGTTCCTGGTTTTCTCATTTAAAACATGTTTCGCAGCACATCGAGTTTTTAGGAAAATAATTTTTCTTCACCGCGCCAACAAACATTGTCTGTAGGTTTCATAACATTTGGTAAAGTTACTCTTTAGTTACAGTATTTCTAAAAAGCCATGATTTTTTTTTTCCGGGACTGATGCTAAGATAAATACATTTGAATTTTTGTGGACATTTTGCGATTTGACACTGCAGCATTACCTTAGACTGAATATACACAACAACATTAAGCCAGGCTCAATGTTATTGAGACAGAAGTTTAACTACTGAGCACCTGAAACCACAGCTTCTCATCCCTGGTGATACGACCGGTCGGCCTCTCTGCGCCCAGCCCCTCGTGTGTGTTACAAAGAAATTTACCATCAGTACATCATAATTTGATTCAATTTAATTAGTAATTTTTAGCATACATGATGATTGTTACACAGATATCGGAGAGATTTGACTATCTTCTAAATATGTTGCTACTAATTTGACTTGCTGACCATTCGGCCATCTGTTAACAAGTACCAAAGAATGTAAGAGAGCGGTTTTCATTAACCTTTGAACACCCATAATTGTCCCAGCAAACTTAAAAAAAATACGTTTTTAGTTCTTCCTGTGAACTGTCAACTACAAAATGAAAACATCACTTGATGATTACTAAACAAGAAATCAGATAATTGGTAATACATCTGATACAACAACAGAAGGTAATCAAAAAAAAAATGATGAGAACAGTGTGTGTCTGCAACCTGATAAACACCAACATCACAGTGTTACACTGTTTTTAATACAACTACAAAGATAAGCTTTTTGAATGTAGGGAGAAATAACCTATATTACTACTGGTGTCTGGTACCTGTACATCTATTTATACATCTAAATAGATAGATGTATTTAGCTTTTTACTAATGTTACAGGTAGTGTCGTCCTTGTTGCCTTTTAAAACTATTCTAAATTCTGTATTTGAACTCATCCCTGGCGTCTTTTCCACTGACAAACTGGAATTGGTTCAGTTAAATCTCTTTGAGAGACGGAGACGGAACACTGATATTTAACAACTAGGAATTTTAGACCAAATTTCAAATATGGCAGAAGTGAGCAAATATCCCCTTCTAAAAGTTTATGAGCGAGGCCAACCTTAAAAAAGCCAATCATTTCTGCTTCACTTCTACATTTTGTAGCATTCTCATTTATTGCAATTTCATAATGACCAATACCTGAGGGTCTGAGTGGAGCGTAGCAGAGCACAGTGGAGAGAGACCCGAGCGGAGAGGATTAAACTGTCATGGTATAGGAGGCAAAAGTAGTTCCATGAGTAATAATACTGGCATAACTGACTCCATCTGGCAACGTCATGCAGCATAACAGACACTTTGTAAGATCCACAGGTCATATTTGTGTTTGTCACCGGGATAAAATAAGATGCTACAACCTGCGTCTGCTAACCAAACACTTCACCAAGCACTACCAGGTTACCCATGGGGAAGTCTTAGGAGTGTTATGTGTTTTATTTCTGTTTATCTCTTTCCACAGGCAAGCTGAAGACGCTCAGCTCTATGGAGACGCCTCTCGTCTCCTCCTTAAATCGGACGCGCTTGTTAACTGTATATTAGACGTCACGTCGTCTATGTTTTGCAGCTCAGCCAGGATGAAACAGAAGCGCTGATCACAGGTTCACAGGCCCAGAGACAGAAACTGTCCTCCAAACCTAATAGACGGGGACTTACTCTAAGACAAGAGACGTTGGAGTGATTTTCAAAGTTCATGTCTAGGGTGTCATTAAACAGTATTTGATCATCTGAAAAAGATTTTTTAACTGAGTCCATTTCTCAGAGTGAGCAGCTAATACATTGAACATTTCTAACATTTTAATGGAGTTAAGCCTGAGGAACTAGAAACTAACTAACTCTATGTCCTCCCTCTTCAACCTGGCTCTTTTATTATTTATAATAAAATATTTTGGACCAAGTGTCCTAACATAGTTTAAAATGGTTTTTAATGAACTTTTTTTTTCATATCCATTAGTCTTAAAAAGTTTTTTTTATGTTTTTTTATTTATTCTGTTGTATTATTGCCTTGTCAGTCATCTGTAAACCTTTTGAATTGCATAACCCTGTATTAAAAGTGCTGTAGAAATAAGGACCGAGTGATGGAAGTGTTCTGCTCCGTGTCCCACGTTGACACAGTAGATCTGATCTGAGACTCTGGTACTATTTATTCCGATACCAGTCCACTGGAGCGAGTCCAAGTATCCGCACGCAGATTTCAACCAGTATTTGCCCAGCAAGCACGGTGGAGATCTCTCATGATGGATTGCTGTTGTAAATGTGGAGGAAACATTTATATGTAAATAATAGCATCTGTATGCTGGCTGCTCACACGAAACACACACCTATACACAGGAGGGAACCTGGAAAAGCACAAGAAGAAAACTCACACACGTTCATACAGCAGAGCTAATGAGATGACGTATGAGAGCTCTTAAGCTTCTACCCAGAGCCTCTTTCACTTCACTCTCCACTGGTCGAGTATTTGTGAGTGTTTCCTTCTTTTCTCACTTCTGTTTTTCCATTTTCCTCTTTCACTGTCAGCGTTAAGCAAGATGCGATTGAAGCGCTCAAAGATGATGTATTTGCTTACACCAGATCAAAATAAAGGACCAACATTGCTTTGTGTATTTGCAGAGTAACACAACATTTATACAAATACTGTGCTTATGTACTATTGAGATGTTTCTACTTTGAGTATGTGAGATCAGAAAAGTAAAAAATGTGGTCAGAGTAATGGTACAGGGTATTTACAACCAGGTGCATTATGAATGTGAGCAACATGATAATGCATCAATAATTATAATCCAGTGATATAATCTACATTACTTTACTTTACTTTACTTGGCAGACGCTTTTATTCAAAGCGACTCACAGGGAGCTGGCGCTGGGTGTCTGGCTCAGGGACACACCTGGTAGGGGATGGATTAGGAGTCAGACAGGGTTTCTAACCTGCAACCTTCTGCATCACAGTCTGACACTTAACCCATTGAGCTACCAGGCTGCATTAGTGGGGCAGGGGGATCATTGACACTATGACTGAGACAAATATAAAGAATAAGAACAGCTGAATGCTTTATATAACTAGAATATGACATATTTGTTTCCACAAATATTTACGAGAAATGATTCCTCTTGATACTTTAGAGGGTTGAAGGGCCCAGTTCTGTGCCCCCCCTCCTTCCGTTCTTCACCATCACCAACCTTGTGCCGAAGGGCAAACCAGGCATGTTAACTGAGAGGATTCATCTAGCACTTTCTGGTTTACCCCGACACCCCCAGTGTCTGTCTACACCCCAGGCGATTCCTCCCATCTTCTATCTTCACTGACCTACATGTTTTGAAGCTGCACTCATCAGTTGATTCTAATCGCCTTTCTTCTAATGTTTTTCTTCTCTATGGTGACTCCATCATTTTTCTCGTGCACTCTAATGGCCTCTCCTCATCGAACAACAATAACTTCCCAAATGAATTTCATTAGTAATCAATCAATTTAACAAACTATACCCAAACAAAGGATGTTTTGGCGAACAAGTCAATACGCTCCCTAATCAGCAGCAGAGAACAGTACCTGTGTTAGAGCCAAGTAATTAGCAGACAGTCAGCATGTTGTACGTGTGTGTGTCTGTGTGTGTGTGTATGCGCAATAGATGTACACAAGTAAACACAACATTTTCCTATAACTCTCAGTTGATAGGTATGACACCTGCGACCTTGTTAACTGTACACAATAAAATGTCTGAAGTCTCAAAGTACTAATAAGATACAGTGAAACCTGGAACTGGACAGCAAATAGACCAAGTGAAATTTAGATGAGGGAGTAATGAAGAGGAAAGAAGAAAAGGAATCTGCTACTCAAAGTCAGACTCTCTTTTAGGAGTTTCCTGTGTTCTTGTAAAACACTTCAGTCATCCACCAGTCATCCAACAATTTGACACCTTTGTTAGACAAAACATTTTGGGCCAAAACACGTAGGACTGAATGGTTTGTGCAGCTGAATGTTGCTGAGTGCTGCTGAGACATGAGGCCGTTAGTCCTTTCTGCCTCGCCAGCTTTGAATTGCATTGAAATTTCATCATGAAATTATATTACTTGCAAAAGCAATATGTCTCAACGTGATGCCACAACATGCTTAAATATTCAGCTTGATGTCATGTTCTGTTTTGGTGTTCTCAGTTGAGCAACCCTATATTCTGCAAATTACAACTACTCTAAACAACTAATTTGCAACAGTAAATATGATTTAAAGGAAAAGTATCTGCCGCCGGGTTCTGTTTGTTATGAAACTAATCGAGAATTCTTTCAATTAACATATAAACATTGCGTAAACCAAATATATACAGTAAATGTTCACTGACAACATATATAAACAGTGCACATTCAAGTAACATGCACGAGCCTTTTGTGACACAATATGAATGTGCAGCGGGTTTACGGAAAGCACTGAAAATACTGCAATGTTCTGGAGAGTGTGACTTCTCTGGCGCGAACAAGCTCAGCATAATAATCCCACAAGTGTGGACTGCTTATGAAAGCGAAAGGAAGGAAAAGGTTGATGGAAAGACACTTACTGATAACGAGGCAGACGAGGAAGCTTGGGGATGAAGTACTACACAGGTAACACCAACAAGTTTGGAGAAGACTGAAGCAGCCACTTGAATTCGCAGGTAATGACATGTTTTAACTTCTCAAAAGATGAGTCCGGCTGCTGTGACTCAATTTCCCGGCCTACTTCTAAAGTAATGATGTCTCACAAATTACAGTGGAATCATTATATACTCAACCAAGATGCAGTTCTTCGTCGCTGCTCGCTGAATTGTCCTTGTTAAGTGCTTGTTTAGCGCAGGTTAACAGATGGATGGTGTGTTTTACACAGTGTAGAGGGACAATACTCAGAAGACCGAAAAAAGTTCAGCCATTAACATTGTACTGCTAACTGGTAGAATCATATCCATTTGCACATACCTGCCAACCCTTTTGTTTTCACACACACACACACACACAAATAGATGCAAACACACTCAAAAAACAAGTGCACGGACAAAATGCATTGACTGAAAACACAGACACACACGCACTCCTTATCTTCTGTATTTAACCTCCTCAGCCGGCAGTGGAAGACAGGAAAAAGAACTGCAGCGCCTCTGCTTGTCAGTAACATGCTTGAAATGGAGGACCCAAATGCAGACCAAGGACAAGAGAGGGTTCAAACAAAGGATGTTTAT
>JAUMHF010000001.1:4634914-4652322 GCA_032359275.1 Microctenopoma steveboyesi
AGAGAGAGAGGGGAGTGATCAAGGTGAGGGAGGAACAAAAGACACATGAGGGCTGGAGAACACATGACACTGACACTGCTGAGGTCTGACGAACAGTCTTCACGAAGCATCCGATTCACATTCAACATTTCATGAGGAGCTCGTCTTTTTCTTAGTGTTTAATTTGTGGGTGCACATATGCGCACGCACACACACACACACACACACACACACACACGAACACTGTTTTGTTCAATTAGGTCTCTCCCTGTCTCATTGTGCATTATTGCAGCTGATGTTTTCTCCTTGCTTTGCATGTAAATTGCTAAACACAGTTTCATGATTTCTGTCAAAACACAGCAATCAAAAGCTAGAGAGAGACCAACACCAATGCCACAAAGCATTGCAATACTACAGGAGAAATAAACACACACACAGAATACTGACTATGTGGCACAGACTAGTACGTGTAAAACAAATCTCAGTGACACATTAACAATTTGTGATTCACTATATGTGTCCACACAGCAATAAAACACCCAACAATTCGCATTTGTCCAATTTATTTGGCATGTTAAAGGTCTACTTTACCAAAATATATTAATGCCTTCGACAAAGGCAACGTCAATGGAGGCCTAATAAAGGTTAAGCAGGTGGTCTTTACTGTGATTACAAGCAAAAGGGCGACGTGACCAGTGTTTTCATCAGTGAAAAAGTTTGAGAAAAAGGTCACAGTCAGACTGTCCCTCTGTCCGGCCACCGAGTTCTTGTGAAGGCAATATTTAAGGAATGCTTGGAAGGAATTTGAAATAACAACTTGGATGCAATGATGCATTCTGATTAGAATAAAATCTATCGGTTCCTGTATCTGATGCGGATCCAGAGCCTGGTTTCGCACCATGGAAAACAACCTGGACAGTCAGCCCCCAGTAGTTGATGAGGAGCCACCTAGCTACGCTCCCCCTGTTAGTGGCCTCCTGGTAAACTCAATTGCGCTGCTCAGAGCCAAGGCCTGCAGCAAGCACAAGACACACTTTCCCACACGCACGCCACCTGAAAGAGTGAGAATGTCTGAAAACAAGTGAGGAAAATATCGACAAATACATTCAAAACAGTGGGAGAAAGAAAAAAGAGGGCAGCGAAAGACTAGGTCTGATCAACAAGTGTGAGCTATGACCTCATCATACAGATTTAACACAGCTGATAAACAGTTATTCAACTTATACTTTCCGTTTTTATCACAAGTTCCAGAAACACTGTTCACAGGTAGGTAATTATTTTGTCATCACGTCTCTGCAGCTACATGTTTTATTTGAATTAAATACAATTAGGTTTAGTCAGGCTTCGATGTATCCACACGGTTAGGAAGGAGTCCATTGAATTTACTCAAAATGTAAATAAATGCAACCATTTTAATCACAGCCGTGATCCTGTTCTGACTTACAGAGTAGAAATTGATAATTTAATAGTTTTTCCTCAAAACCCTCTGCATCTGGAGACTGCATCATCTAAGAAAGAAAATCCCTTACAGTAGATGCCAATACTGTCATGGAGTCTCTAAATGCAGTGAAAGGTACCTACACAGAGGAGGGCTATGGGCTCCAATCACGGTCACAATGTTTTTGTTCTTGTAGCTTAGGTTTCTACTCGCAAAACTACTTCTACAAATACTCGTCTAAAACATCAATATCTCATGCAAAATAAGACAAATCCTCAAGGCCTCCTTCAGGTAAATATAAATACAACCAGAACTTATCTGCTCACAAACCTTTTTCCACATTTGATCAACAGAATTGATCCATAAACCACAGAGAACAGAATAAAAACATTGAATAAAGATACACATCTGGGTTGTTTTATGGTGTAGACACATTCCCCATAAATTAAAGTTTAGATGTTGAGCACAATACACAAAAACACAGCCTCAGGCAATACAGCATCTTATCAAACAGAAGAAACTACCTAATGATACTCCTAACCTAATTAACCTGTCAAATACCAGGTTCACGTTCTTCGAACAACACATAAATTGACATGAAAAACATCTGCATTTAGACAGATGTGTTGATCAGGCTTGACAGTAGTTTGTATTGTTGTGTTTTTCATATAAACTAGGCTGACAGAATATTTTTTCTTTAGCCCAAAACAACAACACCACCACAATGTAGAAGGTCTAGATGTACCACAGGAATTAGTCAACACCCAAACAGCTGCATTAGTCAGCTGCAAACAGCTGCATTAGTCAGTACCACAATAACCAGACATTTTATAGAAATGCTTGATTGGAGTAGGGAGAAGAAAAAAGAAAAAGATGGGAATATCATAGCCAGAAGCTGAAGAAGACGCTTCAGTCAGGAGACCGTCCACTTAATTAGCCTGAAGGCTTCACACAAAGGGGCAGACAGCCCCCGAGCTCAGCACTTAGCATCTCATAAAACTGTCCATTATTTGTTTTTGCATGGAACAACTATAACGTGTTAATTAAATGAGCTTTTAAGTGTTTAACCCCAACATTATTGCCCGGCTTATTCTGCTTTGTTGTACACAAACTGTATTGTATTTATTAAAAAAGAAATCTTAGAGGCTTAATGACTTTTCCACAAACCAAATTTGTGACAGTTGTTCACTCCAAAAAAGATAAAGTCTGAAGTGCTTCTCCTGTGAAGAAAAAAAAAAGCACAGAAACATGTGCGAAAAACACATAGCTTCAATAATTAAGGGGCAAATCACATGAAATTGAAAGAATAATCTCAGCTATTTGCCGCTGACATACTGTAGTTAGCAACATGAAAGTCAGGACTAACACAAACAGAGGAAAACAGAAGGATGTTTTCTTGTTTTCCTGCTTTCATCCTCTCATTTTCAAGCCGTTTTATTCTGACTCATCAAAAATTCTGTCAGAAGTCATCTTTGAAGACTTTGGCTCAGTACCCCGATCTCTTGTCCTGGCTTTGTTGATATTTTCTTCCAAATGTTAATTTGACGCTTATGTTTATGGGTGTGTGGTTGTGCTCAGTGCAGTCCTCAGGGGGTTGTTTACAAGTAAAGCCTGGAGGTGCCTGACAACGTCATTGTGATGTTCCAACACTAATTAACTCATTAAAACATAAACAGAGAAGAGGAGCTTGGTTAGTGCACACACAGACGGCGTGTTTGTAGCCGACTGGATGAATGCAGAGTAAAGAACAGTGAATGACAACAGGTCCTGCACAGTTAAGTTGCTGAGCTAATGTAAATTTAATTTAAGCAAGTGTTTGTCGTCTGCAGATTATAACCCGGTTTACTTTTGTCACAGATGTCAGACATACTGAGATAAAAGTTAAGATCCCACCTTAAGGTGGGCAGACGTTCCAGAGCTGACACAGCAGGCAGACGACATTATCCAGGTGTCACCGGAACAATGAAAAGATGAGTGTCTGAAATTTCACAACAGCTGGAATCTGCATGAAACACACGATAGGACTTAAGTCAGTAAATGAATGATGGGTTTACTCAACAGCTGCTGTCCAAGGACAATGAACATTGAATCTCAGCTAGGATAAGTATCGAGTCCATGAGTTATGGTTAGGGTTAGGGTTAGGGGTAGGGTTAGGGGTAGGGCTGGGGTTACCACTAGAGTGGTATCCCTTTATTTTTGGGGCAGATTTTTAGATCTTTCATTCACAACTACTGACTATGAACACCCCTAAATGTACCTTTTGATCATCAGGTTTGTACAATTATCATAAATAAATTCTGCGTAAACCAGCCGGTGATATTTTCATAGCACAGCACTTTACACAATAAACTGTATCTGTAGATTTTCAGTAAGAACATTTTGATTTCTGTGTGGTCACGACTGGCCCACATGCATGTCTGGAGGGTGCCGATTATCTGAGAAGATAATCACCTAAGACCAGCCTGAAATTGGGTCGCTTTCGTGATTATCAGGAGGCAAATTGGGTGCGGAAACGACCCGATGAACCCCAAGTGTGTGACAGGCAATAAAGAAAGGTTTAAAGAGGGCCTTTATTTGCATTTTCACCCAAATACTTCCAGCCACTTTGAAGCAGAGTGTGTTGATTACAAGTGGGTTGTTAATAGCTTCTGCTATGTTGTTATTTCATGTCTTGAATTTAAAGTATAGAACTAAATTAATCAGATGATTAATTGCTCGACAGAAAACTAACCTGCAACTGTTTTGATACCGTAATCAGTCGATTAAAGCCGTTTCTTTCATAAACCATCAAACTCACATGTCCAACACACACATTTTTAATGTGTATACGCATGGTGCTGTGTGTGTTTGCGGGGGTGGGGGGGGTGGCCTGGTTGACGACAGACACCAAGAACAGACATGTGGGTCAGCGGCGGGTATGTTTTGGTTGCCGCGCGTCACTCAGACAGCTGCATTGTGTGGGTTCAGTCATGCAAGAAAGCTGAAATCTTTGCAGAGCAGACAGGAGAAAAAGGGTCACGTATGTGTCTGCGTGTGCCACACGCTTCCACACAAACAATTTAATATCGCACACAAAGAAGGTTCCTACAGTGATATTAAAGTGGAATATTAGGTTGTCAGAAACATGGAGAAATGGGAGACAAGAGAAAGCTGTTCAGCTCTCTCCAATATGAAAATGTCTGCGCTCTTAATGAAAACAAATGCGGTCACATTTCATCCTTGCAAATACACTGCCACATTACATGCAGTATTTAGAAATGTGCACAATAATATTCATACGTGATATTCAAGCAGTGAGGCAAGTTCTCATTTGTTCTCTCGGTGCTAATGTGCGTGAGAAAAGCTCTCTTAGCTAACTGTGGAGGGTAAATTGAAAACGTTTACTTATGCAAAATGTAATTTGCAAACAAGACAGCACGCATTCATTGTAAAAAAAACTAAATTAACAACAAACAAACCAGAATACAATGGTAATTCATTAGATTAGCCAAGGTAACATGTGCCACGTCTACAAAAAAGCTGCTGAGATCTGTTACAGAATAACACAGAATCAAGTTTTAAAGTGATTTTATGCCTAAAAAGACATTGGACAGCTTTTACTTTAATATTTTCAACATTCACATATATTTTTTAAATAATTTCCTTCTTCACAAGTCTTTGGCGTTAAAGTCTATGAATTGCTATATTTACATTCAGCCTCAAGTTGCAACAACCAGGAACAATCACTTGAGATAATCACACCATAAATAATAAACAGAAAACATCTCTAAAATGGGTCCAGGTCAACTAATTACAGCAGCAGATAAGTTAACACTGTTGTATTTAACCACGAATGCTGGTGGTTCTGTTCTGTTCCTGCCTTTTCTTGTACTATTAATACAACATGATCTCGCTGTTTAACTGTGTGGATCTCAGGAAAGACAAGCAACCCATTTGTGGAAACTACTGGGGATGAAAATCAAGTGACACCGACATGTTGCAAAGGAAAGATCCAAGCACACTCACTCATGCAAATATCAGACAAGCTCACTGATAGCACGGTTGTAATACGGGATTAGCCAGATTAAGATCTATACCTCTCGCTGTGTGCGTTAAACCAGACAGGCCTATTTACTGAGAAGAAAAGATGATCAGGCTCAATTTGAAGTGACAGCTGCAAGGGCAGACAGTGCAGAAAAGCAAATTATTTGTTCGCGCCAAAGTCTCTTGTTCTTTGATGCAAAACCGATGTTTGCTCTTGTCCTGTGAGAGGAAGAGGAAGGAGGAAAGAGAAGGAGACAGCAATGTAATAAAAGTAAAGAGGAAGGAGGAAAGGAAGAAGGAGAGTTCAGTGTGGCGAAGGACAGAACCTGGATGAATGACAAAGAGTTGTAATTAATAAAGTTAGAGGATAATCAGGAGGCAGCACACACACGTACTTGGACATGAGGCTTTGCACGCTCTGTCTCACACACACACACACACAGGCGCAGAGTATATCGCTCCACACAGCCAAGGACTAGAGGCTGCTGTGGCATGATGGAGGAACTGAGAACAAATATAAAGTGAGAGAGCGCCTAATGGAGATTTTAAATGAGGAAATTCCTGGTGAAATATGATAACCCTCCCTCCTTGCCCACTGTGCCCCTCCCTCTTCATCCTCTTCCTCCTCTTCCTCACTCCCCCTCTATGTGTGTCCTGCACACCATAAACACTGCGTTGTTGTAATTAGGATTTGTACACTCCAACACTTTAATTTCCTCTTCCATATTTTCCCCAGAAATCTCTTTTATTAGTTATCAAACTATTCCAGGCCAAGCTCATAATTACACTCAGTCCCGGGGGGGGTGTACATGTTCATGCTTTCCAGTTTATCTGGGCTTGTGAGGACTTCTTTAAAAATGTGGCCGCACAGTACCTTTGCTGGTCCTCAGACAAAACAGCTGATTTTAAAGACAAAGGGGCTTAAGGTTCATTTTAAAGGTCAATTTTAGACTGAAGTAACAGTAATGAATAAGTGTGTGTGTGTGTGTGTGTGTGTGTGTGTGTGTGTGTGTTGACTGGCTAAATCTCAAAGTGAAGGGTTATGTTATTTACCTCACACACACACACACACACACACACACACACAGTAATGAAGGGCAGGACAATGAAGATGCCATTTCAGATAATTACCAGACACACAGACAGTGTGTGTGTGTGTGTGTGTGTGTGTGTGTGTGTGTGTGTGTGTGTGTGTGTGTGTGTGTGTGTCAAGCAGTTTTAATGCCACAGTGATGATCTTTCGGTAGAAAAGCACAGTGAGAAAATTAATCAAACACACAGACTCAGCCACAGTGCCACAAATACATCCACTAAAATCTTTGCTTTGTGCTCAGTGTGATATCAACAGAATTTGAACTGCTGGAAAAGCAAAGGAAAGTGTGTGTCCGCGCGTTCAAGGAGGCAGCTGCACCAACTGTCCCTCCCTGTGATGAAAATAAAACTGTCATTTGTCTATCTCACCTTCTATCTCTGTCTCCTGTGTCTCTCCACATGCTTTCTACTCTTGCTCCCCTCTGATACGCGAGTCCTGTGCTGCAGAAACCTGAAAGTTATGAAACGCACCATCTGTGATTTGGGTATTTTCAGGTTAAACAATCTTTTTAAAAAAAGTCTGTTCACTTTGCAAAACAAATCATTCCATCATGTTGTAAAAAAGAATTCATACATCAGATGCAGTTCAAAGAACATCAGCTGCTTCAGGAGGACTCAACCTTCAACTGCAAAGACAACAGCTCTTAATATAAGACCACTCCAGTTTAACTTAACTAGGACCTCAGTAATAAACATAGTAGAATTATCTTTGAAGCTGTAACCTTGTAACCATGGCAGAGCTGCTGCACTGGATTCATTATATTGTACAGCTGTTCAATAAAGTGTCCAGTGAGCGTATATGAATACATTAAAAGGAAAACTCTCATGAGAAGTTAAAGGGTCCTTTTCACTTTTCAAGGTCTTGTGCACCTGCTTACTCTGGCTAATTGGACTTTTCCTCAGGTTGAAGCTCGTTCACAGAACAGGGTCTCACTGCCCACAGTAGGAAAAGCTGTGGGCAAAGGTGGAAGTAATATTGTTCATAATGCATCTGTCCCTTTTAAATGAGCCTTGTGCAGCCTTGTAAACAAACATCTTTACATTTGGTGTTCCTTGTTGTTATGATCTCTGTTACTTGCTATTCTTCTCTCTGTCCTCTGTCCACTAACCCCAACCGGTCGAGGCAGATGGCCGCCCACACTCAGCCTGGTTCTGCTGGAGGTTTCTTCCTCTTAGAGGGAGTTTTTCCTCTCCACTGAATTGGCGCTGTATAAATAAAGCTGAATTGAATTGAATTACCGATTTTGAATGCTGCCCTACAAGCTGGTGTCATCATTCTTTCCTGTCTTTGTTGCAGGATAAATCCACGATCGAGGGATTATTATAGCACTACCAGAGGTCTCAAACTCCACAGGGGAAGTTTTAAAGGTGTCATTCACTTTTTAACAATGGACACTGTAATTCAGGAACTACTCGCTGTTAACAGTGTTTAGTCTCATGAAGTGTCCCAGTGACCTGTAACACTTGCACGTTGTATTTTACACAGTTGGCCAGTATGCATGATACCAGGATCTAGCTCACCTGAATAAAAATAAATTATCTCTTGCTCTGAGGAGAAGAATTTGCACAGATTCAGCTTCTGCCCACAGTGTCACTTTCCATTGGTTTTTTTAGTTGGCTTTCGAGGCGCTTAAAGGTTCAGTGGGCAAAGCAGTCGTCCTCGAACCTGAGGGTGAGCGGTTTGATTCCCAGTCCCAATACTGCTTGAACCGGATCCAAGACAGAACTGTTTTGCTGGAAGACGGAGCAGGTTGTGAGATTCCACCAGGATGAACATATTTACTGGCAGCATAATGGCAACTGTGTTATTTTAGCAAAAAGTTGACCCATTTATTAGAGGTCTTGATGACGGATGTCCCTCTGTTGTTGCAACAAAACTAACAGGAAAGTGAAGGAGATATCAGATGGAAGACTGTAGACTAGTAACGTCCACTGGTCTGAAAAGACCAGAGTGGAAAAAGCTACAACTGTTACATGAGTCTATATGGACTTCAAATCTAGCTCTAGCTACATTCACTCCTCTCGCCCTCTTGCTCTCATTACTGTGTAACATCTAAGACAGACGGCTTTTCTGCTTTATGCTCCTTTTTAAAGCCGGGAAACTCCACCCAGTATTTTCTTTGTCTGACTCCCTAATGGTGGATGAACTGGCTTCACTCAATCATATGTACAAATTGTCCCACCATCATTAAAACATCACATTCTCCACAGTAAATCACCTTTTTTTCTTTGATTCTTTTCAAAATGCTTTACCCTTTACCTGACTGCCTGAGACCCACAAAGAAAATTGCATAGTACAGTAACAAGACTCCGACCTTGTATTCCTGATTTTTACTTGCTTATTATTTTAGTCATAAGGAACTAAAGCTCACTCCACTGTTCTATCTGGGCTAATTCACTTTGAATACGAGTGCCAGCTAAAATGCCTCAAGTGTAAAATGGAAAATGCTGGCCTGCAGACAGGGCAAAGCTGGTGGGTGGTGAGGTGTTGAAATGCAGTGTTCTAGCCAGAACTTTGGCTCCACAGCGAGCAATCAATGGACCAGCACCTTCTGGCAGCCTGGAAAACTATTCAAGGTTTGATTTGGAAGTTTGAATTGTTAATTAGGCCAACAAGCATGATCATGGCAGTGAATAGCAGAAGGCAAAAGTGAGAGACGTAGGTGCTGCCCAAAACCATGATTTTAATAAATACTTATCATTGTGTCATAAAGAGGTCTATGAAATATGAAGCAAGGGGAGAACGTAAATGCAGGTGTAGTGAAGTGGTACAATTTAAAATGTGCAAAAACAGAATGATTGAGCCTAAATGCAGAGCGAGGAGACACTTGGAAACAGGCTGATGTCCAAACTAATCAAAACCACGACAGCGTTATATTTAGTATTTATACACTGAGGAGATGGGATACAGGTCCTAGAGGCAAAATGGGGAACTGACAAGGCCAAAGGAACAGATTTTACCAAGCGAAACAGGACCACGACCAACATCACATTATCTGTTAATAAGTGTGGTATTTTTTAGACATTAATTAATCGTTTTGCTTAGAAAATGTCTGGAAATAGCAAGAAATGTTATTGCAAGTTCCCGGAGGCCAAAACCCCAATATATTTAGTTTCAAGTGAAATAAAACTGAGAAATATGTAACATCTCACATTTGAAAAGTGGGAACTAAGTTTGTTTCCTTCAATAAAAACAGCAACAACTTATCAAAAAGGCCATAAAAAATGATTTTCTGTCTAAAGACCAACCAATTAATGGACTAAGCACTTTCAGACCCGTCAGTATTTCTCCGTTTTTCCCTCCTGGGCGTTAGTGATGTAGAATAACACGATTACTTTTTTGTTGCTTTGCCTACCCTTTCCCCAAGTCCCCAACATAATAACACTTTATTTGTTAAGAAAATTGCTGGGAACATGGCATCAGCGCTGACAGTAAGAACAAGATTTTCAAATTAATTAGCCATAATTCAGCATCTCCCCATCAGTTGACCGAGTAAGAAAAAGCGACAGGTTAACGATGAGGAAACAAACCTAGGTTAGGATTAAATTAAAATAGGAAACACATTAAAGACAAAGCTCTGAAGACCAATTAATGCTGACTGAAGAACTTAAAGGAGAGACGACGGGAGTACTTCATTATGTGTCTCTCTATCCGGCCACTGGATGTCCTCGCACATTCCCTGTAATCTCACCTGTTCTACAGTCTCTTTTCTCTGTGCTGCTTTACATGCCGCAGACTCTTCCGTTTGTTACCCGTGTTTTGTCCCTGAGCCTGCCCGTCGCTCCAAGCATCTGCCATCATCTCTCACATTAGAGATTAAGCCAGTCAGACAAGCTTGTGTGGGATTCCTGTATGCAAACTGTTACAGTTCCTGGAGATCCGTTTTCAGTTTAGATAAAATTATTGAGCAATGTTAGACTTCATCTGGACTCGTGTTTCCATCCTGGTAAATGGAAACCCTCTAAACAATATCTTAGCTGTTTTTTGTCCCCATGGAGATGTATAGGTCAGCTGCTAAAAGCCTCACCGTGTTCACCAGCTAGTTGCTAGCTGGCTGCCTGCCACTTGGTGCTGGGCAGGTACAGTACAGTGGGTCTTTAGAGCTTTTGTTCCTGAAAGCAGCTGCATGCTGCAGATGGAAAAAAAACAGTGAGAGTGGTGAGAGCAGAAAGTGAAACAGTAAAACCTGAAATTCACTATAAAAGAGCTAAGGGGAACAATAGAGCCAGTTGATAAAACTCTGGTTCATTAGTATGAGTGACCCCTTCTACATTACACAGTCTGTTTAATTTTATGTGTATAGTTTATCATCACCAGTGGTAACTATGGAAATAAGCCCCCAAGATGCAATAAACCAGAATTATCTTCCTGTTTGGCAAAAGAAGTCACATCCTAACAAACAAAAACTGCAAACGCTGTATACCGACTGCCATTCAGCCCAGAGGGTCTCATCTCTATGACAGAGCGATGCGAGCATTTCTGCTATTAGAGCAGGAGGAAGAGGAGAAGCTTGTTGCACCGACTGGAGCGTGGTTGTGTCAATCATCCCTAACAGCTGCATTTGGCATTTCAGTCAGGTACGAAAGGTGTGTTTGGTGCCAAAGTACCTCAAGTCAGACAGGCATCCAGACAGTGTGCCTGAATAACAATATTTCATCAGAGTAAAGTGGGAATAACACATGGCTGTATTATGAGAATAACAGAGAGGATGAGGGGGTAAACATAGTTCAGCACAGAGCTGCAGTCTTCTTATGACATTTAACAGAAAGGCAACATACGTCTTTAAGGTTTTCCGCCACCATCTGTTCATCGGCAGATCGAGTCCAGCTTTCGTACACGCACACACACACACACACACACACACACACGCACACCACTCAACATGCCCTTCCAGATTCATTAGCATATAAATAACTCACAAACACGGAAACGCACACAGAGACAATGGTGCCGACACACAGAAGCATTTTCGAGTAGTGTGAAGAGGTGAATGTGAAATATTAGTGGATATAACTAGACTGTGTGTGTGTGTGTGTGTGTGTGTGTTTGTTTGTGTGCACGCACCGTTTCAAGCCCAAGGAAAAGGCTTTTAGGGTAATTACATGAGATGAGCATGTTGCTATCAAGATGAATTTTAATCCTGTTTTTATGTGTTTCTCTGTCCCTCACACACTCACACACACACACACACACACATTTAAATGAGGGAGTGATTTTATTAGAATAACTTGTCCTTATGTCCGTATCAGAACGCGTGTGTGTCATCATCCACAACTGATTCAAAGCACATGTTGTTCTGAGTGCGTTTAAATTCATGGATCGTTGCGGACGCCTTGCTTGTTGATGGTGCATTTCACTCAGTGTCTCTCACTTTTGCCGTTTTAATTTAGGGATGAAAAGGGTGACAGTTTTAAAGAGAGGAGGCATGGTGCACGCTGTTTTTAATCTAACAGTGCCCTCTATCCATGAAGAGCTGTAAGGTCAACTTTTTGATTTCACATGGACGACTATCTCTCAGTTTCTTGAAACGATTCAGTAAAGAATTACAAAAAAAGTGTAATGACATGGACAAAAACTGCAGCACCCCTAGAAGATGAAAAAAGTTGTTCCGTTGGGATACTGCATTTAAAAGAAGTGTTACAGTTTGCCGTCACACATCTTCACTCTTGTAACCATTCAGGTTTCTTAAATGAAGAATAGTCATTGTGTGCACCAAACAGAACACGGAGCACATGAACTAAATAAGAGAGCTGAAGAGACCACATGGCAACTGATATAAATGCATGGTAAAGGTTTTAAGACCTACTCCAAGCAGCTTGACGCCCCTGTAGGTCGATGGCTCTGAAGCCAACCTCCCTGGACTTGGCCACAAGGGGAAATCAACCTCAGAATGAACAGAAAGATTGTGGAAATGGTGGAGATACAAGCTGAGCTCCAGCAGTGGGCTCCACAAAGGACGTCGCTGCTGAGGGGGAAAAAATGAATCTCGCAAAAATAGATATTGACAAGCTACAATGCTCCTGGGAGAATGTCGTTTGAAAAGATGAGATCAAACTGAAGCTTTTGTTCAGTCACTCCAGCTCAATGTCCAGACAAAGAAGGTAAGATTTCAGAGAAAAGTTTAAAGCAGCTAGTGTTGACCCCTGACATGAATCTTATTGATCAGTGGAAGGAGCTGAATGTATGCTACACATAGACAGCAGGAGCAGTTTGTTTAACATGACTGACCTAAACTACCTGTTGGCAGGTGGAGAAATTCCCTCTGAAAGAAAATTAGGTTCAGGTTACTGTTTTTTCCTGCCTGTGTCCTTTTCATATGTTTTAGAATCTGTGGAATCCAAAAATAAAGGAAAAGTCTGATTTCTTTCTTTCTTTCTTTGTTACTATTTTCTATGATTAATTATCAGTTTCTAATCATTTTAGATAAAACTGTGTGAAAGTCACTCAGGTCTGAGATCATTCAGTCACTTTAGAGGGAGCTCAGTCATGTAGTTTCTCAGCAGGACACAAATCACAAAAGACAAAAAGGTTTCTCACTGTCCCAGTCAAGTCATGGCTAACACCCGATTTATCTGCAATGAAAGTCAAAAGCTCTGATGTAAAAAAAATACTATTTGTCACTGAAAATGTTTTCAGTGGGTTGTGTTGTTTAAGGTTTGTTCAATTCTTCCCATTCATTTATAAATGTTGCTCATTCTGCTTTGGCAGAAGTGCATCCTTCAGTTTAACGCTTTCATTTTTAATTACAGCAGATGATTTATTTTGGAAAACTAAACTTTACTGCAATAAAAGCACTGACTTTGTTTCACAAAATCAAATTCATTACATTTATGGAAAGGTAGGAAATTAAGGCAGTAAAAGAAACTGGATTTATTCAGTGTTACACCTTTTTTTTATCTAAATAATTGATATTTAGGGACGTTTATATCTTAATAATTGATATTTAGGGACGTTTATATCTTAATAATTGATATTTAGGGACGTTGTCCCACGTTCATTACATAGGGTTTCTTTAATAACTGAGCTTGGCTTTGATATAATTTATTCTGTAATTCTCCACTGATGAAAATCTTGCTGTTTACATAAAGAGGCTATGAAATTACAAAAAATATTAAAAAACACTGCGAACAGAGTTCCTCTTATCTTGGATGAGTTGAAATGATGATTAGTTAGCATTGTTCTGAATGCTCCTCATCCAAATGGATTCTCTCTGGTGGCCCTCACTCCTCCTCAGTCTTCTACCTCCATGTCTGCTCCTCCATCCAGCTGGCAGGTTTCTGCTGGGTCCACTTCCTTTGGCTCACGGGCATCGTCTCAGTAACAGCAGACAGTTCACCGGAGTAGCCGAGGCCCGCAGGACCAGGCGCAGTGTGTCAGGCAGATTATTCTTGTAGTGGAACTGGCCATGAAACCGTCTGGATCCTGTTGCTGATTAGACTCCGGCAGACTCATGTTTGTCTGGCATCGAGCAGAGGGTCTACAGTTGGCTTGGTTGAGCAAGAAGCTTTCCCAGGGACACGGATTGGTTTGCAGGCATGAGCGCTACAGTTTGGTTAGTTTGGCCGTTTGACAAGACAAAGTTTGGAGAAATTGCGATGATGAAAGAAAAAAAAACGTGTTTGAGGAAGTGGCTTGGAGGAAACATTCAGTGAATCAGTTAATCCGGCCTTTCAGCTCGCCCGTTTAACTTCTATTTAATTGACTTTCACTGCATTGCACCCTTTTTGCCTGCGTGCCCTCTCACCTGAAAACAGGTGCTGCCAGAGATCTGCTGCCCTACAATGAAGGTTTTCTTCATTCCCCTCTATTATAGAAAATGTCAGGCGTTAATGTGGTAGTTACGCAAGTTGGGTAAATAAACTTTTTCATTTGTATTAATTTGGGCTGTGCTGCCACAAAACACTTGGTTTGGCTACTTTAATTACTTCAGTGTGGAAAGATGAAAACACATGGCTGAAACCCAAATCATAAAAGATGCTTCACTGAAAGTTTACATGATACAGGAGAATTAAGTTAGAAGATAATCATCGAGAAATAGACATGACTTTGACATTTTAACAGGTTTTAGAGTATAATTTAATGATTATTGATCACATGAGACCTTTCTTTGTACTGGGACAGAGACATTTGTCAGTTCGTAGCTTTTCTCTCCACTGCTGTGTGGAGTTTGCGTGTGTCTGCATGGGTTCACTCCGTGTACTCCGGCTTTAGAGACAAGCCTAGATTGGTGACTCTAAAAATGTGCGTAGGTGTGAATCTGAACATGAATGGTTGTGCGTATATATATCAGCCCTGCGATAGGCTGGCGACCGGTCCAGGGTGTAGCCCACCTCTCCATATGGTTTGTTGCTTAAAGGTTGTGTTGCTACCACGCTGTTCACTGTCACATTAGCCTTTGGCAGCACCTTTTCACATTTAGGGTTGCAGAGGGGATATATATTATAAACTAATATTTATTATTTAATATCCTATTTCAGAAACAAAAAAGTTCCATAGTAGATTTGTTTGAATTGCTCACCTTTGCTGCTGTAACTCCTCTCCAGTGTGATGAGGCCTAAAGGCTTATTGATCCCCCAATCAGCAATTTAAACCGTTAACGTCCTGGTAGATACCAAGTGGAAGTTAGTGGAGGGGTATGTAGTGTGTTTCAGTCTGAATTTCAGATTTCTAATCGTCTGAATTGTGTGTGTAAAGTATCTTAAGCTAATATAACTGGATAATGTTCAACGTGTGGGTGTAGCTTTCTACACAGCTGCTTGTTTTTGTTGTGTTTGTGAATGAGGTTGGGGTTAGATTCCCCTGTCCTGGTGTAGGGCTGGAGGTCACGCCAACGGGAGGCTGAATGCTAATGTCAGATGTTCTACCTTTTTAAGTGAACATACGTAAATATAACAACCACAACAAGTCAACCCATCAAACGTGGCTTTGAATGAGCCACACATACATATATAGATGTAAAAAACGTCTCCTCCTGGCTGGAGAGGCCATGTTGTGCCTCGCTTCCTGAGCCTCGTTGTGCTCCGCTGCGCCCCCTGACGGTGAGCTCCGGTACCTCGGCGGGGCTTCGTCACCAGAGACCGTCCCACCACCGCCCGGAGGAGCTGCTCTGTCTCCGCAGCTCAAGTTCACAAACCTGCGGCAGTGTTTAGTTTTGGAGGTCTTCACACTGACTCTGTCCCTTTATCTCTGGATGAACACACCGAGTCCACATCAACGGGAAATGGTACTGTCTGGTCAGGACGGGTCCAAACTTTCGACCTGGAGCATGTTCTGCTCTCTTATCTGGTCTCTTCTCTCCACGGTGATTTCTGCTGATGGCGCGGTGTAACCAAGATGGACACGGGCTGTCTGCCGGTGGGGGACTAGATAGCTGCTTCTCCCTCTAGAGCTAAATGTAAACTGTGCTTATTTATTCATCCGCTGGAAACGAACCTTTATCAGCTGGATGTACCAGCTGGGCCGTTTCCATCCCAGAGGTCACATCCTATAATGAACATTTTCCCTCTGAAGTTTCACTGAACTTTTTTTCCCACGCCTGAGCCATGTCGGGGGTGGTCCGCACCCTGAGCCGCTGCCTGCTTCCGGCCGAGGCCAGCCGGGACGCGGGCGGCAGCAAGGACCGGAGCGGGGAGCGGGACGCGGCGCAGGAGCGGGAGGCGAGACGCAGGAGCCGGGAGATAGACGCGATGCTCGCCCGGGAGAGGAGAGCCGTGCGCCGGCTGGTGAAGATCCTCCTGCTCGGGGCCGGAGAGAGCGGAAAGTCCACATTCCTGAAGCAGATGCGCATCATTAATGGACACGAGTTTGATCAGAAAGCGCTGCTGGATTTCCGGGACACGATCTATGAGAATGTGCTGAAGGTAGGAACAGAGTGGGAAACACGCAGCTCAGGGCCTTCAGCCACACTTCACAGCTCTCATGTTCAGTTTGTTCATTTCAACCTGAGAAACTTTCAGTGTTGAAGAGTGAAAACTTGAGGATTCTGGAGAAACATGTCTGACAGATTATGTCCACACTGGACACTAAAGACACTGTCTTGAGTTGGAATAATTAACCAGTAACACATTTAGCAACTGATTTAAAAACTCACACATTCACCTTGATTTGGTTTACATTTCACTGTTTACCTGCTTGTTTCAGTCAAACAAACAGGAAAACATCAACCTCAGCTCTGGGAGCTGATGTTGGGCACATTTGTCTGTTTTGTGACAGTTTATAGAGAAAATTATTATTGATCAATCGGAAAAATAAATAGCTGTTGAACAGATAATAGAAATAATCACTGGTTGCAGCTGTTCAGGCCACGATTGAGGTTCTCACAAACACACTCAACCACACACAGGGAGGTTTGTTGACATAGTGCATATTTTTATCCTGAAGTGTGTGTGTGTGTGTGTGTGTGTGTGTGTGTGTGTGTGTGGCTGTGCTGTCCCTTTGTTTGCTGTCATGGCTGGGCCTCCTTCACCAACTAACAATACCAGACTATTCCTAAGGGATGAGCACATCCGCCCTGAGTGCCACACGGCCCAGACAGGGATGATAAGAGCCTGCGCTCCTACACAGACGAGGCACTGTACAATACCAGCACACAGTGGCAGCGTATCCTGTCGCAGGTTGCCTGTGGCCCCCGGTGCACATTCCCAGATACAAAGATGTGCGTGTGTTGGAACCATCAGACACAAACATGAACACGACGCTACGTGCTTGTAATTCTTTGACCCGTTTAACTGCCATTAATCCTCTTCCTCTGTCTCACAGGATGAACGAGGCAGGTAACAATTCAATTCAATTCAATTCGATTTTATTTATATAGCGCCATTTTACAACAAAAGTTATCTCAAGGCACTTTACAGTGTAAGGTTTAAGACCTTACAC
>JAUMHF010000001.1:4710222-4782742 GCA_032359275.1 Microctenopoma steveboyesi
ACATCCATACACTCGTCACAGCAGCTGCTGCTTGACTCTAAAAGTGTCTTTACAGCCAGAGAGATGAGCATGGATTAAACCGTGCAACCAGCAGTGTTGCTCCAAAAACACAGACAGCAGCATGTTCTTGTTAGATTATGTGTGCAGCAGGATGCTTGTTTTCCATCCGACTGAGCACATTAGCAAGTTACAGCAGCCACGTGTCTTTGAGTGTGTGTCAGAGTTGGCAGAGGGGCGAGCCAGACTATTTAAATATGTTCTATGAGAACCCACTGCACTAAAAATATCACAGCCACACAGACAGTGGTTGGTGTGTGTGTGTGTGTGTGTGTGTGAGAGGACGTGCAATTTAGGTCACCAAAGTGGCAGGGGACACATTCAATCATTGAGAGTGAATTGAACGTGTTCAACAATCAGGGCATTGCGTAACATTGTGCTTTTTAATTAAACACAGGTACATTACGCAATCGACACATGTTTTAAGGTGCAACATCTGTCTCTGCAGATGCTGAGAGACGTGTGCTTCACAAAGTGTGTGTGTGTGTGTGTGTGTGTGTGTGTGTGTGTGTGTGTGTGTGTGTGTGTGTGTGTGTGTGTGTGTGTGTGTGTATGGAAGCACATGGTGCAGCCCTCACAGCGAGCAGCAGAGGGTGATAATGTTCAAGAAGAATTCATAATACTCCCATCACAGGCGTTGAATAGTTTGTGAACTACAGCAGTGACTCATTAAAACACTTTCTACCAAATGCTGCTTAAATAATAATAATGGTATATGTTGCAGTAATGTAAAATGTTTAATAATGTAGTCTGTCATATATCTATCACAGGGCTAACACAAATACACATTTCCATTTTGTATCCTAATTCTGAGCAGGTTTTCCGCATGTGTGTAGAAAGTTACACATACGCTGATTGCAGCATGCTTACTTTGAGTGTGTTGTTGTCCTCCAATAGATAAATTCATACAAAGACGTTTTCACTTGTCACGGTAAGAAAAACGTGTAAATAATAAAATTAATGATGGCTGACTTCCATTCAGCTCCTGGCATTGTGCATGCTGACTCACTGTCACACTGTCATGGCCTACTGAGATACTTGAATAGAACAGAACCATCGTTAATGCTGTCAGTGCGACTGGTGCTTTTCCTGTCAAACCAGAGTCTGCCAGGAAAAAACATCCTTTTTTATGCAAGTGAAGGAGCCGCTCGTGGCTACAACAAATTCTAAGTAATTATGTCAGTTTTCACATCTCTCAGTTATTTCACGTAGAGTACTGTACACTTTCTGTTAGTTAAAACAGTACAGCAGACTGGTTTCTTGTGTACTAAACTACTAGTACTATATACAATACAGATTAGAGCATGTACTATAAACAGTTGGGACCTGGCAAACCCATTTGGCCTCACAAACTATTTTAGCAGTATCCACCTCCTTTCACAGCAATTACGTGATTTTCCCTAAGTGAGTAACGGAGGGACGTGCTTCCTAACAGACAATGAATCAATTACAGCAAAGTAATGCAGTAGTACGGTGCGTAGGTTTGTTTTGAAATTGAAATATATTTCAGTCTGTAAACAATTACTCACCCAGAATTACATAGAGGTCATTACTCCCAGCAGAACAGTACAGTAACAAACAATACAAAGAACACGGAGAAACGGAGAAGGTGTTAGCTGAAACTACAGCTCATTATACCGCTGCCTTTTCCTTAACCTCACAAGGCTTTAATAGTCAATTCTGCAATGACAATACATTAAAATAGAACAAACAGTACACACCCCTCCCTAGGATCATACTACTAACATCAGTGTCTTGTCCAGGAACACTTCAACACGTGTCTGTAAAAAAGGATTCTGCATAAAACAGAAATAAACACAATGTAAAGGGGAAATGAAAAACAGGAAATGTCAGGTCCTGCAATAAGCAAACAAAATACACAAGTGTTACATAACCATTTGCTCATATTGTGTTCTTCTCTTTGTTTGTTGGTGGATACACTGCGCCGTATACATCAATTAGTAATTGATCTAAGGCTCCGATAAGGCAAACTTTGCTCTCGGGACTCTAATACGTGAGCTCGTATGAACTTGTGAAGCAAAATTATGATCATGACTTCCTCTAAAGCCACTATCGGTTTGAAATTTATGGTTTTCAGTGAATTTACTGTTAATTTGTTGGATCTTTGAGAAATTTGGTTTAGAAGTCATGTGGCCTTCAACATTAAATTTAACTTAAATGATCCCATTTCCTCCTCAGATCAAACATTGAAATACACAACATACTACTGTAATGACAATACTCGCGCAAACTACAGTATTGCCAAACAGAAAATGATAGTATGCACATATACCTGCTAAACAGCAACTTATAGTTATTATTATATATAAAACTACTAGCATGGCCTACAAGCCTGAAATCAATTTACTACTTGGGGTTGCCAATTGTGTTGATGATTTTGGAGGCGACACCCACACATGCAGATGTTTGTGGTCCTGTTTCCCACACTGGTAGAGGTATGCACAATATGCACGAGTGAAGTCCTGAACAAAGCCATAGGCTGAGGAATGAGGTATGAGCAGATGCTGGAGCATAAAGGGGCATGCATACCTGTCCTAGTCTTCTTCGTCTGTCACAAGTCTTTTTCCACTCATCACTCTTTATTTTGCAGCTATGGTGACAGGGTGGAACATTTCCGAGTCCTGGAGGGATGTGGTCAGTACTGCATCTGGGACAAAACGTTTTGCTCCCTCAACCGGTTGGTGGATTTCTACAGAACTCACAGCATCGCCGTGGACAAAGTGATCTGTCTCAGAGACCCTCCTTCATCCCCTCGCCTGGTGTCCCACCCTGCATGTAACCCCTATCCCAACCCTTACAAAAGCAGCTCCCAGGACTCCCTTCTGACAGCCTGCCTCTACTCCCACCCCCCTCACCCAGATAGGGGGTCCGCTCCACATGTGCTGGAACCAGCTGTGAAGGTATGATGATTCATCAAAGGATATCATTCCCCTCAAACAGCTAATGCCAGTTTGTCTGATGTCATGGCTTTGATCTGTTTGTGCAGAAACCCCGTCTGGCTCATGCCCTCTGTGACTACACGCCCCCCCAGACTGCCCACCTCCACTTCCAGCGGGGCGACATCATCGATCTGCTCGACTGCTCTGGTTCGCTGGCCTGGAGAGGGCGCTGTCGAGGCAGAGTGGGGATCTTTCCACCTGAATATGTCCAACCGCTGTACCACTGACTCTGTATCTGATGATTATCTGTCAGTCCAATATCAGTCCAATAACTGAGTGATGCGTCAACAAAATAAGCTGACAACAATTTTAATCATTGATCAAAGGCCCTGAAAACTAAAAGCTATGTAATCAAACATAGCACGTCCTGCCAAATTAGTTTCAGTTTTGATTAAGTGATGTGTCTTTACTCCCTGTGCCCTTCTCACTGCTTCAAAGAGGGCTGTAATTCAGCTGGAAAAATGATATCACATACTGTATGTCTATGTAGTAACACTTAAGTTTAGGTTTAGCATTTAGCAGATAAACAAACATGGACAGCATCACTGTGTAAATGCCCAGAGTCTCATGACGTGAAGGGTCCTGGGCCAGAGCCATTATATTACACTGTACACTGTATGTGTAAGTCGAGTGTATGCTGCTGTAAAAACATAATGACAATGTAGTAAAACCACCATTTCAGTCAGTAGGATTATTAATTGAGCTGTGTTTACTAAGAATAAGGCACATACAAAAGCAAAAGCACAAATATTAAGACCCCCTTCCCCCCCAAAAAAAAGAAATAATGAAAACACCTGCATCAAGAATTGTTCTGAATGTGCTCCAGGACACTGTGGAAGCCATCAACTCCTGTCTTGTCTGCAAACCTGCCACTTGAGCCGCAGCTTTTACTCATGCAAAAAACATTTTATTGAAGTGAAATATGCAACAATGAGCGTTCGTAATTTTGAACACTCTGGTGCTTTGTTAGTTCAGACGTGAGCACCGTCAAAGCCACTTGGCACAAATTTATATTTTAAAAGGTATTAAGCTTTATAGTATAGGGACCTACATAAGAAGTTTAAACAGATTTTCTTGGAGTTTCTGAGCCACAGTGTCCTCTTTTTCACCAACAGCCTGTACTGTATAAATGAATAAAACTACCTTTATTGTTGCTTTCTTTCCTAACAGCAATACTATATGGTTATAACTACTAAATGCATTCTTTATAGACAGACGCTGTACTTGAGAAATCAGAAGAACAAAACGATTAAGATAGATAAGAAAGATAAGAAGTTGTCTAGATATTTTGTCTTTCGACACCAGGTTCTTTAGATTCAAAATTCTGTATTTTGTACATTTTGCATTTTGTGTAAATCTCTAAGTACTTATGTATCCCACCAATAATAATAATAAAAAAAATCTAATGCAAAGCAATTTATCAATTACGTCCAATGTGTTAAAGAAAAATAAGTCAATGGGAGCAACACATAAACAAATTGGAATTTGACAAAAATAAATGAACAAGTTATCATAAATGTATAACTAAAGATTTGTATTCATTAGGGTCCAAAATGCAACAAGTGCGTAAATTTAGGAACATAAAAACATGGAACAGGAAAGAGAGGTATTGTAATTGATATATAAACAAGAGAGGGACAAATTGCATAAACGAACACTGCAGCAGCTAACACGATCACATACTGTGATTGACATACATTGAATGCCTAAACACTAAGGATATTCAAACAACTTAAAATACATAAAGGTATTCCTACTATAATTTTACTGTGCATTTTGTGAGCTTTGAGTATAAGATCATTTTTGCAACTGTACATTAAAGTTAGCTTGTTACAAGCCACAAGCTTTGTTGTAGATACAGTAGTACAGTATTCTTCAAGAACTGTAAAACAAGGTTTTGTCAGTTCAACTCAACAACTTATACTGTAGAGGGGTGATAAATATGCAAGATAAACATCATTACATCAAGTAAATATTCAGACAAGCTGTTATCTAATAAAATGATTAACATTGGTTCTGACAGACCTGCTAAAAATTAGAGAGCTTTTTTTTTTTTTTACATTTTTTAAAACATTCCGTTACATAAAGGAAAAACTGTTACATGTGTATCTGATTACTGTTTATCACATTCAATTTGATGCAGATGTGGATGGATCTAGATGAAGATAAAAGGATGTGTCGGTTTTTCGTGCTGTGACGTTTGTGCTGTCTTTGAAGAGGTACAATATGTATGTGGGGGTTGTCAGCTCTGAAATGTTTCACTGCACCTAGAGCCACATTTGCAGGCTTTACATAGTGAAATACATTGCATGAGCTTTGGTGAGAGATTCGGGTTAATATGCACTGTTTTCTTCCCACCTTCCTGGCTCTGCGAGAAGCTGTTTGGCAGGCAGGAAGAGTTTGAAACTCATGTTGAGGAGACTGGCAGGAGCTCAGGATGAGGGCGAGGCAGGATGTATAAACTGATTCACCACTCAGGCAAAGTAGGCATACAAAAAAATGTTGATGCTGATCAGCAAGAGGGCATTAAAACAACAGAACCTGGACCAGAACACACTCTCTCTGATAGTGGGAACTCTGGGAGCTGGAGTCTCATCTGGTCGCCTCACTGCTGAGATGCACAATCGTGCCGCCTGACCACATGTCACCCGCCGAGTTGGCTCAGAGCCTGCAACGTCACATACACACACGCACGAGCAGATACAGGAAGTTACTCAGGCAACAACTACAGCAGCATGTGTGTTCAGATGACTATCACATGATGGTGCTGTGAATATTCCTACCCTGGGAGCTACGGTGGCTGACAGAGGACACTTTCTGTAACGGGATTTCTCTTTGTGGCTCCTCAGTTATTGTCCACCATGTCAGATTATGCACCTAGGAGAGAAGAGAAAGGAAATGCATGAAAAGTTTTTTTTTGGATAGCAACGACATGATAATATACATTGTGTTAGGAAACATATCAACAATACAGGAAGATCCATACCAGTCTCTTGTGGTTTGGAAACATTTCCTCTGTCTTTCAGACCTGGATTTATTTTTCTTGTTTAGATCACTGTGATTTCATTTACTGAGAACACACAGTACTAACACACAAGAAGAGGTGACTTTACTCCCATCCCTGCTTCTCTACACTGGTTAAAATCTTGTTGTTTTTCTAGTGTTTTTGAAACGCAACATTGTCTGCTATGAAATTATATTAGGGACCTCCTGGGACCATATGAGCCACATTTGAGCTTACTAACTATTCCAAGGTCACACCGCACTACAAAAGAAGCTTTTGTTACTTGAGCCTCACACTTGTGAAACGCCCTTCCAGACAATCTTCGATCAGCGTCTTTTGAATCAGGTCTTCAATGACAACAACAGGCAGTGTCTCACTTTTGCAATCTCCCATAGTTGACCGTTTATGTGTATGTGTGTCCGAATAAATGAAATGCATTATTAATATTTCAGGTTTGAGGACATGGGCAGCAGCCCAAGCTTAAGTTTGAATTTTACAATATTGTTTATTCTTGGAAATAATTCTTCACATTAGACAACAAAGACAGAAACCTTTCTGATATGAAGCACAAACATGTTGTCTGTGTGTATAAGAGAGGTTTTTTTTGCAGTCTGAGTTCATGCACAGGCCACAGTGGTGTCACAGGTGACTAATGGGTCACCTGCTGTATTCAGAGCAGAACGATGAAGCCTTCCAGTGTCATTCTATTGTGTGCAACAACATCTACACTGAAGTAAGATTGTTCTCTGTTTTAAATGGCTGATTTTTTAGATTCAGACTGACCCAGCTTCTGCAGCTGGCAACCTTCACATAACCTGCAATCAGATGTTCTGCAACTGGTTCATTTATTTTACATTCACCTGTTTTATTTTTCGTAGATATCATTACAGGTGTATCAACAGAAAAATGCATTAGCTCACATTCCTAACTGTATCTGTGTGTGCACACCTGTTCGTGGCTGGGCGGCGGTGTGAGCCGTGATACTACTGTAACCACGATAGCGGTGAGCCCACAGAGCAGAATGGCGAAGTGGAGATAGTGGACATCGCGCAATACTGCAGGTGCCGAGTCCACAACACCACATCTGGCAGGAGGGAAGGCAAACTCCAGCACCATCCTACACACACCCACCACCAGTCCGACCATCAGGCCCCAGAATGCACCCTAAAAACACGAACACATACAGATTACATGCCTTTCAGAGTTGATATGCTGAACTTCCTGCTGCTAAAAGTATCAGTCTAATCCCTGGAGGAGCTTCATGTCTAACTTGGGTGTGTCTTGATCACTCTCACTTTCTTAGAATGATCATCAGTCAGTGTTGAGTCAGTTACACAAATAACCATCTCTCCTCGACCTTCAGATAAAAATGTGATCTGTGTGGTTCAACTTAACACATACCAAAATAATTAGCTTGTCACAGCACATAAAGCAAAAATCTGCACCTCTTGCACTTCTCACTAGATATTCTTTTCCTTTAATTGTTCACTCTGTTCGCAGTCTTGAGGTATTTCTCTTTGAGAATCTGAAAGTATAAAAAAAGATAGCATAGCACAGCCAGCTATTGTGGTTTTTCTGCTTTTATCTAATTTTGAAACAGCCTAATATAGACATATTATTTTACTTTTAAAGTGTAGATGTCTGATATTATTACAATGGGAGACAAATACATCATAAGTGACAACATGTGCTAAATATAATGACTCTAATTATACGGCATCATTAGGGGTTTATGAGTAATATTTGCTCATCTGGTTCAGAGACTCCACGCATCATGTTCACCAAGCCAGACTAGGCAGCATGAGACATATCCTGTGCAGTAACGTTTGCCCTTTGACCCCATGAGTCAACACAGTTTAGAGTGATTCTTAAAGTGATATCCCCACTGTGTTTATCAGAGCAAATGTACAGTGGAGCAGTCCATTTAACCTAGGTAAAACCAGGTAAATGTAATAGGTCCAAAGGGAAATTGTAACATCTAAAGCTCTTCTCGTTAAATATCTTGGCTTCCTCTTCATTGGCTTTATTTGAATGTGTATGTAGTAATGCTGTTGAAACAACACTGCTAGCAGAACTGTTTAAAAGTCTGCCACTGTGTTTTGAGCTAAATGCTAAAATAGGTATGCTAACTTGCTACAATGACAATGCGAACGTGCATAATTAGTGGTAGACATAAACTACAGTTTAGGATGATGAGAATATTCTTAGTTTTGCAAGTGTTCAGTCATCAGGTATAAGATAAAATAAAGTTTGGCCTTATACTGAGAGGACCAGCATGTTTATTAATGGTCATCAATCCAGTAGTTGTTGGGACGTTTCATTAGCTAAGTACTGATAAGATGAAAGATCAAATACGCTTTATTGTCCCCTGGGGGAAAATGGACTTTAGTCCTTGCTGCTACAATAACAATATTATTAATAAATAAACGGATTATATTGCACATAAGTCAGAATCATATAGAATAAAAACATATAATAATAGTATCCAAACATACACAACATCACACACATTCATAAAAAAATGGCCCTGATTAACGTAGGCTCAAATAGGTTTTTCCACAAGGGAACATGGATTTTATCAGACAGTGTTCTCTGTGCTTGTCTGAGCACAGATAAATGTCCTGCAGAAGGAGCTTTTCTGACCTGCTCATCACCTTCAAGGCAGTCTGTGTCAGACAAGCAGCCTTTGGCTTCAAGCAGAGGTTACTGTGCCATGCCGACATGCTGTACCTGATGCTCAATGCTTTCCAGAACAGCTTGATAAAATAAGAACAATATTATCTGACCAACATCAAACACCCTAAGCCTGCTCAAGAAATACAGTCTACAGGTTATTTGCCTTCACCAAATTTGTATTTGCCAATTCATATTGTATCCTTGGGCATGTTCATCTAAATCCAGCCAGAATAAAAGTTAATTAAAGCAGAGTCTATATCACAATAAAGGGGAAAACCCCCTTTCATTCTGAAAAAAAGAGAAAATCCTCTTTAATTTAGTAGTTAAACAGCATGCCAACAGAGCGCAGACACACCTAGGACTTGCTGTAATAAAACATTCTTGACTAAACAGCAGTCTGGTCTTTACTTGCAGTCAAACAGTTTCAACATGTGTTTTTAGCCCTGAATAATTTTACTTTACTTTGCTCTGCGGATGCTTTTATTCAAAGCGACTTACAGGGAGCTAGCGCTGTGTGTCTGGCTCAAGGACACATCTGGTAGAGGATGGACTAGGAGTTGGATGGGGTTTCTAACCTGCACCCTACTGCATTCCACTCTGACGCTTAACCCAATGAGCTACCAGGCCGCATATTAATACAAATTATTAATACATAATTATGCAAATGATGAAATTTGGTTCTCCTTTGACTTACTCTTTATTTTGTAATAAGCAAGTTTTCCTTTTCACTTTCACTGTTACTAGACACAAACAATCACTTTCCTGTATTAGGGTCAAAGTGCAGCATGTTTATGCTTCCTCCTACAGAGGAGGTGATTAAGATCTCACTAAAGTTCTCACATACTATATATTCACACCACACAGAGTTCACACCACGCAATGAGCCAAGGATGTTTGCACATAGCTGGATCCCAAGTGAGACTAATAAAACTGTCCCAGGGTCCAGTGTAGAAGAAGGATAAACTATGTGCAGAGAAAAATTTCATAATGAATGCTCTGTGGTATAGTTTGGTTTCCAGAGTGAAGCACACTCTGAATTATGTTTGCAATTAGATTTGCTAATGAATGTGTTGGTAAATAATACTGTGTATCTTTAAAACAATCCCAAAAGCCTCTATTTTCTTAACTATGCATTGGGATACAGATGCTGCATGAACCAAATGTACCAACATTCACTGTGTCAATAAATTACACATAATTGGTATCTCTAACTCTAGTAGGTATAAATATTTCCTCAGGGTTTGCATGCAAATGTCTGTGTGTGTGTTTTATGAGTGTTACATACCTGCTCATTAGTCCTCTTCCAGAAGATTGCCAGAGTGAAGACAGCCGTGACTGGTGGAGCGAGGTAGCTTGTCACAGATTGGATATAAACGTACAGTTGGCCACTGTTGGCTGACTGTAGTATGGGGATCCACACAACACTTGCAACCACCAAGATCACTGTCACAATTCTGGAACAAACATATACAGTACATCTCTTTCATTTTCTCTACACAAACGCTTTGTTTCTGTCCTCTGGTCCTGGTATCAAACATTGAGTTTGGAGTTGTACACAGGGAGTCTAGGAACAGACAGATATTCTCTGACCACTGGCCCACGCTGTGTGCCCCCGCTGTCTGTTAATGTCCTACCTGCCAACCAGCAGAAGCTCTCTCTCTGAGGCCCGGGGTCGATGTTTTTTCCAGATGTCCATGGTGAAGAGTGTAGAGCTGCTGTTGAAGATGGACGTCAGTGAAGACATCAGAGCTGCCATCATCACAGCTATCATAAGTCCTCGCAAACCTGTGTGACACACACACACAAAGCTGCATGAAGGTGAAACTAACTATATCAAAGCATTTCACACAATTATAAAAAGGAACTTTCAGATTCTCACCACTTGGCATGAGTTCAATGACCAGTTTGGGAAAGGCGATGTTGGAGCATCCCACCTCAGCTCCACACACCCGCACACACTCTTCTGGATCAACACAACCTACAGTATCTGAAACATGAAACACAGTCAGTTCACACACAGGAGAGTGGAGGATAACACTGAATACTCTGCTCACGTAGAATTCCTGTTCCTTTGGTCTAATTTCTCTAAAAGGTTAGGTTTCATCCAGGCACTGTGCATTTAAAGCACTGTTGTTGGGGCTTCTTATATTAACTGGAAAATGTTCCAATTTGGCACCAGTTCAATGCAAGACAAGACACTAGTCTGTGTAAAATCAAACTAAGCTAAAATTAGTCCTAAACAGTCTTAAATTAAGTGGGGATCTTACAATGTGACTGTCTGTCACTGTTCCTACACCACAGCTCACAAAGAACAAACAGTGGCTCTGTAAAGTCGCACAGACATGCAGAGTGTTGGAAAGAACAAATTTAAACTAGATTCAAGTGTCAGTTTTACGTGTTAAATGTATATATTACGAAGCATGTATATGTATAATCACATAACAACCTGTTGAATCACTGTGAATAAATACATTTTATAAATGAATAGTATACTGCTGCACTGTACTGCTGCTGTTGCTTTCATCTTTTAGGCATGTTCACAGTGAGGATACACTCAAATTCATTCCAGTGAACAAAAACATGTGGATGCTTGTTCAAAACTATGAATCTCTGTTACACAATACAATCATGGGACACCAGACTCAGGAACATAACTTTCAGTAATTCTGTCCTAAATCACCACTAACAGCATCCAAAACCTCCCGGGTACTCAGAACGATGTGTTGAGTATAAGTTGTTTATTATATGACATCATGTATTTAGGTGATGAGAAGTGGTCTCGTAACATGTCTCTCTAAACCTGGTACAATCTAGTTTTAAACCATTATTAAAATTGCACCAGATGTTCATTAGTCTTTCACTATGTTTTCTCACTGACATTTCAGCAGACATCACAGTGACACATCAGTGAACCAGCACTCACGTTATTGGCAATATGTCTGGTATCTGCACTGCATTGCCTAAAATTCTCCTTAATATTATCTTTCCTTTGAATAAGAAATGCAATGATTGCTCATCGTATTGGTCAATGAAAAAACTAATTATCAGCAACAACTGAAAAAGTCCGTTTCTGCTGCATTCACTAGAATAATACCCTTCATATAGGCTATAATTGTAAATTAAGTGAATTACTGAAAAATCTACAACATGACGGACATTTAATCTCTTTTCTGATGTTTTATAAAGTAGGCTCAATTATATAAATGACCTATTATTCCATAATGAAAATAATAATTACCTTTTTCAACTATTATTTAATTAATAAAAGTCTAATAACACTACGGGTTTTAAAAGTTAAGTTACTTAACCTAACTTTTAAAAAGGTAAACTACAAACTGAATCAGGGATAGAGTCAGCAAAGCGTAAAGTGGGTCGTTTATTACATGTCTTTCATAAGGGTTGTGACACTGAATGAAAAACCAGATTTCTCTCCGTCTGTCCACGCAGGAGGGTGGAGTTTGGACCCTGTCTGTCCTAACCGACTACCGGACACTCCGCCTTTCTGCTCCCGGTAACTCTGCTTCCGTTGCCGAATTCCAGGGTCACGCACACACCGGCGACGCGGCCACGCTGTCCGCTGGACCTGGATTAAGGCTGGAACGACGTGTGAAAGGACTTTTTGAAGAAAGGCTAAACCGCTGTGAACTCGGACACCAAGTCAGCTGAAGTCAGTGAAGTTTACGAGTTTTTGTCTTTCAGGGAAAAACAGCTGCCATGTTTGAGCAGCTGCCGTCCGGACAAACAAGCAGGGAAAGTGAGTCGTCAGCGCAACAGTTGGACTGAGTCACACCGAGTTTCAACACATTTAGGGAGGTTTAATAACTCTTTTCTCTGTCTCAGGAGCTTGTTCCGCTTTGTGTTGACTCACTGGCAGACAGAGAGGCACACTCATCCTTCCACCCAGCCGCCTGCCTCTGCTTCGCTGGCTGCCGCCTGCCGGGCCCCGCGGCTGGAGCAGCTGAACCGAGCCGCCGCAGATACCGGGCCCCCGCCAGGTGAAAGGCGTGGCGCTGGGCGGGAAAGCTTTGTTCTAACATCACCTGAGTGTGGTGAACAACCAGAGAGCTTGATCTGGGAAACCGCTCCAGCTGCTGTGTACCCTCAGCCGAAAGTCTCCCCCCGACGGACGGTCTGTTTAGCGGGTCACACGAACACACGTTATGAACCGTAATGACAGATCACTTTTTATCGAGGGCTGACCCATCGATACGACTCGTGGAAACTGGGTCAGAGTGGTTTTTGAGCGGAATAGTTTACCGGGGACATGGCGCTGTCTCAGATCCAGTGCCTGGACGACCACCACGTTAACTGGCGCGTGAGCGAGAGCAAACCAGAGTTCTTCTACAGCGAGGACCAACGGCTGGCGCTCGAGGCGCTCATCACCAACGGCCGCGACGCGTTCAAGGACCACCTCAGCAAGCATGGCGTCCGGGAGTTCCTCTCCGAACCAGAGCTGGAGCGCATTGAAGGCACGGCGGAGGCCTACAGACCCGGGTACGAGCATCACCAAAAACCAGAGACGCCAGGCCCGGGGAATATTACCCCGGGCTCCGGGGAAGAAACCGGAGACGGCGAGGTGTCCCTCCAGTACTGGCCAGATCGGTCTGAGGCCTCGGTGGTGGAGCTGGACTTGGGTTGGCCCGAGGCCATCTCGTACCGAGGGGTCACACGGGTGACTGTGCACACCCAGCCTCCAACCGAGGGGCACACGCACATCAAGGAGGTGGTGCGGAAGAGCATCGCAGCAGCCCAGAAGGTAGGCAGCGGGGGAGAGGATGAATATCTGGGGATCTCCAGAACATGACAGAAACCAGTGGTTCTAAGATCTTCAGTACACCGTTGAAATGCTTAAAGAGAGTATCCAAATGTATAGTTCTGACAGTTTGATCTTTCAAACTTTGTAAAATTAGAATTCACGGCACAGCGGCTGGGTTGCTTTGCATTGCATATTTTGATATTTATGACAACTTACTTCTATCAATAGTACATAAAAACATAGGCAATTTGTGTTTCATATTTTTGTCTTTTCTTCTTTTCTCCTCTTCCATTATTGATCCCATTATCCAGCAGACTTAGAGTATATTGTGACCCTGTGGAGGGCCCCAAACCATAGGTTGACGACCAGTGTTGGATTTGAAACCAACAATTAATTTAATCATTTAAATAATTTTAGAATCAAAAGCTCAATGCTGTCAGTGGTCCCAACCTCGTTTTGCAGTTTTTCAACTTGTATTATTCACATAAAATGATTGTCATCTGATTATAACTGTTAGTTAGGTTTTATGTTGAATCCTTACAAGGATGATTGTTTTGTTCGGAGGTCCAAATTGCTAATTGGTAGTTTATGACTAAATCAAGTGTCTCTGTATGGTATGCCCATCTATAGCAATTGTTTTGTCTGTTAGATTTCATTATTTGCCTCTGTGTTCTTACACAAACCTACTTCCCTTTCCCTGGTGCCAGCTCACACACACACACTACAACATTTTCATAAAACAAGTTGGATCTTGACACGCCAGTGGAAAAAATGCTCTGATGTTATTCAATATGTTAGCGCCCTATAGATCGCCTTTCACTTACATAAATGCTGGCACATGCACACAAGAGAAGAAACATAATACTTATATTAATTAGACTCATCTTCACAGTGAAAGTGTTACTCGCTGCTGCTTCACACATTGTTTTCTAACCCCCCCCCTCCCCACATATAGTTGTAGTTGTAGTACTTTGCAGTGAAAGTACGTTGATGTGAAGAACTGGCTATTACCAGAGATTCATTTTTTTTGTTCAACTCTGTTTGTTCTGCAGTCAGGTTTGAACTTTGAAGGTATGCAAGAAGAAGAGTGAATAGACAGCACTGTGTGAAGTGTACCATGCTGTCGCTAGTACTGTTGAGTTGCTGAACCCATTGTTTAGCCACCTCACACTTGCTCGACTGCAAGAATATCCCCTCTTTTGCAGGATTTATTGTTCAAACCAAGTTCTCACAAGTGCCTAACTTCCTCTGAAGGTTTAATGGGATTAAAATTAGTGATAAGAACAGCTTAAATCATATCCACCCACACAGCTGGAAACTAACTCCATTTTTGTTTTCCTGTGTGTGTGCGTGCGTGTCTGTGTGTCTGTAGGTCATAGCTGTGGTGATGGATGTGTTTACAGATGTGGATATCTTTCGGGATCTGCTGGATGCAGCCTACAAGCGCAAAGTTCCTGTATACATAATCATTGACATGGCTGCAGTCCCCTGTTTTCTTTCCATGTGTGGCCGAGCTGATATGCATCATGGACACCTAAAGGTACACATACAGTTACACGCTCCCAGTAATGTTTTATAAGATAGGAGATGAGCTAGTTGGATTGATGACTACTCTCGATAAGAATACAATTCTTATTCCAAGCGATATTGGAAAACAAGACTGCAGGTCTTAATAAGATGCATGCACAAGCTAGTTATTTGCCTTAGGCTAACTTTCTTTGTTATTCTTTGCCTCTGAGTTAAACTGGTCTGGGCAGTAACAGAAAATACTTAGTATTTCAAGAGGGCTTTTTAAAATCTTTTAGACTAGAGGCCAGAACGCCACTAAGCACATTCCTGGCTGTGCTGCGGGCAATTAAATAAACCGTGCACACTGTCACTTCACTTTCTGTAATATGTTTCTGTTTCATTTCTCCTTCTGCCTTCATAGAGCTTCAACCACCAGACCTTCCTTCGCTTTCAACTTCTTTTTTTATCTGCCACCTTTGCTGTTATTATGAGCGTTTATGGCTCCTATAGTTGGTGTCTCCTGTGAGATTTCACACAGAACATTTACTTTTGAGGATAACACTCGGCCTGTGACCACACCCTTATCACAGCGCTAAAGACAAACACTGCAGGGTGTGTCATACAAGCATGCACATTCACTGATATAGTCCATGCTCCAACCTGTATAAAATCCAGTTAGAGGTTATGTTGTTATTAATAAAGAAGCACTTTTCCTTTACAACAAGAAACCCCATTCTTCTTTCTTTCTCCATTGTCGTTTTGGCTTTATTTCCCTTGTGTGCACTATAATCCCTCCACCAATCAATATTAAATCCCTAAGAGCCTTTGTTTACATAGCATTAACTTCAACATATGTGTATGTGTGCAGAATTTGCGTGTACGCTGCTGTGGAGGAGTGGAGTTCTTTGCACGCTCAGCACAGAAGGTGCGTGGATCTCTGAGCCAGAAGTTTCTCCTGGTAGATGGAGACAGAGCTATTTCTGGTTCATACAGGTAAGCACATGTTCCAAGTTTGCTTGTGCACAGCATTTTATTTTTCTTGTCTAACTATTTGTGTGTTTAAAGCTACTATAAATGAAATTAACATGGAAACCGCTGTGTCTACCTCCTACTCTCTAGCTTTTTTTTTTAATAACTAGGCAGTCGCACATAGTTTACAGTAAACTGTGAATCTGTTTATAGCGTTCATAGCACAAAGCTTAGGTAGACCCACTCTAATTGTGGCGACTAGCGGGTGAACAAACTGGAGTATACCAGAGCAAGGTGGAATGGGCTTACATTCATCAGACGGCCAGAGTATGTCTCCAAATGAGTGCTAATGGTGTACTGCTCCTAGGAGGCCAGTAAAAATGATTAAAGACACTGTTTGTAGAAAACCTGCATTTTTAACAGCCTAGCTCTGACAGCATTTTACACTCATAAATGTTGCATTTTTATCAAAATGTCTGTGTGCTTTTATAAACCCTAATCCTTGATCTACCAGGAAGTGGAAAAACTATCACTGTCATGATCAAAGAGCATAATGTGATGCATGACTTCAGGGTAGAAATGTCTAGTAATGATTAATTTTTGTCATTTGGGTTTTCTCAGTTGTGACATGGAAGAAATTGTTTAGATGAAACAAACAGCAACTGGGAGGGATTTTTGGAGTGAGTAGTAGAAAGGTTCTCAGCATTCAAGGAACAAATCTTAGCATTCTCCACACAAGCGCATGTATATGCCAACCGCCATTATAAATGTATGGTTCCATTTCTCTGTCATTTCAGTTTTACCTGGTCCTCTTCCCGCCTAGACCGTAACCTCATCACTGTGATCACAGGACAGGCAGTGGAGACCTTCGACCTACAGTTTCGTGACCTTTACTTAATGTCCAGAAGTGTGTCTCTCAACAAGGTTTCCATGGTAGATGAACCAGTCCCTGACCCGCTCCCTCAGGTTGCTCCAGCTCCAGTGTCAGCTGCTGTTGCTAGGAAGCTTATAAATCCCAAATATGCCCTTGTTGCCACAGGAACGCACACCAGTCCCACCTCCTCTGACCAGAACTCCAGCAACAAGAACTCAAACCTCCAGAATCCAACAGGGCTAAAAATTATGAAAGGACGTCTTAAGGAGGTTATTGAGGAGCCACGGATTCACCCGGGATTAGCTAATCTGGAGAAGGCCTACCTAATCCCATACCTGCCCACCTGGCCAGAGCCAGACCCACCCAGTGATGTCATTGGCTTCATCAACATCAGAGATGAAAAACGTGCCAATCAGGTTCATCTACAGAGGTCAGAGAGGTTTGAGGTCAGCCAGGCTATACGCTTCAGCTCACCGCTCACTCTATCAGCCCAGACCGAGGAACCTGCTTCACGTCGGGATGCAGATGTTGCTGGGACAGCCAAACCTTCTCCCGGGAATACAAACCCAGAGGCCTCTGCTCCTGTCAGTCAGACCAGACAACAGCTCATAGAGCAAATGAACACAGCTGTGAATTTAGACCAGACTGATTCTAGAAGTCCTCCTCAGCAGCCCAGCACACCTCCAGCACAAGACACAGATCAACCAAATGCACACACTGCCACACCACCGCTTAATGTTACTGCTGATTCACAGCCAACAGACAATCCTAAACAAGCTGCTGCACCTCCTGTTCCTAAACGCCGCACGGTGCATTTAGTCATAGACCCTGTCCCATCAGAACAGGCTGACCAACCACGGATCACACTTGTGAAAATGGACAAAATAGAAGGTGTAGATAGATCTTCTAGTAATATAAGAACTCAGGAAGAGTTGACATCAGCTCGTCGTCGGATAACATCGAAGAACGATGACAGAGACTCTGGCAGCAACGACAACGGCAGCCAAGACAGCACCAAGGTCATGTGTGACCGGCAGGCTAATGATCACCCTTCAAGTGCTTCCACAGTGTCAGAGGAGGAATTTTATGATTGTACTCAACAGGTGCCCAGTGACCCACGAATGACGAATGGAGTAACGTCAGGTTCAGGTCGTGGGCATCGCCAAGGAGACGGAGTGAACATGATGGCCCGCCTCTCCCAGAGTATGTTGGATCTGCGTGAGCCCAGCCAATCGGAGGACAGCAGTGCCCTCATCCGTGAATCACAGCAGCTCCGCAGACAAGCTTACCCTTCACCTCACAGGCACATAGGACAGGTGAGCATCCAGGAGGAATAGATTTTCTGCTTATTTTGTTAATATTGCTGTAAGATAACTGGTACAGATGTAGGACTTTTGTTCACTATTCCACATATTTTACAGACTAAATGATTAGGTGGTTTGGTTTTTATGAATTGAAATTATAAACAGATTAACTCGTAATAATAAAAACTGTAACTGCAGGACTGAATACACCATAAAGAAGCCTTTTTATTATTAATGGAATAATTCTTGAAGGCAAGAACAGAGGTTTTCAGGAATAATGTTATGTCATGAACAAGCAGGCAGCGCAGTTTAGTTATTGAGTTACAGGAACAGCACAGTTGTTGTGTCACACACATTTTTACAAACTAATTTTAAAAAGGGTGTGTTGCACCAGGGGTGTCAAAACCAGCCTCTACTTGCTCATAATAAACTTGCCGTACCCTGTTGCAGTTTAAAAGGTGTGTGATTGTCCACCCACGTGCGCGCGTGTGTGCGTGCGTGCGTGCGTGGGTGTGTGTGTGTGCACATACCTGGATAGAGAGCACGACTGATCATACCAGGGAGGATGATAAAGATAAAGGGCAGCATCTTCAGATAGGCAGCCAGGATCGATGCACCTTTCACATGACTCATGTTCTTAGCAGACAGGGAGCGTTGTACAATCACCTGTAAAAATAAAAATAATAATGTTTACATAAATGTTTTTTTATTTCCAGATTTTAAAAGATTTTTAACAATGAACATAAAATTATAGGAATCATCTAATTGACATGATGCTTAAGAAAAACCAGGGACTCTCATAGACTTTAGACTAAATTCTGACTGGTGGGGGATCTTTGTTGCACGTCATTTGTTCCTTAATGTCTCCACTGTCAACTGTCTAATCAGGGCTAAAGTGTATCCAAAAATAAAGTTGTTGTTTTCAAAACAAATAACAACAGTCTTAGATTTTGAAAAAGCATTTTAGAGGTCTTAAGGATGATCTCTCTGCCATGTATACACAAAAACAAATTTCTAATTTCCAATTTCAATAACTGGAAAGCAGAATCTGTGACTGCAGGCTTCTAACACAGCTCTGATGTAGAGAAAAGATTGGATTACTAATCTTTTGTAGGTAGACCCGGATTTACACTAACCACTATATTACTACAATCAAAGCAAACATGATCCCTTATGTAACCGGGTTCTTAAAGTCCATGAAACACAATGCATTTGTGAAATTGGTATTGGAGCACGCATTATCCCCTGCTGCATGATCCTATCACGTCTTACTGAGCTCTTTCTGCTTTCTCTCTCTGTCTAGTTGTTCCAGACCTCAAGATCTCCAGGTCGTGATGCAAGATTACGTGGACCCAAAGTAATAATTGCCAAACCAGGAAGTTACCACCGCCCTGCCCGGGCAGGCGTCCCTGTAATTGGAGGACACCGTTACTGGCAGGGTCAATTGTTGCAGCCTGATTCAGCCCAGCTGCGCGCAGAGACGCGCTCGGGCCGGTCGCCTGGACGCAACGGTTCAGGATATAAGAAGATGGACCATGCCTCAACCCAGCCACCTGCCAACTCATCAGGCCTACTGGGAGTGTCTTTATCAAAACTGAACAATTTCAGACACTTGAGAGCACGAGGAGGAGCATCACAGAAAAAATCATCCCAAAATAACAAGGCTGCTTGATAGAACAGCAGCACACGTACACAGGGATGAAGAAGTTGTGACTTTTCTGTTTCCTGTTTCCTAACCTGTCCCTATAGGAACTATTTAAATGGGTTTTTGACAATGTCAAGACTGGTTGACAATTTCATTTAAAATCTATCAGGAGATCTTGTCTTGTCTTGGTCTGTAAGTGAATTGCGTCACCCTCTGAACCAAAGTTTCCTGGTTGAAGGATTTTGCACTGCATGGTTACTCAGCAGAACAGGCCTATTATAATATTTTTTCATATCATTTAATATTTATGTTTTAGAAATAAATTAAGGGTATGTTTAGCATTTAATCCTCTGTTGTTTTAAAAAATAGGACTGTTAGATTTTTGTACGGTCTTTTAGATTCTAACGGTCTTACAGATCACTGTACCGGATCTGATGAGCTGTGATTTTCTTTTTGTGCCACTTCAAGCTTGTAAACTGTTCAACAAGTATTTCTAAATTACCTCGACTGCTTTTCTCTATCACAATCTTGAACTGTTTATTATTACATATCCAACATGCACGGATGTGATGTATCTCCAGCATGCAGTAGTTTATTTGTTTTACATAGCAAGGTGCAGGGTCTCAAATCAAATCCGTCGTCTCCTGTTCATCTCTCTCTTTGCCCTCTGATATGTATGAGTCAGGCTGTCGTGCTGATACCACTGTGTTTAGCTACCGATGGGGCTACTGTTCAATGCTTTAATATACAGCGAGAACTTTACTTTGCTGATTGTTATGTGGGACCAAAAGGAAATGTTGTAAATAAAAATACCCATCTACAGATTTATCATACAGAAAGTGAAAGGACATAAGCTGAAGTTACAGTAAATGCAACAAGACTACTGTTCTGGAAATAACCCAGAGCAGTTTGATGACTGTGTTCGTGTAAGTATGTCATCTCCGTCCTTTTACACTGCTGAAAAAACATAATTGTAGCGTTTAGGTTTCTAAGGACATTTGTGAAGCCTGGAGTTTAGGTTTGGCACAAAATCTTCTGGGCAACAGGGTGGAGCAAGAACTTTTCCATTTTCTGTGATTAGTGGATACAGGCACATTAGCAGTGGGAAAATAGTTCGAACCAAACTAACTTTACAAGGAGATTAAAAGTTTATTATTTCCTTTGAAAATGAATGTGGTTTTTCCAGCAAATGTCTACACCTACTGTAGTTCGGTGTACACACAGTGGATGGTGTTGTTAACAGCATTTTTGGTGTGCTCACTCTCCATTAAACTTCCAAATACTCCACCTCACTGTATTTTTCCAAATTATAGTTATTGAGTTGATGGATCTATGACACATATAATAAATTTATGAAACCAGAACACAAAACTAAAATGCTAATGAATTCGCACAGTCAAATCCACCTATACAAGGTTGTATCTTTACACTTTAGATGTACCTGGTCAGTGCACCAGTACCAAGTAGCCAGTATGATGAGCCCCAGCGTCATTCCAGGCCAGGGCAGGTCTCCCGTGACGGCGTCTCTGAACAGGTGCATGGCATCCTCGCGGGGCAGGTGACACGTACTGTTGGGAATGATCTTCCTGGGCACCGCCATGCTGTACACCCGCTCCAGGTTATCATATCCTCCTATTTTGTTGAAGGCTGTTTACCAGAAGCTTTCATTAATTCTGTTTTATAAGCATATACCCACGTACATATATATGTATGCACAATTTGCATTTACTTTTAAATGATGGAAACTAAACATACCGGTAATTGTTAGGATGATTGCTCCTATGATCATGATAAACGTTTGCAGAGTGTCTGTGTAGATGACTGCAGCGAGTCCACCTGAAAGTAAGCAAGCGCAGAAGTGTTGAACATACAGAAAAGTGAACTGATGTTTGGTTGGTCTCAAATATCATGTGGTGTGCCGAAGAGTGAGACAGACATATGTCGTCGTTTGTGTACCTGCAATAGTGTAGAGAGCAGTGACTACCAGCATGAGAACAGTGGACAGGTAGAGGTTCCATCCCAGACACACCTGAACGAACAAGGCTCCAGAGTACAGGTCAGTCTGGTGAAGAAAACAACACGTCAGTCAACAGGATGAGGAGTCACGGGCTGTTTTGCGTGTCTGTGTGTTGCATTGTCGTACTGATATCTTTGTGAAGACGGACAACAGCAGCGACAGGACGGCCAGGTAAGTTCTGATCCTCTCTCCTCCAAAGCGACGACCCAGGTACTCTGGCATCGTCACAATCTGAACACACACACACACATTTCAACATCTTCAACACACCCCAGCTACACAGGAAAGGTGAATATTTGTGTGTATTCTTGCAGAAAAAGGTTTGAAATCCTTTACTCAAGTTGTACTACAAATCTTTTACTTTCAGTTCAACAGTACAAGTGCTACACTAAGAAAGTTTAGGTTTCAATCAGAGATACTGATATAAAAAGAAAAAAAAAGCAATCTGTGTCCAAAACAAGGGATTTAAACATTATTGACACAGTTTATCTTCACATCTGTTCCACATGTGTTTCATAAAGAACAGTGAGAGAGTATCAGTGTAATCACATAGTATAATCATATTATAATAAAGATGGAATAAAAACATTTGTGGTCCTATTAGAAAACAGTTGTGTTTTAAGTTGAGTTCAACAAACCTGTTTGGGAATTTCCCAGGCGGGGATTGCTTGTAAGGAGAATGTTTGTTGGCACCTAAATGTACCTGCCGAACCAGCCTTAACAAGCTAGCATCCACCAGTGTGTGTGTGTGTGTGTGTGTGTGTGTGTGTGCGTGCACAAACTAACCCCTGAGGAGATGTAGACAGGCACAAATACCCAGGCCAGAGCCAGTAACACATAGGTGGCCTGAGAGACAGGAAGAGGGGACAGGTGAGTTTGAGCACATTGTCCGTAGCTGTCATGCAGGAGGACAGATCTGTCTGATCACACTGAGATAACACTTTCATGAACATGTGCATCCTCATATTAAAGCTGCTTGGTATTTGGATAGCTCTGCTGCTGCCCCCTGTCTCTGGCTCCTCATTACATCAGCCATTTTCACATAGGAGTGGTTTATTATCGTTTCAGATACAGAAGAGAAACTAGTTATTGTGACAGCACATTGTGTTTGACCTGTCATTGCACCATTAGGGAAATAACCTGTTGATGAATTAGCGGGTTCCAGTATAAACTTTGAGCTTCAGTCAACGTTTCTAATGTTTAGTTACTATTGTTTTATTAGGACCTGATAGTGTTTTGCTGAATGGATCAATGTGTGTGTGTTTCTACTCACACTCCACTCAAAACCGGCAACGGCGATACCTCCAGCAGCTCCAGTCCCAGCCAGTCCAATGAACAGACCTGAGCCCTCTGAACTGGCAAACAGAGACGCTCCGATCTGTGCTCACCAGTGATGGAAGAGACACCAGTACAAAACAATGTGAGCAATACTCAAAAGCTGTAGCTGAAACCACTTCTTGTAAAAAACTGTTTTACTGTAGTAAAATGGACTTTAGGTGGTAAAAGTGAGAGCAGAATACCTGCCAAAGAAGTGTATAACAAAGTATTGATAATGGATTTCTACGTTTTTTAGTTTTTTAGATCAGGCCCATTTAGTGCAGTGCATTGCTGCCTCCTACTGGTGAACTAACACAATTTCTTCTGTGTTGCTACTGTATCTTGTTTATTTAAGTTTTATTCACAATACAAAACAACAAATTAAATGTTTTTTGCAACTAACAGGAACTTTTAACTAATTCATGTAAATTAGCACAGCTGTTAAAATTTGCATTGACTTGAGAAAGGTCTCTGGAATGGAAGGTGAAACGTCGGCAAGAAACCAAAGTCCGGTTGCTTTGGATAAAACCTTTTTGAGATACATTGAGAGAGGATTCATACTGCATGTAGGTAAAATGTACCAGCACAACTGTTCAACTTACATGCATGTCGTGTTGCCTCTGTGCTCTGTAACTGATGTAAGCTGGGAGTAGCATGAAATGATTCCTAATAAAAAGCCTTTAAACCTCACAAGTGATGGATTTATAACATGTGTTATTGTTTTTTAACAAGCTTAATCCATTAGCCACAGTTTATTGATAATTAATGCTGATGTTTGTTAAAAAACAAATGAATGAAGCTCCTAACTCTGTTGTGTCTGCTTAATATGTAACGTCTGAACCTCAGCAGAAGAAGCAGCTCCGTCAGGCAAAAACATTACAGTTAGAGCAGAACACAGACAAGAAAACAAAAAGACAACAAGGAGAGGAACATGTTAAGTGTTTTGTATGGTACTAACATTTGAAATGTGTCAGGGAAAATCTCTGATTTGACCAAATGTTTAAATTGTGCTTCTTTCAGTGAATAACACAATAATCTGTAAAGTAAACCTTTTAATAGACTAGCCTCAATAAACTGTGTTCTTTTTGTTATTTACTTTATTTGGTATTTACATTTTAATAATATGTGTTCAGAGTATCTTCACTAATAAAGCAAACAGGATTTTACATTATCAATGGATCTCAGGCTTTCTTTCCAGCATCTACAGAAATAACAGCAGAAGGAGCGCAGATACTCACCGGCCACCAGGCCATGTCCCGACCAGCCAAGAAATATCCGCTCAGAGTATTTCTGCTCACCCTGCATGATGACTGACAGACAAAACTGTTACACACATATGTGCACATAAAGCAGAGAAAGACTGATAGACACACACACGCACACACACGTCTCGCTCTTACCCAGATGCCTACAGCAAGGTTCAGAAGAAAGTAAGTTGCTATTACAATAATGTCAGAGAAGCTGAAGGACTGTGACAGCGCGTAGAAGTTGATGGTGGAATTAGACATCTTCAGTGCTCAAAGTAACACATACACACTTAATAAAGCAAAAAAGGACACGTTCGCAGAAACACACTGCTGCTGATTCCAACCCATGCACCCTATCAGACTAGTGATTTACATCTGACACAGGAGACCAACTCTGAACAGCACAGGCAACACATAACACTCCTTAAAATGATAAAATACACACATACACAGTGACAGACACACTATAACCAGTGGTAAAAAGTCCCTTGTTGGCTGAACTACAAGCTGACCTTGCTGTTACTGAAACCCTGAGACAGAGTGTTACGTCTAAGTGTGAAGAAGGCAAGACCATTGCCTGAATAGATGATTAAACACATCACCTTAATGTGGCACCTGCAGAGCTGACACACACTTTGTGCTAAGCAATAATGGAGAGTTTGGCGTGGGTGAACAGTGACGTTCAGCAGATGCTCATGTGGACCAGAGTCCACACACACACACACACACACACAGATGGTCAATCATTGGCAATGACAAGTTTATAATCATTAGCGTCTAAATGCACAAACATCTGCTGGTAAGTGCTAAGTATGGTCAGTGAAAGTGTGTGTAAGAGAACCAGGAACAGGTTTAACACTCTCTGACTTGTTTTAAGAAGACACTTAACAGTGTCTACATCACATAAACTTACTCCAATACTCAAACTTACTACACACCTAATCCATCTATCACCCCTTCTGAGCAAAATCACAGTCTGAGGGCTTCTTTAATCATTTGAGTACCAACATTCAAATCTCTCTTCAAAATACACTTGTACAGTTGAGTTGAATTTTCAACACATTTTAAAAAAGAAATCAAGTAGTGCCTAAAAAAAACACTACTACAAGTAGTGTAGAAGCGCAACTTCAAATGCTTTACCCAAGTTCAAGCCCTAAGCATGTGTGCTCTAAAATATAAGTGTTACTTGTTAGAAGTACAAAAACAGTACAGTGGGTCTGAGCAATTGATAGAATAATAATAATAATTTTTGTTAGTAGCAAGGTGGTTAATAAATAATAATAATTTATTTACCTTATTATATTATCTTTTATTAATAATGTGCAAATTTCTATTATCTAAAGTTGTGAAATAAATGTAGTGGAGTACAATAAAACACCTAGTTAATGATACTTAATAAATTAAAATTATTTATTGTTTTTAATTCCTGTTTGCTGTGTTTAATATTTTATTCTCTTTATAAATAAAGTTAATATTATAATTGTGTGTAATTATAATATGATTAAGCCAAAAATGGTAATCAAATGTTATTTATTTGTATAAAATCCAGCTGAGGAAATCCTCCTAAAGAGGACATTTCACAGTAATTTTCACATTAAATTAGTTTTTTTTTTTCTTTTCAGAGTATTGTTTGGAAATGAGAACTGTGATTCTCGTTACATATTTGCATGAAGATAAGCAAACTTTGTTGTTTGAACCCTATCTTTTCCTGCTCTGTGTTTTGCTCTACCATTTAGAACATGTTCCTGACAAACTTTTAAAGATTTATTTTTCTAGATTATCTCAAGTAATGTCCATTTCTTTTTTTATCTTTATCTTTTACAGTTTGTTCTGTGTGTTTGCGTTTTGTCTGTGAGATTAATGATGATGTGTGTGACGTCGAGGATTCTAAACCACCACCATCTGCTCTTCACAGCAGACAAACACCAGTCAGCAGTCTGTGTGTGACACCGAGTTAATTTCACATCAGAGAGCAAAAACAAAAGAAAACTTGTTCTCTCTTCCTCTCAGACTTCTCTTCATTTCATATTTATTAATGTTTGTACAGTTCAACAGGTCAAACTAAAAGTTATCTCCATCTGGAGACAATAATTGTTACGTTTTAATAGTTGATCATTTCTTTTAATCTGAAAAGCAATAAGAAGATGAGGATATTATTTCAGGGAAGACACATTTTGATAACCTGTGGTGGCAAGCAACTAAACAAAAATGAATTTTTTCAATATAATGATATTTAAAGGGTTTATATACTGAACAACGCTGTTTGTAGCCAGTAAATAGCACTTAACTGTGTTTTAATTTGGTAATATGAACTTTTTCTGATCAGCAGGGTGCCCTGCTTTTATATGTTGTACAAATAAATCAGTACACAAGGAAGCTTGATTTGGAATCAGATTTAAGTATAGTTACTTTGCATTAAATATTTTAGAAGTAAAGATCCAGAGAAATGTGTGATTTGGAAAATCGTTTATTCAATATCTAATAAACCTTATTTTTATTAAATATTACGTATTTCCAATTCTTAATTTACATCATTGATTTGCATATTCTCCAGACATATGAAGAGTTTTAAACAATCTGAACTCATGATGCCATTAATGTAGACGACAAAGAAGTAGAAGAAGAAGAAAAAGAAGCAGAAGAAGAAGAAAAAGAAGAAGAAGAAGAAAAAGAAGAAGAAGAAGAAGAAGAAGAAGAAGAAGTTTTTGTTGTTGCGGGAGGAGGAAGTCGTAACCCGGAAGTAAAACCTCATAACAAAAATTTGCCGGGAAATCTTCTCTGTCTCAGCTGTCTCGACTGTACGAAATGAAATATTACTGAAAAGCCTGAAACCTGTGCAGAGCTATCATATTTCTCTTTTGTGTGGTGTTCGTGTCGGGGGCGAAATGGACGAATATGATGAACTGTTTGAGGTACAGGACAACTTCGATGAGCAGTTCGCCGACGAACTGGAAGCCTTGGCATCGATGGAGGGTGAGCCAAGCTGTTGTTAAACTAGCTAACTAACGCAAGTTATGTGTAGTTTTCACTTTTTGAGCGTTAACGTCTGTTCATCTCAAGTTATTTTTTATTGTTATGTGAACCCGTTTTCATTTGAATTAAACACATATTTCTAAATAAAATCAGACATCTTTGTCTCTTAGTGTTATTGTACATTTTAACAAAAACTGGAATGCAAAACGTACATGCACCCAGGGTTACGTATTTACTAGATTTATTTGGAAACTAAAAATGGGATTGTATTGAATCTTAGATTTTCTGAAGTAGCCACAACAGCTTTGCACACCTTGCACAGATATTTTGTCACCTGCCTTCATACGGTGGACGTTTTTGAAGGTGTCTTGGACAGAGACATAGTTACATTATGTTGAACTGGGTTGTGTCTGGTAAAAAACAATTGATGTTCTCGTTAAGTGCAAACCAAGGGCTGTGTTGCTGCAGAATATTGTGGTTCTCATGTTGGTGCCTCAAATTGTGAAGAAATTGGCAACAACATCACCATTCTGGGCAACTGTGGTGCAGTAGGTAGAGCAGTCAGCTGTACTGTGTGAACCCCAGGATTGGTGGTTTGCTAACTAATGTCGAAGTGTCCCTGGACAAGACACAACACTTAACCCCAAATTCTTGGTGACTTAAAGTTAACTTATTTCCTTATCTAAACTTCTGAAATATGCCAGCATACTGCTTCAGTAGTAATTATTGCATCTGTGTGTGTTTTCTACAATGACTTAGAGGAAACTTCCAAGCCTGGGAAACGTCGCACTCGAGGTCCAGGAGAAGATATCTCAGACATCGAGCACCTGCTGGACGACCAATCCACCAGTGAGTTCACTCGCCAAGTTATTGTGTGTTTTATTGTCGTTCTGTTTGTTTGTACCTTTATGTCTGAACTGATTCCTTCAGGCCCAAAAGCAAAGCGGCAGAAGCAGGATGCCAGTGTGGCCAAGCGACTTTTCAACGCATCACAAACTCAAGGGAGCAAAGCTCCAACACACGGTGGTGACATCACACCGCCGTCCTCTCCAGAGCAGTATGAACCGTGTCACACACTCAGGTAAGAGAGGTGATGATGCAAATACCAAACATTTGTTTATTTCAACTTCATAAAAATGAGGATTTATGGTGTCAGTAGTTTATATCATTCAAATATCATTTTCAGTTGTTGGTCAGAGATAAACATAAACATGAGCTCTGGTCCTGGTTTGTGCTTTGTTATTATCTACACATTTAGAATGTTTGTATTTCTGTCTTATTTACACCTTTTACTCGTACGTGTCTGTTGTCTAGATCCACTCCCGCTGTGCTGGACATCAGTGGCTTTGCTATAATCCCAGAGACGCCCAGGCGACCCCCCACAGCGGCGTTGGCATCGCTGCACGTGCTGAAGCGACCTCCTTTAGAGGGAGAGTTCGTCAGTGTGACAGACTCATCAGGGAGACGCGTCTACCTCAGACAGAAAGACGACACCGCCATGAAGGTTGAACTAATGTCGAACAGTTTGTGCAGCACCTCGTTGTGAACATTGAATAATTGTCAACTTATGGTTCACTGTGTGTCCAGGTGGTCGACTCCAGAATGGTTCCAAACTCCTATGGTTCACTGGGGCTGCTGGCTGTGCCTATTGGTGTCATGAGAGAACAAGAGGCTGAACGGGTGAGTGATCAGGCTGTTGTTTATAGTTAATGAACAAATATTTCACATTTTAACACGATAAATATCTATTTCTAAGTTCAAATTAATACTTTTTTTGTTTCGCTGGCTTGACAAAATGGGGATTTATTTCAATACCAACACTCTCTACAGCTCCAGTTCTAGTCACTGATTAAAAGAATATGATAGAACGATAGAATATCAATGAGCACAGTGAAATATGACGTGTGGAGCTGTTTTTACAGTGTGAGAATATCAGAAAATAATTCAGAAAACGGAAGATTAAAACATCTGAATACCCAATGCTATTAATGCAGATTATAATTCCTTTTAATACAGTATGTGTAAGAGGAACACTCTGGCTGTAAGATATTATAAAGTTTTCTCTCTGAACACACAGCGTCATCAGCAGGTCGTGGAGGAATCTCAGCGCCTTACAGAGCTACTGACCAGGTAAATCATCATCGTCGCCCTTCTCTCTCGCATAAATAAAAACACATGCTACTACTATACAAACGTGAACAGCTGCTGCATATTTGTCCTCATAGTAGTGTGAACGACGTGTTCGTTGAGCCTGAAAGCAGAGAAAATGAAGAGAATGTTGACCCCGGGGACACAGACGGCCGAGCCTCTCGTCTCTGGGTGGACAGATTTTCCCCACGACACTACACAGAACTTCTCAGCGATGACGTGAGTGACCGATTTGTGTGAGAGCATCCTGATGGATAAAGCTTTGGCCCACGTTTTACGTGTGTGTGTCTTTGCAGTTTACTAACCGCTGTCTGCTCAAGTGGTTGAAACTTTGGGACACTGTTGTGTTTGGAAGAGAGAGGAAGTCCCGCCCCGCGCGGTCTGATAAACAGGCTTCCGGCCAGAACTCGTTCAAACCCAACCAAGGCAACCAGCATCAAAATCGCTTCAAAAGCAAGGTTGAGGTGACTGAGGAGCTGCTGGAGGCAGAACTGGACCAGTACAAGAGACCCAAATTCAAGGTTGAGCATCTGAGCACCGTTTTAGTTTTAATGACCTTTAGTTGTTCTAAAAGATGCAATTTATTTTTGCCCTTCTCTAGGTGGCTTTGTTGTCTGGTCCTCCAGGATTGGGGAAGACCACCCTGGCTCATGTTATTGCAAAGCATGCTGGGTACAATGTGGTGGAAATCAATGCCAGGTTAGGCTAACACGACAGTTGATCACGATCTACAAAGATAGCGTTACAGGAATCATCATGTTGTGACCCCAGCGCTACTGTTTGTGTTTTTGCAGTGATGACCGCAGCGCTGAGGTGTTTCAGAAACGCATCGACACAGCGACACAGATGAAATCGGTGTTGGGAGCCGACGAGAGGCCAAACTGCCTCATTATCGATGAGATCGACGGAGCTCCTTCCGTAAATTCTGGACACAAAAATAATCAGCATGATAAACACAAAAGACCTGTGATTGCCCTCTAAATGATTGTGTTATTATTCTTCGCCCATGGTGTTGAACAGGCTGCCATCAACATCCTGCTTGCAGTTCTGAACAGGAAGGACGGACACGGAGAGGCCGGCACAGAGACCGCAAAGAAGAAAAAGAAGAAGGAGCCCGTTCTGCTTCGACCAATCATCTGCATCTGTAATGACCTGTAAGAGACTCTGGTGTTTGACAGTTTGTGTAACAACTTTGTGGGTATATGTGTTAAATATGTAAATTATGTCTGCTCTGTTTTTCTTTTAGTTGCAGCATTTTCTTTTTGCACATGTTCTGATGACTTCACTTTCCTTTCAGTTATGTCCCAGCTCTCAGACCTCTCAGACAACAGGCCTTCCTCCTGACCTTCCCTCAGACTCAGCCCTCCCGCCTCACACAGAGACTGGCAGAGGTCAGCACGTGCACGAGCGCGCTCACACACACACACACACACACACACACACACACACACACTCTACTGCATTTATTCAACACTAAAACAAATCTGATACAAAACCGATTGGTTTAAAAAAACGAAAATAAGACAAGAACTAAAAATATTTCTCATCGTTGCTACTAAACCTGTGTCAGGGAGCCCTGCATGAGACTAATCTACTTATTTAACCAAGGAGATTCAAGCAGATATGCAGTACAGTCAATTCAGTCAGCAGTCTGTGGCATAATAAACAAAAGGAAAGGTTTGTCTGTAAACTATATTAAAATATGTAATATAAACTAGAACACAAAGTAAATGAAAAATCAGACTGAGACCAAAAATATCAAGATGAAAAACAAATGTAAAAGCAAATCTCTTGTAACGCTGCGTGTTTACATGTTGAGTTTTTGTTTACAGATCTCACTCCTTCAGGGCCTGAGGGCAGACACAGGAGCTCTGATGTCACTGTGTGAGAAGACAGACAACGACATCAGGTCCTGTATTAACACCCTGCAGGTGTGTGACAGGACGCTGACAGACAGTCTGGACGTCTCGTGTGTTGGCTGTTGATCTCCACCTGTAATTATATGAAAATGCTTGTGCTCGTCTTTGCAGTTCCTCCACAGTCGTGGCCACAAGCAGCTGGACACCAAGACCATTCAGTGTGTCTCTGTGGGACAGAAGGACCAGAACAAAGGCTTGTTTCATCTGTGGCAGGAGATCTTCCAGTTACCACGGATAAAACGGTAAAGCTGTTTTAAAGAGTTCCCTCTTTTATTTTACAAAATTCGTAATTATATTTTTTTTGCAGGGCAGCGGCCTTGGTTATGACTGCTTCAAAAATTCACTGACTTTTGTTTCAGTTCTTTGGCTTGGTGTTATGTACATTAAATCTAAAGAAAATAGTTATTTTTTCTCCTAAACGTAACCTGTTTGTTTCTTATTTCTTGCCTTGCTCTGCCTCCTGGATTATTGGCAGTGAACAATCATCACAGTTTGTCTTTTTAGGAAACGTATTGGTGGGGGGTTTGAGGAGGCCCCTGGTTCAGGAGGTGGAGCTCAGCGGTTCCAGCACATCCTACATTTGGCTTCATCAAGTGGAGAGTATGAAAAGGTTTCACAGGTAAATAAACAAACCACCTCGCTGTCTGGAGGCCTCAGCTAAATGTAAAATACAACGTTGACACACTGTCTTTTCAAAAACAATAATGCATTTACATGATGTGTTGTGTGTTCCTCAGGGTCTGTATGAGAATTTCCTGTCCATGCGCGTGAGGGACCCCAACCTACAGAGTGTCGGCGACGCTCTGGACTGGCTGTCGTTCTCAGACAGGCTGAACCAAGTGATACTGCATGGCCAAAACTTCTCTCTGATGAGATATCTGCCCTTCCTGGCTGTCAAAATGCACTTCCTGTTTGCCCACGCGCATGTGCCACGCATCAGCTATCCCCACAGCCAGCACGAGGTACCCATCCAGCTGCATGCATGTAGCGAACGAACACACATGCTTATGGCAGGTAAAGACCGGAGTGAGATGGTAACGCTGAGTTATGTTGTTTCCTCCCCAGGCCGCCTCTCGGCTCCTCGGCAACAGGAACGCCTTGTCCACCATGTTGAATGACATCCCCGCTTGCATCAGAACGAGGATCAGCCAGCTTGGCCTGACCCTTGATATTCTCACACTGCTGCTCGACATCATCTGTCCCAAGCTACGGCCTGTATGTAAAACCACACACCTAGATTCATGTCTGTGTGTCTCTTTAAATCCATCCAGCAACTAATTTCCACTGTCCTGCAGTTGTAACACTAAAATGGACTCATCGTGGTTTTGTACAATCGTGTTAATATTTTGTGTTTTTGTTCCAGGTGAATCCACAACTGTTCAGCAGCAGAGAGAAACAGCAGATGCGTGAGCTGATCGACACCATGCTGGCCTACAACCTCTCCTACAGGCAGGACCGCACACCTGAGGGACAGTACACTTACGTGCTGGAGCCGTGAGTACAGACACACACACACACACACACACAGAGATGTGTGTTTCTGGGTGTTGAAGGTCACTGCTCTTCTCCACACCGTGGTGGTGTGTGAGGGCTTACGGAATAATCCCCTTAACACCTGCTGTTTGTGTGATGCTGGTGGTGTGGGAGCAGGGCAGCCGAGTCACGTCGGTGGGATACAGGTGGATGGACAAACGAATAAAGGGTAGATGAGGTGTTGGAGGACAAATACTGAAAAGTGTGAGCAGGAGTGAGAAGATTTGGGTCTTTGTTTCTGTGGTAAAATGCGGTAACTATCCATCCCGTCGACCATGCCGGCCCGGGCTGAGCGGGAGCACAATGCCCGTGACGGATCATTCCTGCAGGCTCGCTGCGATGAGGTGCTGGTCACCAACGACTGGTGCCTGCCTCTAGTGTTGGCTCTGTTGCTGCTTCTACTCATCTACACCTTCCTGTACCTGCCCTCTCTGGCTCATCACAACACCACCCTCTGATATCTCAGGCATGGAGACGTGGAGCGATGGGATTATTTAACTGGACCGCTCTTCTTTTACACATGATGGCTGAAGATCTGTCTGTATATATTGCTGTTGAACATCTGCTTGTGGTATGTTGGGGAATGTTCTCACTGCTCTGACAGGAGGTGGATACAGTTACTGTGTTAATATATAGTCTACTGCATATTATAACAAGGGATATTCACAGTGCTTTATATGAGATATAAAAGATATTAAGAAAACAATTGGAACAGCGTGAGCAGTAATGCGAGCAAGGTACCTTTGGTCCTCAGCTTTGAGACAGCAGCCAGACTGAAGCATGGCTGTGCTCAGCCTTAGAGACAGGCTACAGAGTTTAAACATCCAGAGGGAGCCGCAGTCACCTGATCAGGCCGCCTCCTCGGCACCTTCCTCTGGAGGTCTACAGAGCCCGTGTTAGAGATATTCGATATCACATGACCATATGAAAAGATGTTTCTGTGTTTGGTGGTTTTTCTTAATAATTTAGTTTTTCAGCAGCTGAAACCTGATGATGTCCATATACATTTATTTCTCAGTTTTTACAACTAGAATCTTGAAAAAGTAGCCCGAGCTTACACCTCTAATCTCTAATTGCTGAACAGATAAATGTCGTCAGAGGTTAGAACTACTTATATGCAGCGTGGCATATAGTGCATCATGTGTGGTTTGTTTGTTAGTCTGCCGTGATCTGATGATGACATAAGTGACACTTTATAGCATTAACTCAAAACACTCATATTATACTTGTATTATGTGATTTAAGTAATATTTAGGTCCGTCAGGCATCGAGAGTTTACTGGCACATTGTGTGTGCCCTGGATGAAGATAGAGATCAGTGTTAAGAGGATTATGGTTTTAAAGAATGACGGCTTCAGTGTTTTATTCTGGAAAACACAAACTGTGTCACCAGAGGTGGAACTGTTATCATCCAGCGTGGTTCACCTTTGAGTTATGCTGCGTAGACTGCAACACATTTCTTTTCTGTATTTCCAGGCGTGTTGAGGAGGTGGTGAGGTTTACAGGCCTGCCTCCGCGCCGCCAGCTGACGTATCAGGCCAAACAAACTATCAGCAGAGAGATGGAGCAGGAGAGGATGAGGAGGGCCGAGCAACTGATGCTGCAACGAAACCCTGCAGCAGCAACGCGTCAGGTACTAAACAGGTTTTAACCAATACATTGTGGGTTTGTTATACTGTGTCGGGTCTCTGTCACATTGGGCGTGTGTGTGTGTTTATTCTAATATATCTATAATCTCCTGTGTTTGTCTGATGCAGAATGAGGAAGAAAAAAAGAGCACTGGTCCTAAACCAACCAGGAACCATCAGCAGAGACTGGAGAACATTGTCAAACAGACGACAGTAGAGACCAGGGTGAGACAAACACACACATTAAAACATAGAAGCGTTTAATCAGCTCTTATAACGTGTCAGAGTGTTAGGCCGGCATCTCGAAACTGACAGTGAGGTTTTTTTTTTTTGCTTTTATACCAAACAAGAGTAAAATTGAACCATCATGATGTGATCGTAGTGTGGACACACGCACACACACACACACAGCAGAGGCAGAAGTGCCTTTAGACCTATTTAATTCTGATTCTGTAGTGAAACAAATCTCAACCTTTAGTGCTTTACTTTGTGGAAGCATTTTATAAACTGACTCAGACCAAGCACCTTCATGTGATTAGTCTCAATAACAACTTTAAACCAGCCACTACTCAGATCTGACATCAACCATTTCACCACATATAAACACACAGTACAGTAAGGTTAGAGACACTTCTTGATTTAATAAGAAAACTAAGTTTCACCACTTACAAGGCGTTCTTGTCGGGGCCTCCTGCTGTGGCATTTATAGCTGGTCACAGCCAAGCTGGTCTCTGGTTGCTTAGCAACGTGCATTGATTTGGTTTGCAGATGAGAGATGGTGCGAAGTCAAGCCGATCAAAGGGCTGATCAAAATAAGAGATGAGAGAGAGAAATAAGAGACAAAGCTTTACAATACCAGTCACTGGTATGTGATACATAGTAGTGGACTCCATATGTCTCTAATTAATGAGTCATTAAAAGTATGTGATAACTCAAAACCAAAAGCAACACAGCGCATAGTTGTGGGTTTAAGGCCTGTAGGTGGAGCCAGAGAGCAGCATCTGTTTGAGTCTCTGCCACAGGCTGCAGTGTTTTAATAGTGCAGTAGTAATGATGGAGAGAGTGAACCTCTAGAGGGCAGAAACGAGGACGAGAAGCCGCTGGGGTCCAGTCCTTCATGGTAAAACTCAGAAATGAGGCTAATGAGAGGTGTTATTGTTAATGTGACCTTGTTAATGAGACCTTGTTAATGAGGTTGGTGGTATTTTAGATTTACTTCCTCCTCCTCCTCACTCCCTTGTTTGTGTCTTGCAGCCGGAGGTGGACTTCTTTGGCCGAGCTGTTGTTCCCAAACCCCAGAGACAGCAGCCGTCCTCAGAAACAGGTACTGTAGAGACTTTGTTTTTAGGTGAGATGTGACTTTGCAGTTTAGAGAGAATGCCTCAAGGCTTATCAGATCTGCTTTCTATCAGGTCCACTTCTATGTATATAACTAGCTTCATAATCGATTTATACAAATGGAAAGTGTAATATGACCTGAATTAAAGTCCTGTAGTCATCACTGTACCACTTCTTACAAATGCAGTGTAGTTACTGCCAGTAGCTGTGTGTCACTGGAAACAAATGTACGTTTTAGCTCATTTTACATCAACAATAAAGGTTATTAACAGATTGTAGATAGTTATGTCTCTAATATGGTCAACTGGAGTAAATATTTCAACAGTAGTAAAAACATTTTACTGTTTCTCTGTGACTTATTATCCAGTTGTTGATGTTGTTTATATACAGTATTTCTCTTGTACTGCAAAAACAAAGTGCAAATGATCCTGTACAACCAAAAAGATGAGAGTTTCGTTTGCCTGGATCACATCAGATGGAGAATAACGTCCTCTAATCCTGTTCTATTCGTACAAGCAGACCTGGAAATTGATTGACAGGCTAACTGGAGTGGATGTAGAGCTCTAAAAGCCTGAGTGTGGTTGGCTGTTTGGTAAAGCTGTGTGAACTTACACAGAAGTTATGTACTCACAGTGAGGTGTATAGAGCTCAGACCTGCAGGTGAAAAAGACAGCGGTGGTACTGCATCAGCAGCAGATGAAAGTGTAGGTCGTAATTATTGTGATGTTATTTCCCTTTCTGATGAAGCTGTGTGTTCCCTCCTCAGGTGAGAAGTGTGCCGTTCTTGCTATGGGAACAGCAGTGGGCAACAGTGACGTGTGGTTCCGGTTCAACGAGGGCATGTCGAATGCCGTCAGACGAAATGTCTACATCAGAGAACTACTGTAACACACAAACACCTAAAACCTGTAACCGCCTCGTTCTCGGCAGTGTTTCAGTCAAATCAATCCATCGACCGCCTGTCAAATTCCAAAACAGTCTTTATTTTTGATTGACAGTGTAAAGAGCCAATAAAAACGTTATGTTGTTAAACATTCCTCAGCAGTTCATCCAAACTAACTTCTAGAAAGCTACTCAGTGACACACACACACACACACACACACACACACACACACAACAATAGTTTTCACATAAATTAACAGCATTCGTTTGTGTTCGTGTGTGTGTGTGAGAGCGAGAGTGAGAGTGACTTAGTGCCGTATAACTGTGTGTGAGAGTGCATGATTCTTTAGTTGTCTACACATGTAGCTGGGCAGAGTGTGTACGACTGTTAGAGGATCACACACTTGCTCTTCTCCACCCAGGGGTTGGCTCTCATCAGCTCCGGGTTTAGGAACGGGTCTTCGCAAACGCATCCCTCGATCCACTTCACCAGCCTGCAACAAGAAACACCCACACAAATCCATAAGCGCACCTACAGTAAGAGTGGACCGGTCTTCACAAACTTACAGGGCTCCTGGAGGCTTAGGTCATGTCTTAGGAGTAGAATTAGGATTAGGTTGCAAAGTTAACGGTGGAAAAAAAAGACATTTACTGAGGCAAAGGTGTGTGAACCTTTAGGATGATCAGTCCATTTCATGGGGGAAAAAATAAACTCAGTGTGTGAGGTCCCAGTTTATTTGAAGAAGAGAAATCTGGGTCTTTACTATCAAAGTCTGACCTGACGACAGAGTTTGGACCCCAGGAGACGACTGTCATACAGGTCGTGGCCAACACTCCGCCAACCAACAAACATCCCAACGAGAGCAAGACGTGTCATAGTCCAGGAGGGTAGAAGCAACCTGAGAGTAAAGGTCTCTGAAGCCTGCGTTCATCATTCCACCAAGAACCTCAGCAAAACTACAACCACCAACACACAAGCTGTTCTACCAGAGAACGTTTCTTTGTTGTTTTAGGATGGCTGACGTTAAGTCCTGACTTTATTGATCTAGTTAGTGGTTAGTGTCTGAGGAAAAATGTCATTATGTCAATGAGGTCCTTCGTACTGTTGACCTGAACGTGACCCTTCAGTCATATGAGTGAGCTTGTGTTTATTAACACATTTCTCAAACTTGGACTAAGGGTTAGGGTTTGTCTGTAAAACCAGAATGTCAGAGCTCAGACCGTGTGTGTGTGTGTGTGTACAGTACTCACTCAGTAACGGTGATGGAGGCCTTCTCTCTGTTGATTGCCAGCTGATACTGAAGACTTTCCACTTCTCTCTTCATCTGTGGGATGTCTAACTCCTCCATGATGCTACTGCGTCACACACAGACGGAGTAAAGCATAGTGAGGGAGATTGACGGTGGATACAGGACAAACAGCCACTGCACTTAAACTTGGGTGGAGATGAGTAAAACAAAGTGCTGCTCAGTTCTGTGTTGATCACGTCCTGTATTTATGCTTTTGTGTAAAATAGGAAAATAGTCATAACGTCTGATAGCGTTCTATTACTCTAGAGACAGGAATAGTGAGGTCGTGTCTTTTATGGTCTGTGACGCCTTAAACCTAATACGGTCTACAGTCCTTTGATCCTGGATGCAGGTGTCTGCAGCTTCCAGCTCAGCAAAGGAGCTGAACTCTAGTTTAAGCAGGAAAAGCAGCAGAAAGTCTGAAAAACGACCTTTCTGTTTTCTTCTGTTGATCATCTCACGACCTCGATGTGAGGTCCTGAACCCTGGGCTGGGACCCACCGCGCTGTTGTAAAGACCAGATGGTCACTATGTTGCAGAGCTTCACTGGACTGCAGAGGATGTGGCTGATGAACAAACTGCGGTCATACAGAAATAGCACGGCATGGATCGAGACTGTGGCGGTCACATTAACTTTCTACAATTACCTCAAGCGTCACGGAGGAAGTTTTCAAATCTCCTGCTTAAGTAAAACTGAATTTTCCAGTGGGCACAAAAAGTAACTTGAGTGAGTAGGACTGGTGTTACTGCAGTGTTCTCTTATAGAGAGATTGTCCTTTTAAAGATAACTAGGCCAGGACTGCACTAATCTCTCAGTAATCATTGACTAGTGTTTGGAAACATTTAAAAGGCTCCACTTTTTACGCTACTCACAATGTACCAACTAATTTTCACTGGCGTATGAATACACATTTGATGTATTGATGTTTTCCAGCAGCAGGATGTTGTAGAGTTTAACTCATACTTTATTTGAGACTTTTTTAAACTTTTAAACACTTATTTTGCTACAGTTCAACAAGAAATGACATAGTTTAGTACTTTTTACTCCAGTACACAGGCACAGGTATTACCAATACTGATAATAAATAAATGTATCCAATTATGACTCGTCTTTCTGATGATGGAGGGTTTGGTGGAGTTTAGATTGTCTGTAAAAGTCGAGGGGGTAAATACTGCTTGTATTTTACTGGTGAAATACTTTAACATATCTAGACCAGACTAAGCTGCATGTGTGTCTGTAACTCGGACTGATCAGCAGAGAAATCACTGGAGTATGTTTTAGGGCATGTACTTTTACTACTACTGTGTTTGTGTACTTCTACCACCTCTTCTTGCACCACTGCATTTTTTATATTCTACATAAAAGTCCCATAAATTTCAGTGACTCTATAAATAATTCACACAGATCTGGGCTGAATGTGCAACAATGACGTCGCCGTCTTTCTGACCTAATGGTCGAGACGAGCTCGTTGCTTTTTATTTTCTGCCTTTTACTGACTGAAGCCAAAGGACTCTGCTGTGCAGAACAGCGTCTCTTCCTCAAGATCTAATCTGACGTTGTATTTCCCTGTGTTTGTTTCTGTGGCAGAAAGCGTGTTGCTCGCTCCTGCTGGGTTTTATAGATGCAAATAGTTTGTAGCTGATTTTAATTCTCCTGGGCTTCATGTGTACGAGAGATCGCTCTTAGAAAACATGTTGTTAATCTCAGTAGCACTTATTGTTCAATAAATGTGAAATATTTAGATTTACATTATACTATAAATATACTTAATATTGTATATTTACTGTTTAATCGCCCAGTTATGGCCAGTGCTGTATGTAACTACATATTTAAAAGACTTTTTAATATAGTATAGTATTTTACACCCATTTAAAAATAGATTTATGTTTCTGATTTAGATAACCATGCAGGAGTACAGTAAAGTGGTCTCCACCCACAGGAAACATTAACATAAAATATAATGCAGTGTTCCTTCTGCATAATCCCCACTTCTTCTTTTGCTATTTTTAACTCCGCTTTGATGCTTTTGTTCTTTTAACTTGAGCAAAGCTCAGATACATGACTTGTGACAGAGAATCTCTACACACTGCGTCTGCTGGTGTGTTGGAGGAAAGCTATTAGGATGCAGCAAATGGAGACGATTGCTATGGAATTACTGCAGCTGTCAGACAGATGTAGAGGGCTAAAGGTATCAAACTGCACCTTATGGGAGAACAGAAGAACAATTTCAAAGGATAAAATCTGGGTAAAATGCATATTTAAATTTCACTGTCTGTATCTGTGTTCGTGGTAAATCCTGCCCCTCCCTGCCACAGGCCACCTTACAGAGACAAACAAGGGCAACCGTGGATCCATTTACTCCTCATCCCTCATCCCTCATCCTCTTCATCTTTTTAATGGCGCTAAGCAGGCCGGCTTCCCGGTGCCTGTTTCCTCCACCAGCATCCACCCTGCTGCGTCTCCTGCAGCCAGGCCTCCGTCGTTAAACTGCAGCATCCTCCGAGTGTGATACACTGACACCAGGCTCCATCACTCAGTGGCTGAGAACCTGGAGCATCAGCTCAAAAGCAGACATATAGTGGTGGAAACGCTCTAAACACGCACACAAATCCGCGTTCTTACCGTCAGGCCTACCGGAGAGGACCGCCGGTCGAGTGTCTGTGCAGCCGGCGGGCGGAGGTCGCAGGCTGGGCTGAAGCAGTGAGAGTAGCCGCTGAGAGAGTCGGTGGTGCTTCTCGGAGGAGGCGGCGGCGGCTGTGTGTCGGGTGTCCGCGGCGCAGGGCACTCCCCTGCGCTCTGCTCTGCTAGCGACTGGATGCGGGATGCGCAGGCGGAGAGACGGAGAGACGGAGCCTGCGCCCGCCTGGTTTGACAGTCAAACGAGAGCTGGAGCCCAGGACGCACCTGTATGGAAATCCGGGCGCGCACTGAACCCGAGCAGCGCAGGAAACACGCAAATGAGGACGCGCTCCGGAGGGAAATCAGGCGTATGACCGGAGATGATGGCGCACAGTCCCCACACTGGAGACCCCCAGAAACCCCCGTGGACCAGAGTCTAGATACCACATTATTTCACTTTTATTAACTAAAACATCTGAGACAAAACATACATTTACCTCCCAATAATGTCAGATTCTTAAACCACTATTTGAATTCACTTTGAAACGTTAACATTCAACGTGAGTATAAGTACACAAGCATTACCAGCTAATAATACAGTACAGTATGCGATGGCAGTTGTCTTATTATACCCCACCCACACGTTTTATTAACAACGCAATGAGAAATAAGTCCAAAAACTACTACACCAGCCCTGGTGATCAGGTTGAGATGCTGACTGAGTCTGTTTATTCAGCTCCATGATGAACGTGGAGTGGAAACGATGCAGACCGCAGCCTCCACACCTCCACCAAACACTGACGGTGCACCTTCAGTGGAGGCGTTTAGTTACTGCTCTGTTGTATTAATCTGCATCTTTGTAGAGCTGTGTCTGGCGACCTGTCATTTTAGTCTAGTGTCTGCGTCAAGCTGTTATTTTACTTTACTCTTACTCACGTCCGCCCTCTCATAGTCTAGTCCGGGTTCAGTCGCTTAAAAGTCAGAGCATATTATCCATGGCTACTTCTGTCTAGTTTCAGTCACTAACAACTGTATTTTAGTCTCTTTTTTATTAATGCTGTTATATTTAACATAGCAGTAGTGTCGACCAATATTTTATTTTAGTCAAAGTTCTTATATTATCCACCTAAGAAAACCGAACATCCATTCCAGACATGCATAAACATTAATTCTGCACAAAAACATTGCACCTAGTTTCCGTGAAATCGATCAAACCAAAGATGGTGGCCAGAAAATACAGGCCGGGCTTTACCCACAACTCTATTGAGCTTAGTTCGTTCCAGTTTGTTGTCCGGGTTTCACCGCGCTCCCTTTAACAACCAAACACCCGGGTACTACATCTAACAGGTTCACTAATAACGCCTCTAATATCAAAGATGGACACAATTTGGCACAGTCTTTATTTTGTAACCCACATTTAGCCTTGTTTTTAGGGTTATCACGTGACCAGCATTTACGTTTTGTCACGTAATCAAGGTGAAAGCAGCACTGATCTGTTGTAGAAGCATCGATTAACCAACGTACCTCCAAGTACAGGTTGATTGGAGCTGGTACCAAGTGTGTCATACTTGAGTAAATGTCAACCTTTACTTTGAGGGTTTTAACACATCTGTATCAGCTGTAAGGTACAATTTATTCAAAGGGTTGACAAAAATCATTATGTTTCACAAGACTGCTGGATTTAAGTTCAGCACTGTGCATGAAGTTGGGAATGCTGGAAAGAGTTTTCCAGCAAACCAATTCTTTAAAAAAAGTGAGACATGGGCCAACAAACTGAAATCAGAATTACTTTTATTAAGCAAAATCAAATATCGTCCAACCACCATTGTGTTATGTACTTTGTTTTAACTGTAGTTCTTTTGTTCTGTTCACATGTGATCAGCAGTTTTCTGGCTTGTGGCAGCATCTAAAAAAGGAGGTGTTGGGAAATCTGAAAGAAAAAAAATGTAGATTTAACCACCAAAATCTGTGTGACGGGGGGGACAAAGAAGGTTCATATAATATAGCCTCAGACAAAAGCTTGAATCAGGAGCTGAAAGCTCTCATATGAGGTGTCAGAAAAAAAATAGGGTCGTCATCACTGGCTGCACCAAAAATATTTAACGCATGTTGTCAGAGTTACCATTAACAGACTGGATCAACATCAGGCGTGAACAGGAGCATCGTCATTGTTGTGATATGAATCCACCTGCAGCAGAGACGCTCAGTTATAATTCACACGAAAGAAATACAAGTGTATTACATATTTAGCAGGAGCCTCAGAATAAAGTTCGAATCAGGAGCTGGAGTGCAGCTTCTCATAGTAGGTGTCAGAAAAGTAATTTGTTTAGTTTGTCATCACTGGCTGGAAAAACACTGATGTCAACACATCATAGGGACTCACCAGCTCTCGACCCTTAGCACCACCTGACCCAGAAAGTCCTTAATGGTTGGTATCTTAACCACATCCTAGAAAAATGCACAATTCGTGAGTATGATTTCATATGCACTGAATAATGGTTATAATAATAAAGCAGCCTCAGAGTAAGATTAGAATCAGGAGCTGGAGTTCAGCTTCTCATAGTAGGTGTCAGAAAAGTAATTTGTTTAGTTTGTCATCACTGGCTTGAGGTTTTGCCCCCCACTCCCCCCAGGCTACCACATGGACTCACCTGTTCTCCAACTTGGGTCCTGGTGAATAAGATCCTTGATCAGATCGGACACATGTTTTCAGTATCCTCGTTATCTTACCTGTAAAAATGAAAGATTAAAATATGAATTCAGGTTCTCAATATAAATGTCACATTCTGTTTATCAATCACAGGCTGAAATCATTTCGCATGCCAATAAACTTTTAACGTCATAGCCAACATTAAAACTTCTTTACTGGGTTTATGCTTCGAGTGAGATTACTTTATCTGGTTCAGGTTTTTTAACATCGAGACTTAAATGAACTACGAAAATACAAAACATTTAACATGAATATTAACAAAATTAAGAGGTTAAATGATACTCCCCTAATTTAGGTTTTACATATCTGAAACTGTGCTTTACCTGTATTTAGCTTCTATGAAAAATTTGGGTGTAGCAGATCTACACCAGCTATCGATGAAGAAAAAATTACGAAAATAGGAAATGACATTCGACGTTTTCTTTAATTGCCCATTAGTAAATTGAACTACAGTAATTCGATTAAAGTAAATAATATAACTATTTCAGTATCTTCTTGCAGAACAAACACGTGTTCGTCAGTCCGACGTGTTAGCTAGCTAGTCAGAAAAAAACCTCCACGTGCACATAACACTCACTCATTAGACTCGTTCAACCAGTCGGAGGCGTTTGAATTAAACTGAACCCGCTGTCGACATGGTTCGACTGGGGATTGCGACTCTTCTCTTCTGCCATGTTGTAAAATCTGGAGACCTAATTCGTAAAATGAGGAGACATCCACTTTCTTCGTCGGAAGCTGAGACGAAAAGAACTGTTGAACCCAAAGTGACGAACATGTACGGACGTCGAAGCTCCGCCCCATGGCAGCTAACGTTAGCCAACCGGTCATGAGTCTCAGATGCCGCCAATGCTCATGGGAGATGTAGTTTTATAATTGGCTAAAAATCGAGCAAATTTGGTGTAGCCGACGCCACGTCGCAGGAGAGTCGTCATCAAAGCTAATATTATTAATTTGTTTTCCTAAGTAATAATAATACAAAAAAATCAAAATCATTGGTAAGTTAGTTAAGTGTAAGTCAAAAAGATTTGCGCTGGGATCTTGCTTTAGAAGTACACTACAAAAGTCATCACCTGGGAAGGTCAACCGGAAGTTCACCTCAAAAAGTAAAGAAGTATGAAAAATAGGTATATATCTAAAAAAACATTTTCACAACTCATTTTTGCTTCATTAGAATTTAAAGCAGGAATCTACATTATTTTCAGTACGTCCCAAATTACCAAACATTAGCTTTGTGGCAACTATAATAAATGACTTAGACTTAATTTTGCTAGTTATATTTTACTTTTTTTAATTGCATGAAAGGTTAACTACAGGACACGATCGTGATGGTTAAATAACGTGAATTCTGAACTGCACATTTGCAACCACAAATATTGTAGCAACATCCATTGTGGCTGCATAACAGTAAATCCCTACAGAGATATCCTTAAATGTTGTGTAGAAGGGTACAGGGCTTTATAGCAGCAAATTAATTCCAGAGATGGAATGAGATGTTCAATAAACACTTATGGATTAAATAAACGTAGGCAGAAGAATCTACAAAATTTCAGATATTATCCTAGCACGTGTGGAAAACAATGAATTAAAAAAACACTCTTAAAAAATCACGTAAGGTTTAATTTCTACATTTATTCTGATCACAGCTGTACAGGAATGCATCATTACAGCAGAAACACAACCTAAACCCAACCATGGCACAACAGCCATCACAACACATCCAGAACTCAACCGTAAATGTACAGGCTCAATCAGCTCCCCTCAATAATTATAATATTTATTAATATTGGCATAGTACCACCCGTCTTTCAAATATATCTTTGTTTTCAAAGAGCATAAAAATAAAAGTGGACTCTTCATTGGGATGAACACAGGTGGTTGATCCGCTGTCTGGACTACAATAGGGTCCACTAAAAACTGAGGAGCCAAGGAGGAGCGGAGCCAACTCATTACAGCTTACAGTGGGGGCTTATACGGGCTCATACCAGGCTTCTCAGTGCTTACAGGAGGACTGCAGACAGGACTAGAGAGAGTCAGGGATTGGATAGGACTCACAAACTATAAGCTACGTTTGCCATCACAGACACACAAGGAGCGAGGAAACGGAGAAAACCATTAAACATTTTGGTGTGGAAACCAAGAGAAGAAAAAATGAGACAAAAACCTTAGAATATTTGAAATAACACTACCAAGGCACAGAGAGATGCAGACACAGAGGGAGATAAAATAGGGGTGAGATTAGAGTCAGCTTCACTAACCAACACTAGGGGGAGCTCTAACAGCTCAAATACCCAAGTATATTATAAACTCTATGTATGTATACTGGATGTACTATATAAAGCATTGAAATATAGGATTATCTTTTAAAAACACTGTTCACTGCAGCAGGACAAAGGGATACACAGCATGAGTGTGCTTGTATATATATATATATATATATATATATATATATATATACGCGTTTGTGTGTGTGTGTTTTTTGCAAATGTATGCATGCATGTCTGTCTGTAATTTTCATGTGTAGATTGATTTCCAAGCAAACCTCCAAAGACGGAGCTATAAACACCAACAAAGCAAAACACCAGCAAGCTTAAAACCAATGCCACGTTCATTCATGTGTGTTTGAGTGCGAGTGTCTCGAAAATTCATGAACGCACATCTATATCGTCGCTCTGGTCTGGATAACTACTGTACGAGTGGGAGGACATCGACATGAGCATCAGCGGGGACTACACACACTCAGAACGACAACAAACGGCAACGATAACAACAACGGCAACAACAACAACGTGAACAGAGACGACACACAGGTCAGGAAGTCCAGCTAACCACAATCCTCCACTCATACAGAAGAGAAATAGAGGTTACCATCTGTCCTTCTGCCATTGCGGGAGTCAGACAGACTTTGAAAGTGGCCTGTCCTTCCATGTGCTTTTACAAACTCTCTTCACTGTCTCATCTGTATGCATCTTGTCTGTCTGTCTACCCATCTGCCTGTCCATCAGTTCATGTGCTTATTTTTGCAAGCAATATGCTTATCTGCCTGTCTCCCTGTCTCTGTCTGAGCCAGAGTCTGTAGAGATAAAAGGATGAGAAAAATGATTGTGCTTCTTGGTCCACACAGCCGTCTGAGGCCGGGGCGGCGGTGGCGACTAGCTGGACACCAGAGGTCAAAGGTTGTGTGGGAGCGGCCTCCTCGCATCGGGAGGCGTACTGCAGCTACTGCACCGGGCGACGAGTACTCCCTCCTCAGTGCACTTACAAGGCTACATGAGAAGCGCTCACGCAGGAGGGACACACTCTCAAACACGCACAGTCTCAGAGCGCCAGCATCGAGCCTTGGGAGCTTTTTTCTTCATACACCTACACATGATGGGCGGGGGAGAGGAAAAGGGCTTGTTGGAGATGAGGCGTGGGCGGGAGATCAGTCGAGCATTGCGTCCAGCTGGTCTGCCAAGTCGTCAAACATACTGCCGATGTCGTCCAAGATGGAGACTGTTGTCTTCTTGCTGGAAAGAGAGCTGGCAGTTTTATATAAAAAAAGAAGGGTTTAGTTGCTAGTGAGGTAGAAAGAGCAGAGTCCTACAGTGTTAATGATGAAACTTCAGCATGGTTCAGTCATGTTCGATCTGATCTTCTCTTAACCAACCGGGACATCAACACATGCATACGAACGATAAACTTCTGACGATTAACTCATAATTGTGTAACTTGGAATACTTACTCATTTTGTGCATCCTCATCCTTGATTTTATGTTCTACAGCCTGCAGAGCTGCAGCCAAGGAGGCACTGGTTTCCTCCAAACGATGCTGAACCTCCTCCTGAACCACTTCTTCCACCTCTTCTCTTGCTCCTTCCTGCCTCGAGAGGTTTTTCTCCAGCTCCCTCAGACTCTCTTCCTCTGCTCTCTTCCTCTCCTCGTCCTGCCCTTTGTGCCTCCTATGCTCCCCCTCTCTCTTCTCTTCTTCCTCTCTCCTCCTCTCTTCTTCCTCCTCTACCTCCCGTGCTCCCAGCAAGTCGATGGAGAGGCCGGCAATGGAGGAGCGGGGAGGTTTGACAGGGTGCGGTGAGGGGGTGGATGGGCTCTGTGCGGGAGATGGGGATGTAAGAGGGAGACCCGGAGAGAGGCAGGGAGCACAAGTGGTGTCAGGAGCTGGAAGAGGGGCGACAGAGAGCGGAGATGTAGGTTTGGGGGCCGGAGTGGAGCTGGCTGAAGCTGGGCTGGTAGCAGCAGGGCTCGGGCTCATTGTAGATGAAGTTACTATTGCTTTGCCTGGTTTAGGTGCTGTTGGAGGCCCACGTGGTTTCGGGGACACAGGAGGAGGGACACGCTTCGGTTCTGGTCGGGAAGAAACCGCACTCTGAGGTTACTTACAATTTCTATAATCAGTTTATCAGAAAGTGTTCTGAATGCATTATCAATTTCTTATCGGACATCTGCTGTTCATGATCATCTGCTGAAATTAGAGTCATTTTTCATGTTGATTTACTATTTATTTAGCCTCAGTTTATGGAGAATTACTACTATGTTACCCCAAGACCCCCCAATCACATGAAACATTTACACAAACACTGTTGGAAAATGAATGGACCACAGTGTTTGTGTGTGTGTGTGTCTCACCCGGACTCTCTGCTGTCTCTGTATAATCCGGTCCAGGTATTGGGACTCTGCGAGTCGGTGTTGGGGGGTCAGCTTGTGTCTTTCTCAGGCTGACTGTGGACGGTTTAGGTGAGACTGGCGGCTTCAGAGACTTCCTGGCCTCCATCCACTCACAGCTCTCTCTGTTGGCTTCTGTCCTGTCGGAGACCTCAGACACCGGCCTTCGCCTCAGGACCATTCCGCCGTTCTGCTGCAGCTCGCCTCCATTTTTACGGCTACTATCTGCTTGACTGCTGCGACAGTCTGATTGGTTATTGCTTTGTGTGACACTTTCTGCGTGCTCTGACGTGTGTGGTCTCCTGCGTAAGGTGTCCGAGCCCATTGTCATGGTAACAACAGTGGTAGCCACTGATGCATGTGCTTCTGAGTCTGTTGCCAGGGTGCGTGGTTTCCTACGGAGGGTCGCTGTGCCATCTGTAATCTCTGATGCTGGGGCGACCACAGTTGAGCGGGGTCGGGGCTCTGGGCGCTGCTTGGCTGGTTGCCGAGGTAACAAATCAGTCTGGTTACCAGGGAGGCCCTCTGGTCCACTAATGGTCCGGCGCCGAGTTACCACATCATCATCTTCAGATCCTAGACCACCTGCACCTGCCTGGCGACGAAGTAAAGGCGGACTCACCTGGAGATCACATGACTGTTACACATGCACATGCAACAAAAACACATGTAAACACACATTTCTGATTCTGTAGAGCACACCCACCTGCAAGTAGTTGGTGCTGCTTCCCAGATTTCTTGGCAGAGTTTTGGCTCCACCCACAATGGATGTTTCCAGCATGGCAGCGAGGCTGCGAACACTCCCAGAAGCCCCCTCTGATCTCTCCAGGCCTGCTGAGGCCTGGGCTTGTAGAGCTGAGCCCAGGCTGCCGCAGTCACTGGCTCGCCGTTCTCGATAGGTTGGCAGACTTAGTAGCCCCTCCCCCTGTCCCTCTTCTTCCCTGTCACCCCCAGTAATAGAAGAACAGGACCGTTTTGGTGGTGTCGGGGGCCGACCTTTCCGACGGGGACGAAGGGTGACAGATGATTGGCTCCGGTTTACAGTGACATCGTTGGGGGCGGCAGCACCTGCAGAGCTACTGCGGCACACGGTGGCATATCTAGAGTCTGAATCTGTGCCAATCAGACTGTGGGTTCTCCGTCGCTCTTCCTCTTCACTGGGCAGCCGCAGCAATGGTAGGGACGAATCTGCTGCTCCCACCTGGGTGGAGGGCCGCAGCCGTGCCCTGGGGGAGGCTTGCTGTGTCCGCGCATGCTGTGGAGTCTGTGGTGGGGTTTGTGTCGGTGTGTGCGGAGGGGTCTGTGAATGTGTGAGACCTGGGCGAGGTTTGGCCAGTGGGCTGGGGACACCGTCCCTCTGCTTCCGTGCCTCCCTCCTTGACTCTGAGCTGGTGCTGCCACCTGGACTGGATGGAGTTGAAGAGGGACTCTGAGGAGGCTCAGACCCACTTTCTCCTCTCTGTAGCTCCTTCAGTCTCTTCACTCCCAACATCAGCTTCTTCTGATGGCCTGAGGGGAGCCAGCAGAATAGAGGAATGGTTACATTCAGGCCTTAGGTCTTTTTCTACCACTGGGAGAAGACAACATGCTTTGTGCTATTCACAGTAGCATATTTTGTGCTAAATGAGTTCTGTTGAGGCATCTAACTCCAACTAATCTAGTATATTTTAAAACATGCTGAGTAACCAGTTTGTGTTTAATTTTTAGAAACGCTACAGTATTACTTCATTTTTATTTAAAATTTCAATTTTTTTATCTATTTACTTTGTTAACATGGCCTTCTCTGGTTGATTACAATTTTCATCACAGATAATACATTTAGTCCAAATATCAGTAACATAATATATATGGTATTTGATTCTTGTATGTGTTTTTGGAGAGTGACATGAAGCATTATGAAAACCTTTTATTCATAGGTAGAATGGATGAACTTGAATGAATGAATTTTTTTATCATCCACTGAACAAAATCAAAAGCTTCACAGCTCTACCAGCTCCATGTTGCTGTGTCTTACCAAGCTTAGTGATGCCAATCTCTTGCAAATCTTCAAGGGTGATGTCAGAGATGAAGTCAATGTTTTCATAGCCGTTCTGCACCAGAACCTGGTAATACTGACTAAGACCCAGATGAGACAGCCAGTCTGCCAGATTTGCCTAAAAAACACACACAGGGACACGGGCACCATAAAAAGCTTGTGTCCAGACTACAACAAACAGAATGAAATAGTGATTCTGAAAAACTGGTTTCTTAAGAGCTGCATGTGAATATGTTTGCATCTAACTTGACCTCAACATGCAGTATCTCCGTTTGTGTCTAAAATCCTAGTTTATATTACGTAGCAAGAGCCTTACGGGCTTGTGGTCTTGCAGCCAGTCTGTGGAGGGCAGCTTGCCGATCTCTGATGTTAACTTCTTTCGATGTCCGGGCTTCATGACCCCAATTGCCGTCAGGTCCTTAAACACAAAGCACTCTTAGTCCCAACAGAAATTCACCAAGACCACTGTTGATTTTTTCTTCTTTTGAATGTAAATAATGTTTGTAAAACAAATCTTTATGTTTGACATTTGCACATGAGCAGCGTGTGACCAGCCTTCGGGAATATTTGGCTTTGCATTATGTGTGATGATTGTCCCCGACCCTGGAGGGGAGGTTTCGTCATAACAGTGTGTTTGCTCCAGTACACACACACATACACGTAAACAAAGGCACTGAAAACACACCGAATAATGAGCACACAGTAGCATTTACAGCACATAAAGCAACAAACAGCCATGTGTGAACACAGGAAAGTGTCACTGATTATGAGAAGTGACTGGTCGATGCTCAGGACTCACACCGGGGGGGTCAGGTGACAGAGACAGGAGGGTCATGATGACATCATCCAGGTCAGTGGGGAGCTGATTTGAGAGCTGTGCTGTGCTGAGCCTTGACAGACAGGGGGCGGGGCGTGAGGGGGTCAGGGGTCATGACCTTACCTCAGAGGTCATGCAGCTAATGGTGTCTAGATCATATCCCGCGGTGAGGAAGTGGGTGGTGTAGAACTGCAGCTGAAACTCACCCAGCCACGCCACTACTGCCTGCTTCTAGAACACAGAACACAGAACACTACTGCCCGCTTCTAACACCCAGGCTTATTTTACAGCACATTATACAGACCTGCATTAGATCGCAGGAGAGACTGTCCTAGTGGGACAGAAACTTCCATTGCAATCTCCAAATATAACCGTGCTCTACAGCACAGCCTAAAAAGCTCCGCGAAGCACGTGCTCTGGAACGTCTTATGGGTAGTCGTTCTGCAGGACTAAATACACAACAATACCCTGCAATATTTAAAGGCGGGCAATGCCAAATACAGAAAAAGATACTGCATACATTTATGCCTGAAAAGATAACGGTCCCCAAAATGCCGCTACTAAAATATACAATAAGGAATATTATAATCAGTCTATGTTTCTAATGTGCACGTAACAAGCCGTGCTATTTGATATGATAACGTTTTGAGATCTCTGCTGCTGCTGCTCCTTCCTCCACCGCAGTAAAACAGAGCTACAGTAACTGGTTTGGTGTGATGACAATGCAATAACACAAAAAGGATAACGGTGTTCTTGTACAGAGCCGTGGTGACAGTTTCATGCTTTCATTTCCACTTTAAAAACATCTTTAGCAAGAAACAAAGAAATAACAGCCAATAAAAACCAGTTGTGCCAGCTGACACACCTGGTATTTATAGACTGGTCTTGCCCATACAACATGCTAACGACTGTTGAGAAGACTGTAAGCAAAACCAAAAGCCAGAAACCACCACCATGTCTCTGCTCCTTTCTGCAGCAACCTCCCTCTCTTTAACAACTATTTTACACTGAAGGTAAAATAAAGAGAAGGGGCTTGGTTTTGTTGAGGTGTTTTGACACCTTCTGTTTAGTGGAGGTTGGAGCGACAGTGGTGAAGATCTCAAAGCATCTGCAAACAAAACGGAAACTTCCAGTTTGCCTAGATGTCAGGAAGGATATGTTTGTATCAACTGAAATAACTGATCCTTAAAAGACCACATTAGAGAGCTGTTGGCATTTATACTGTATGTTGAGAGTCGCGAGGACAACTTCCTGTTCACTGCTACTTCAATAACGCTGTCTAGCAACAAGTGACTCTGTAACGCGCAGCTAGAATTTAAACAGAGCCGAGCAGAGCAGTAGCAGTTGGGTGCCTGGTGTCTCACTGCAGTATAAGGGCAGGGGGTGGGTGAAGGGACAGAAGGCAAGACAGCAACTGACTCCTCGATGTGTCTGTCACTCTGCCTGTCTCCATGGTGACACACTCGCATGCCCATCCTCAGGGTGTCATCTGTTCAGGTGCAACACAGAAACCCTGGCAGACAAATGACTGTGCCCACTGCCTGAACCCCAACCCGTGTAGATGGCTGTCTCTCAAACCAAAGCGCTGGTTGAGAAGAAACAGAAGCAAAAGAAAAGAAAAGACAGCCTGCCATCCATAAACTTACTTTCCCATCATCCTCCTCCGCCTTGCGCTCAAACGACCGCTGTTCATGAACAGTGCAACTGGCCAAGCCTTGGAGAGGAGGTGAGAAGCAAGGGGATAGAGGAAGGAAACATGAAATGAACCATTAGAGTTTTGTTTCAATTTGTATAGAAGCAAAAATGTAGAGAGAGAGAGATTCACAGTTATTTGAGAGGGAATCTGAAGGTAAGAAGCAGTGAAGGAGTAGTCCATAATTAATTGGAAACAGCTTCGTTGCTGCTCTGTGGTGCTTCTGCAGCACTCCACTTCCAACATAACACTTTAACCAGTAGAATGGCAGAAGATTCTAATATACTAATTTATATGCTTCTTTCAGCTACTAAAACACAGCAGCCACATTTACATGGGATTCTTATGATTTCTATTTCTGCATAAATACAACATAAAATATCAAATTTTCATGGATGTTGTAAAACTCGGGAAAAAATGACATGTCGCAAAAGTAGAAAATATCAGTTTGATTGCAGGGGAAAGCAGTCAGGTGGTGGAATCAGTCCACATACCTTTGCCACGCACAGATATTAATGTTCCACATTGTCTCATTTGTTTAACCTTCGTCTGATTTTCAGGGCCTGTTCATTCATGTTTTTTTTGGTCATACTTATGCAAAACTGCGTATGTAAATATATGAATAATCATCCATCATCAACATTAGAAACGTACTACTATCCCTAGCCTGAAGCCAGTTCTTCACAGAATGCTGCTGCTGACAATATTAACTTGTAAAGCTATATGCAGGCGCTGAGCCAACGATATCATGAAAACAGGGATTAGGTTGTGGTGTATGTTACGTATGCCAAGTGCTTTTCATTCTGCGGCCTGTGTCTGGTTGTTTAGAGCTGCTTTTATGAATGAAGCTTAACTTAAGTTAGTGTTATGGAGGGACCGGGGGCGCTGCTTGTGTCGACGGCCAGGTTGACTAAAAATGAAGTGATTCATAAAAGCAGCTAAACAAGCCCAGAGGCACTCGCTGTACTAACACCAACTATTTGTTTAATTAATTCAATTCACTACAGATTATATTTTATAATCACTACATAACTTTTTTTTAATAACTTTTTTTATTAGCAAGTATATATGGTATTATCTGTATTATATCTTTGCATAACAAGCCTTTAACTCATGAAATATCTCCCAAATGATGGCTTAAAGGCCGACATATTGCTTCGTGCTTTGTGTGCTTACTCGCTGACTGCTCCACAGACTGCGACTGCTCCAAGAGATGCTCCTTGGCTTTCACTGACTGGGACAGCACGGTCGCCAGGAGCTAAAACACAAAACACAAACAAATACACTCATCCGAACAGACAAAGGCAGCGCACACGCACACACTCACAGAGCGAAACACTTACTCAAGCATAATCACTGAAATCCCAGAGGTGCTTTGTGACTCAGCTCAGCTACACATTTAGCAAACAGCACTTCTTGCAGTTTACCTGCAGTGGTGCGGCAGAAATCTGTCTAATTTGGCAAATGGTGTATTTTTAAGGTATGACCTAAAATTACACTATTTATATCTAGTAGTAAAATTACATTTAGAGTGTAGACCAGCAGGGTGCATGGTACCACATGTTATAAAATGAAAGTACAATGACCTATTGAAGACATTATAAGAAACAGATACTACAATTAAATTCAAGATAACTGAAGCTTAAAACATTTGAATTGTAGAACAGTAGTAACATTTCAATGTTAATAAAATACATGACAGTTTTGTTATTTTACCACGATTCTGCCTGTGCTAAAACCAACACAGAAGTTACAGAGGTTTAGTATAATGCAGCTGCTTGTTGATGTTGGTATTTATACTTTTGATTTTCATTTGACTGATACTGTGTAAAGAACAAACCAGGAGGCCAGCGTCTTAATGCACCTGGCCTGCCGTTGAAAAAATCAAACCAAAAATGATCTTTCCAACGGAAGAACAAACTGAGCAGGAAACAGTACTGTGGTTAAATTGGTATCTGGTGTTGTGTTTATTTCCTGAAATTGCTCTGCCGTTTCCCAGAAATGACATGCTTGTTGTTTTCTTCTATCCAACGTAATGTAAACAGGTGTAAACACATGCACAAGTATGTCAAATGTGCAAAGCCTCTCACCTTTACACCTTCAGCTTGTGCGTGCAGACCTGGAGCGTTAAGGCCGTGTGTGTTGACTCCTGTTGTGGGTGCCGGGTGCGGACTGGGTGCAGGGGTGGTGAGAACATGTGTGTTTCCGGACCCCTGTAGGCTGCTTGATGACCGGATGCTGCCGAGGCTGCCCACGCTGCCACTGCGCTCGCCGCCTTAACACACAATGCAGATTTCCGTATCATTGCAGAGCATCCTCACATAGAGAACACCGGTATCTTTGAACACAGCTTACCTGCCAGCGGTTTGCGTAGCACCCAGATATCCTCACTGGTGCTGCTCTGTTGTCCCAGAGTTGGAGAACCTTGAGGGCTGAGCTCTGCAGTTCGTGAACCTGTCACACACACATACACACACACACACACACACACACACACACACACACACACACACACACACACACACACACACATTTGTTACAGTCACTATTTGTATTTCAAAGAAAGTTCTTATAATTTAAAATGCAGTTAAATACTTAACAGCTTCACACTGAATGATAATATAATTGTAATGTAGTTTCATATGTAAATGTGTTTGTTAGATGAACAACACCAAACACTCAAGCTCACAAGGATACACTCACTCACCTGGATCTACTGCACAAAACCCACAAACTATTCAGCAGTATATAGGTTTTAGTATAGTACCAGTATACTAGCACAGTTTCAAATATCAAAACCCCAAACATGCAACATGATAAAGAAGTATTCAGTAAGTATTTGTAGGTCAGATATCTAAATGTAATTAGTGTGAATCCTTTTTTTTTTCATTTTACACGTCATCACTTTCACTTTAACTGTCTCTAAATCCACAAACCATCTGATTGTCGTCTGGTTTACACTGAAATGTCCCTGGTCTTATATTTATGTTCCCCAATTTGTATTAATGGTAAACATTGCATCTCAAATACACAGAGTAAGTTAAAGTATAAAATTATTAACAAAAATCATTTAACTTAAGTTAAAGATCAAGTGCAAAAGATGCATAATTATATTTCTTTAGTGGTAGCTGCTGATAAAATGAAATAAAATAAAACTGTAACAGAAAGCTATGAGCATTGCTATACCGGCTAGGAGTAAAAACATTCCTGATAAAGGGGTTCTGTATATATACGTGAATATTTTATGTGTATGAATATATATATATAGATATAGATATAGAAACATATATGTAAAGTAGATGCAGTAAACTTGTGGAACAAGCATAACTATACGTGGTCTTTGCAAAAAATGTGGAAAGGATGCTTATCTGTGATTTAAAGTGACTCTACAATATGTACCTGTCTGACTCTGCTGCTCCTGAGAAGTGGAGAAAGGAGGAGGAAGAGGAGGAGGAGGAGGAGGAGGAGCAGGAGTAGACAGAGAGGGAGGAGAGATGGGAAGAGGAACGTACCCAAAGGAGGAGAACCGAGGGAGGGACTGTGTGTTGGAATGAGGGGGAGGAGGAGGAGGCAGATGCAGGGGGAGGACTTTGGAGGGGGGGTATGAGTGTCCGTTGACCGAGGCAATGGGACAAGGGTTTGGCCTGCGGAGCAGGAAGGTGTGGCACTGCTGGGAGGGGGAGTGACCTGGACACGAGCCAGGAGGAAGGAGGTGCAAAACAACAACAACAACTGATCAGTCAACTTGAAACAAAACAAATCTAATCAGAAAATGTATAAAATTATAACTGATTCAAACCAAAATATGAGAAAATATCACATCCATATATCCACAGAGAATATATCTCTATAAATGAAAATATATAATTCTATCAATAAAGCAAACAAACAATATGAACAAAATATGTCACAGTCTCCGGGTGTTTAGACAGTGTATTAACTGGGGAGGGAGACAGAAGGAGCAGAAATATAGAGGAAGGGGGGGGGGGGTTACCAGCCAACAGGTGACAGAATTTGATAAATGACAATGATTGACAGGTCAGGAGAACGGATGAGCTGTCTGCAGAGGCTGGTGATGCTGCAGCTAGCTACAACTAATGACCATCTCTAGCTACAGAACAGCTGCTGAACTCGCTCTCACTCTCACACACACACACACACACACACACACACACACACACACACACACACACACACACAGCTGTGATGTGGGTGGTCACCTGCCCTCTTGATGACTTCCACCATGTTGGAGGGGAAATAGCCCACACGGTCATTTCCTGTGCGGTTGTCGTGAATACAGCCTTTCCATCGGCCGTCAGAGTGTTGCTCCAAAACCTGCCAACATGTGCAAATACAATGATCAGATTATGAATCGCTTAACACCTCCAAACCAATAAAATAGGATGCACAAGCTAATCCTACATACTAAATCTATCAGGCTGTGTGTAAAGTTCATAGCAGGTAAAACTGAGCAGTACCAAAACAAACAGATCCACCACGTGTTAGATCAAACTGTAAACACTAGCCGGTGCAGGCTTCGCTGCTCCATAGTGGCAATGTGTCGTTGTTGAAAAATGTATTGTGCTTTGGGGAAATCATTAGATCTATGTACCGTGATAATATCTCCGGCTTTGATGTTGAGGCTGGTTAGGTCGTAGTTGTTGCAGTAATCCTTCAGCGCTCGCACCTGCATTGCAGCTGAAGCATCTACACGGCACAATACAAGGGAAATGAACACACACATAAACACTACCCTCGGTGCAGTCACTGCATGCTCCTTTGCATCCATTGTGGCAATGTGCCACAGTGTTAAATAAACCCGTGTTTCCTTCACCACTGAGAAGTCATTATGCATTTTATTAAACACACACACGCTGACACATGTGGTATTTATTAGCTCTTGTTTTTCTGTTGAAACCGAAAGCTTGCGGGGCCAAGGCCTTTTTTTAAAGAAACTTATTATGATTCTTATTAATGCCTATTATCTTGGGTGGTGGTGGTGGTGGTGGTACTGGACGTCCAGCTCTTAATGATCAAGCTAAAAATCATCACCCTCGCCTTTAAGCTGTATGACTGTTAATAGTAGTAGTACACTACCTACGTGTTGGTGTTGTGGAATTCCCCCAGCACTACAAGGAAGCTTCTTTGTGTGCTCACCTCTCAGTAGCTGCTTGATCTCTCGGCTGGCCTGTGTAGTGGTGAACTGGTTAACAATATCCAGGGCTGTTTGACTTAGAGTGTTTCTCACTCCTGCACTGATGCCACTCTGGATGTAAGTGGATGAGAAACACGATTAAAGCTGCAAAGTGTAACTGTAACAGCAATACAGTGTGCGTTTGATGTCAGTGGCTGTGTGTACATGTCTGCTGTTATCAAAAGTGAAACACAGCACTGAAGACAATCCCATTTCAAAAGCAGGATTCCCAATCTGAAGGTGACAAAAGAACTACAAAACAGAACTCAGCTGGTTTAAATATTGCATGACAGGTAGGCTGCGAGCCAGTCAGCCACCGTTTTATGTAACGAGCTAACACAACCCTCAGGCTTCATCACACAGCTCTGTGGGATGAATGACAAGTGCTGAGGTGTAAACTTGCTCAGCCAGCTGAGGATAGGGAGGCAGCCGTAACAGCAGTTGCTTAAGTAGACACATTGCAGAGACGAGAGTACAGACAGGGAAGACGGACAGATAGACTCACATCCAGCAGCAGGCGAACTACCTCTGTCTTCCCACAGAGGGCAGCCTGATGTAGCGCTGTGCCAGACTCCGATTGTCTGTTGATGTCTATGCCAGCCTGAATCAGCAACCTGATGAAAAAGGAAAAAAAAAACACAAACCTTTATTTAAACAGCACCTTTCATTAAATAATACTGTTGATATGCTATGAAAGTAAGGTAAAACAGAGCATTTGTATACTGTATGTATACAATATGCAAATCAATAAAGCATTTGTATCTGTAGAAGCGTTTTTAAATTGGTGGGCAGTTATGATCTTTGGTAACAGATATCTGCGTCTGTAACAGATATTGAAATCATTACTGTGACTCAGTGAAACTGTAACAGGAATACAGTGTGCACTCGATGTCAGTGGCTGTCTGTTTATGTCTGCTGTTATCATTTTTTTGGTGCGCTGCCTCAGCAGTAAAATCAGCACACACTGAGACGGGCAGAGATGGAAAAGACTGAATGTTTTTCAGACCGAATGACTTCGATGTGTCCGTTCTTGGCAGCAAGATGCAGAGGTGACAATCCGTTGGGGTCGGAGGGTTTGGGTTCCAGCATTGCTGCACACATGTTACTGCTGAGGAGAAGCTGGACCACCTGAAAACAGACAGACTCATAGTTAGAAAAGCTGTTCACTCTCTGCGGAAACTGAACACACTTGCTGCCTGACAATCTGATCTTTTTATTAAATATGTATCTGAAGTTACAACTGTACATCACTTAATCAAACACATAGTATTTTTCAAGAACTTGCTAATCCACATGATGGAGGTTCTAAAATATTACATTTATTAGCTGACGATGTGAGAGGAATAATAACTGAGAGAAGCGGACTTCTGATTCGACAGGAGCCTTTAATGAGAGAATGTGTCACCCTGCATAGACGTAGCTCATAGTGCAACAGCTTTACAGAAAGTATCTTCCCTCACAAACAATCTTTGGCTGAGCGCAGACTTAATATTTGACGACTGAAATAACCTACAACCAGTAACCTTTATCATTATAACAAATACATTTGGGAGCACATCAGCACTAGCTGAATGTTTTGTACACTACAGTTTGTTAATGATAGTACAGATGGAGTATTTTTGGAGTTTAGTGAATCCATGTACTCCAGCTGGGAGGGAAGACGGCAGAATAAAATGTATAGGCTCTATTTTACTCTTTAAAATATTGCTCAGTCCGCACAGATACCAATCCTCAGGATCTCCTTTAGATCTCTTTCTTACGTCCACTTTACCAGTACTTTTTATGTATATTGGTGGATTGGATTTAACCACAGAAACCACAGGTGTCAATCTAAACAATGAGGCCTCACACCTTATAACATTACCACTACAGTATGAAATTTAACCCAGCACCAACAAGAATTTGTCTGTCCACTCTGCTCCACCCGGCCCTCTCACTGCCTCTGCCTGCTACACTCTGCCGCACTCTGCCGCACTCAGAAGCAAATCTCTGCCAGGACGTTCTGGGAGTGTGACTTCATAGAACGCCTCAACAGCATCTCTTAAAGAAAGCAAAGTGAAAAATGTGGGAGTGTGTTTGGTTTTAATCCAAGCACTCACGCCAACGCGTCCAAATTCACAGGCGAGGTCCAACGGTGTTTTCCCAGCGGAGTCTGAGATACACGGGTTGGACTGGTGTTGTAGTAACATCTCTGACTGTAACACACAAACAAATATTAGTGGCACTTCTGAATTTCCTACCTTGTAACCACCACAAGTCATGCATCCGGGATTAAGCACATACAGTATAACATAGGATCAAACCTCACAAAAACACACAGGGGTACTATACACACACAAAACACACACTACCACATACAGCAAACACACACACACACACAGTTACCCCGTCGTAGTGTCCGTGCTGAGATGATAAGTGAAGCGGGATCTGTCCTTCATCTGACTGTCCGTTGACTGACGCGCCGGCCTTCAGCAGCATCTTCATAGGTTCAGTCTTCCCCTGCCATGCAGCGTAATGCAGAGGGCGCATCCCTACACAAAGCGCACATATGCACACATAACACATACAGAACCACGCAACCACAGAAAACATGACGGCACAATAAAATAGACGAACCCCCACAAGCACATGCACAAGGACATATAGAAAACAAGAATATAAAAACACATGAATGCATGCATAGAGTCACTGCTATTAAATCAGTCTCAGACATTGAGCAGGCAAAAACACCTCACATTCACTTAATGAATGTTCTGATCACTTATGTACTCCAGTGTGTCGGCAATGTTGTACGAACTAATTAAATCCTAAGTGTCTGCTGCTGGAATTAAGAATAGGCATTACATAAGATTGGGCTAAAACAATTACTCTGTGGGAAGAAGGTTGTTCAGCAACTACTCTGACTGACTGATTGCCGAGGAAAAGAAAAAAAGCTAATGAATCTAATCAAATGTGTTTTCTTTTTGTCCTGTATCATAGTAAACCGATTATCTTTCAGCCTAGTTGATCGTACAACGAAACATTATTATGCAATGCATTCTGGGAACTATTTTTGCCTTCCTATAAAGCACATGATTACAGGAGGAATCAACAAATTGATCAGTAGATTATCTAAGCCCTAGTGTGCAGGCTATTTAGCAAATGCAAAATATTTCTCTTACTATAGCAACAGCTTTAGACACAGACTCACTGCCCCTTCTGACAGATGCACAAATACAGTGTTGATGTGACTGACATACTCGTGACCCTTTGTGACTTTGTGATGGGTATATTGTTTGTGCAAACATCATACTCATGAGACTTCCGAGACAAACTGATTTCACACAAAGGGCAAGAAAACACATTCGTGTTGAAAGGAAGGAAACTGGACAATGCAGCTCACTCAAATGCAAGGTGATGCAAAGTTCACCTGATTGCAGGAAATGCACCACAAAGTTATTATCAGTCCCTCTAACCGGAAGACATGGCTGCAAGGAGCACTGAGCATGTTTCTTGTGGCAGCACACAGAGACCCTCACTCTTTATACCAGTGATGAGCCACATCATCAAGCTGAATAAAGAGGCCCCTCCAGGCTTGGTTGGCATGAGAGAGTCCTGACTCAGAAGAGAGGTGCTGGCAAGATAAAGAGGAAGAGCAGCTGCACAAATAGAAATTAAAGCCTGAGTATATGAAGAGATGTGATGGCAAGGCCCCAAAAAACGCTTATGGAAACGGGTTTGGTGATTCGGTGGGAGAACAGAGAACTCCATTTACATTATGCAGAGAAAATAAGACACTGAATTAGACTTGTTTGAAGATGAGTGGACAACTCACAGCTTGCATTAAGAGGTTCTTTTGGTTGACTGCGGGAGGCAGTGAATCCATATCCCCATGTTAATCTGTGTTTAATTTAAGGCAGTGGTGCTCGTGAAAGATTATGTTATCCAACGTACTTAAATTAAGGAGGCTGTGAAACTGTGAATTAAATAACAGTGGACCTCCATTTCATTTCTGCGCCATTAAAAAGAACTAAAAGTTTCCCAGTAAGCTGATATTCCTAATTTTTTTTCTGGAAATACCCTTCGCTGTGTTCCCAGGACTATGCTGACATTGCCTCCTTTCCTGTTTATAGTTTTTTGGACGGGATATTGACTTCAGAAGTCAAGGCATGCCAGGTGTCCCGGTCAGTGAACTCAAGCTGGCATCTTGCACAACGATATCTCTTATTTGTCTGTGATGTCCGTCTCAAACAAGTTCATGCACATCAGTCTGATCGCAGCAGCTTTAAGATGGACCCTTAAACTCGTGCACTATGTAACATAATGTAAGCATTGCTCTAAACTGTAATGAAGTCAATGTTTTGACTGCTTAATGTGAACATTAGGTTATTACAGAAGGAATAATTTTCCCACCAGCTCCACACAGAGAAACCCGATGAGGAGGTGGGGCCACCTGGTGAGGATGCCTGCTAGGTGTGCGCCTCTATTTAGAGACACACTGGGCATGACTAACTGAGAGTGTGAAGTAGCAGTGAAGCAGTAGGCCTACATCATAGAGGAATTATATCGCCCATCTGCCATGAGATTTGTGCTTTTTCTTCAGCGATCTGCCAGTGTTGGAAGGAAATATTTTCTGGAAAAAGGAAATCTAGGCTGCTCTGCTTCCACTTGGCTCTCAGTCCAGCAGGCACGAAGCGTTCCCCCTCCATTTTCTATTATTTGCTGTGCACAAATATCTGCTGTCACTGCTCATAAACCATGGATAGAACACAGAAGTGATTTATTGCATTTTAACATTTCACCTTTGCTTAATAGACATAACACAGTTCCTCCAGCCACACAGGAAAAGAAATGTGTGTTTTCTTTTTTTGTCATTGTTTTGTTTTCTGGTTGTCTCTGTGTGCTCCGTGCAATTGTATTCAGTCTAAATGTGTGTGTATTTTTACCTTTATTATCTTTAATATCCACTGCTGCCTGGGCCTCCAGCAGCAGAGCGATCATTTCCTTGTTTCCACTCAGCGCGGCATGGTGCAGCGGTGACAACCTTCACACAGACACAGATTATGAATAAAGATGCACATATTCACGTAGTGTAAAACCAGAGCATAACTTGCCTGAAATAATCTTCTGTGTAGAACAGCTCCGCCCCTCAGCTCTATGCGAGCAATAGGAGGGGGAAAATGACCTACTTCCATTAATAAGCAATCTCTCTACCCTAGAGCCGAGAGTACACACTGCACATCTGTGTGTGTATGTGTCTAATGGATCCCAAGTGAATATAAGGGTCAGGCCCTGGAGTCAAATCAACGAGTCATTACACAAGGAGCTGAGTCCAATTATCTGATTCCAATCAACATAATAAAAAGATCTGAGTTATATGATGGAGCCAAATGGAACTAAATCGCCAATGAAGCATGTGCACACAAAAAGCTCAACCAATCATGGGTCTAAATGTGGCCAAAATCCAAAGACGTACGATCAGAATTGATAAGGAAACAATTCTGGAAATGTTGGCATTCCTCTAGCTCCTCAACCAGTTACACGTGTGAAAGGTGAGCAGGAACTAGGTGTACACATTTATCATTTATATTTCCCTTTCTGCTTTTTCAAATCAGTTGGCTCATTGAAAAAAGGGTCAGGTCGAAGAATCAGAAGACTTTATTTAAACCCTAGTGGAAATTAAAATCACAATCAGATACAGAACAAAACGTAGTACAGTTTTAGTCACTTACTGTACGTTTTGCGAATGTTTCTTGTCTCATGGATTAAATGTGATATCTCTGGCTTAATGACAACATAACTTCATCAGTGATTCCACAGTGATTCTTTTTTTAAATTGTGATCGGAAGTGTGGACTTCAGATTTAAGCAGCTGCAATAAGCAAATTTCTAAAATGGTTAATTGCTAAAATGAACTTCAAAGTGGCAAAATTGACTTAGCAGATGTAACTGTAGCTAAATGGGTCAAACAACAATGCTAAAATTCGCTTGCTATCCGATACCTTTAGGTTGCAGAGTAAAAAAGCTAGGCATAAATCAATGACAAATGTTGTTTAATAATAAATTAAGTACAGTTTATTTCTACAAATTATCTTAAATAAGAAATCTAATGAATTAAGAGTAATTAATTAACAAATTAGTATTAGTTTACCATACTATCTAAGCTGTATGAAAACGACTTTCTCTACTTACGCACCTCTATAACCGCTGTTTTTTTAAGTTGTACTGGCTTGTGTTTTTTTAAGTCTGCATCACAGGATACCATTATTATCAGATCGAGGATTCAGCTGTGCAGCTACTGTGTTTTACATTTTATAAAGAGAATTGCTTCACAAAAAAAAAGAATATTAGTGATGAAAACAAAAGGAGAAACAACACCAAATGATAATGAATTATAAGACTCGTTCCTAACCCGTCTGCATCCTGGATGTTGACGTTTACTCTCTTTGCTGCTCCGAGGAGCTCTGAAACACACAGAAAAAGAGTCAAAGAAAATGAGGGCATGCAGCAGAGGAGCAACAAACTTATTAGAAAAACAGTCCAAATTTAAACCTATTCAGAATTCAGTGATTAATGTATTCTGTCCTTGAACATGTTCTAATATTTCACTCCCTGCAGGTAGAGTTGACAGCTACACTTTTATACCTGTGAGCGCTCAGAGACAACCTGCTGTCTCGCAACAGTTTCTACAATGGAACAAAAGAAAAGGTCAAGGAAAAGTGGCAAGGTAAAGAAGACAAAGATAAGTCCTTCCCGGATACTCAACAGGAGTTTCTAAAAGATCAGTTTTTTATTGAGCATACTCGCATAAAAAATTAAGCAAGTCTGAGTTACATGAAAACTATAATTTGAGTGTTTCTGAGAAAACTTAGTGTTAATATAAAAAATAATCATTTTATGAAAACACTTCAAATACAGTTTTAGTGCAGATGACCATTCAGTCAAGAGGCAGTACCACACACTCGTTTATGCTAACTGGTTTTGGAGTGGCTATTCACAGAACAAACATGAAGGCGTACTGTTTCCGCCAAGCTAGTTGCTGCTATGCTAGCGGAACTTGTGCTATATTTTGCATTGAGAAAGAAGAGAAAACATGTGAAAAATGTGATAAGAAGATGGAATCAGCCTGGCTTATACATTTTATAGCACAAGCTAGGAATTACTTGGAAATAAAGTCTTATTGTATTTGTAGTTTCAAAGGCATCTGCCACAAGTCAACAACATCCTGTTGGTGACACTTCCTGCTTAACTCACTTTCATTAGGTATTGTTTGTTTCTGCTCAATATTCCAATGCTGTTCCTTTTACACGTGTAAATGTTGTAAATAACAAACATGTTTGAAATAAGAGAGACTTTGAGACAGTCTGCACACAGATAGTTTAAAGCTTGTGTTTTATTAAGGAGAGATTATCTGACCACTAAGGCACAAAGACAGCATCTTTATGCTGTTGTTGGATTTTAGGTGTGTATATATTCTCCAAATCCACAATTTGCTACACACCTTGATTTTTGTCCAAAATATTTGGTTTATACTTAAGTTTTTAGGGTTTTGTGCGGTTGGAGGCTCTTGAAACACTGATAACCTACACTCTGTCCTGTCCTTGAAAGCCTCACATCACGTATTACCTAGACCCTGAAGGCAGCGCACCAGAGCAGCTACACACAGACAGCTCACGTTACTCGGTATATGTTACTTTCTTAACAAAACCTTTACACACAGGCAAGAGAGAGAGGTCCTGTTATGACAAGATATGACAAGATTCTTTTAATTGTATTAAATTTGCAGATGTCAGAAAGCTGCAATTAATGTGCAGGACACTTCACTGTGAGAGTAGGTGGATGTTTGATTACACAGCTGACATATAATGTGTTAATTTAAAGTGCTCGTATGCACATTTTAAAATGACAGGATCTGTCTGCTTCCCTCTGCCTCCATAATAACATGTAAGAGTTGTAGCTGAACTCATCTCCTCTAAACTCTTGTAAAAAAGCAAATACTGTAATTGTATTGTGCCAAAATGTTGACCTAAGCTTTAGCCGTTGTATTGAAAGGCAGTTTGGGAGTGATGATACTGAAGCTTCTAATCCTTTGTGGAGCTTTGATTTTCTGGCTTTATCTTTTGCTCACATCTAGGTCACACATTGTTTTCATACACAGTTTCCAAATTCCAAATACAACTATTATTCCACCAAAGAGCAAGGTAAATGTATTTAATGATGCATTCCAACAGAGCAAATGGTTAATATGTTGAGCAGATTATTTCCCACCTTAGATTTAGCAAATAACGTCTATTTCTAGTGTTTTAAGAATAACTGTTGCCTTGCTGATCAGTTTAGGAACTGTGGGTCCATCAGTAAAAAAGCAAAATAGGTGTGTGTGTGTGTGTGTGTGTTGCATGCGATATTGATTGTCATTTAGTTTCTGACCTTATCCTTTTATGTATTCATGCTAAGATGTTTACATATGTCCTATTTGTACGTGAAAACTTTTTTTAGATGTTTGATGGAAGGTGCATAGAGACGTAAAACCCTCACTAAATCCAACACACACTGACCCACAATATGAAAAGGACGGAAAAAGCAGCTTGTTTGTCTCTCTGCCTCAACTTTTTTTTTGTGAAGCCCACATAATCCAGAGGCCGTAATCTGCAGCCGTTTTGTAATCTGTGGAAAAGCTTTTCCCTCTCTCTGCATCTCTATCTGCACTTCATCCTTTCATCCTGCTCTCACACTCTAATTTTCCTAGTAATTTGCTATAGAGCACACGTTTGATTGGTAGTTCTGCTGTTTGTGTTTACACTTCTGTGGCTGACATCATCCTTCTGCGTGTGCGGCTCAGTGCACACATAGGTCCCCCCCTATCTGGCTATCTTGGATTAAAATCAAGAACCGTACCCTCCCCCCCCCTACGGTAGATGAATCAATGAGTGCAGATATCTGTGTCACCATCAGACAGCAGCATGAACCCCCACCCCAGCTGCAAGTTTTTTTTTTCTGTGTGGATTATCTTTCGTTACTACATTCTGGTCAGATTTTCACATTAAAAGTATGTAATGCAAACATCATTGTCCAACTTACCTACAATTCGGATTGTTTGCAAGCATTGCCATAATGTTTCTCCTTAGACCAGTGTTCATGATTTTATTGTAATTTTAGGCACAACACTGCAACCAAACCCCCGGTTACTATGGCAACCCCCTCAGAGTGCCATTCTCCCAGACTGTCAATCACTTGGCAGGGATTACTATGATATTATTTTGTAACATCTCCCTCAAATTGCAGCTAATTTGTAATGTTCTTTGATGTGAAACTGCATTATTCACATTCAATATGAAACCATTCAATCCTGATATAGACAGAAAACCAACAAGGGCTGGCAAAGCAACCTGCAGTGTTAACAGAACATGTTTCCCACACATCGGGAGAGGTGAAGTGGAGGGTTTCTCAAGGCTTCTCATTACTGGAGATATTCTGAAGTCCAGTTTCTGTCCCCTCTGACTCTTCCTGTCTTTACGCATTAATGAGTTTCAGTGTAACATGGAGCCTTAAACTAATTCCAGCGCTGCCATTTTCACACACATTTTATGTTTACATGCCTAATGCTGTTTCTCTAAACTTTGGATCACATGTCGTCATCTCTGTATGTTGGTTGTTGGACCCCTTCGTCAGAATTGTCTTCTCGTGTTCATGTCACCATGATATGTTTCCCCTCTTGCCTTAGTTTGTCAAGCCCCTCATGTTCTTCTCTTTATTCAGTTTCCTCACGCTCTGTAGTAATAAGTTAGTTTTCCTTGTGTTATATCCTCGCTTCCCCAGATTTTGTATTATTATTTTATAGAGGTTTCGTATTCTAGCCCTAATAGTTTTGTTTGTTAGCTGTTCTAACATAGGTTTTTGCCCTACACTAGGAGAGATGTTTTGTTTGGCCTTGTATCCCTGGACTTGAATTTACTTTAATTAAGGAAGTGAACCTTCTTGCCCTGGTAAGCATTTGCTACATACAGATCACCTGCAATGAGTCAGTTTAAACCAAAACAATGAATTAATACAAAAGTGGGAACACTCAACCTTTACCTTTAAGTCTGTTATGAATTACTAGTTGCTGTTTCAAGTGTTATTTAAAAATGTTATTTCACTTCCTTGATCACTGACTGAGGCTCATCCGTGATATTAATTACTCTGTACCCATTACATTTGCTTGCTAAAACATAAAAAGATGTGATTATGATGTTCCTATATCTCTAATATAAAGAGCTTTATTGTGCATGAGCCAAACATAAGGAAGCATTATTAAACAATTTAGTCTCACTTTGTGTAATCAGACTGATCCATTCGAACTCTGAAGCATCGACATTTGAGATTTTGCATAGTGAAGACTGCAGCAGCACTATTGAAGGAAAGAATATAGTTGTAATATCATTTTTTTCTTACTGTCAACAAATTGATCCTATTGAACAAGTGCTGTCTATGCATCCACAGAGATTCATAGAGCTTCACTAAGTCAGTGAGTCTATTGCACTCCACCTGAAATATTCCTTCACTATGATAATCATGAGCACTGTGGCTCTGTCTGTGTTCATCCCACATGCATCACAGAGTTTAATTTATTTTAATTCATAGAATTAATGTACTAACATGCCCCTAGTTACAGTCTGAGTTCTGACAGATTGTCTTTCTCTGACAGCAGCTTCTCATGGCTGGTTAGCTCCATCAGCACTATATCTCCGTCCATGCAACACTGGACAGTGCTGGTCAGTCTCCTCCTGTCCTTTGACCTTATTCTCTCCTCTGTTAAACTTGTATTTTTAGCTGGCAGACAGATTTTATTCTGTGTCACAAGGTGCTTATTATGGGAGAAAAATCTCTCTGTAGGTTAGGCATGATTTCTGGAGGTCAATAGTTTGAGAGGCACTAATACCAAACTGCAATATAACAGTTTATGAATAGTTGTTTCTCAGCCAGGGGCAGTTTTATATAACTATTATAGGAAGCACTGTTCAGATGTCAGGATGTCACTGCTCCCGGCGCTTGAGGGCCGGGGTTGGTCACCCATTGGTTAAAGTATACGATTCATTAATCTAAATTATTAGAAGCTAACAAAACAAATTGTACTCTTTCCTATCTGGCACTTAGACAAAACTGAAGCATTTCTTCTCTTGCCCTGGAAATTTTACTTTCACTTCTCAGCTGCTTTAAATAAAGACATCTGCCAGATGTATGAATGTAAATTCTGATAGTCTACTTGCTATAAATAATGTGCAGAAAAAGAAACCATGCTCATTAGGAATAGAATGACTCCTTCAGGCATTTTATTGTGAAGGGAGGTAACAAGCTGAAACACCTGGTGTTTAAGTGTAGATATAGTATGAGAAGCTCATTATACTACTGGTTAAATTACCCTAAGAGCTCAGTGTACAGCAACTAGGACTGTGTGGTTTGGCAACATTGATTATGTGAGAACACATAATCAATTATTTTACATTATACTTTATTTCGCTGAGTTTAAATCACTATTTACAGGAAAATTCTTTCGTTCTGCGTTCTTTCATGTGGCAGGCACACAGACGGGGGTAATTCTGGTCAAGACAAATGCCGGACCATATGGCAGCGAATCATGAAGACGAAGGAGAAAACAGTTGTCATCGCATGTTACATCTGCAGACACTGACTGGGAAGAAACTGGGGTTATGTGACGGGGTTTTAACACTCAGTATATACCTGAAACTCGAGTCAATTCATGCAACCACACACAAAAAAATATTAAAATACGTGCAGTGTATTAAGAAAAGATGCAGCTGAGAAATATGATGCAACAATATTTATTCGTATTTTTTTGTACTAGCAGCATTAAAAAAACATTTTAGCTATTTTCATGTGTTTTTTTATGTTGCTGTTTGTTGAGATGTCGGGTCCACGGTGTTAACAGCTTACTGACTTTTAAAACTGTAGATGGTGATGTGGACGTTAACTATAAATTAGTAAACTATTTAGTACCCAGTAATAAATAAAATATAGCCTTTATAACTTGAGCCCGTTGACACATCCATTCATTTAATCCTGTAAATCAATGTGTGACATTTTGACAGAGCAGCCTCTCACCTGCCACACTGCTGCTATGAACATCATTAGCATCCTGTTAATAATAAAATCGCAGTCGGGCACATGACTAACAGCCAGTGTGTCGAGTGTGTTCCTGTGCATGTGTGTGTGTGTAGGCAGTGATTCTCCAGCAGAGAAACCTGCCTTCCTGATGAATTATTCAATCCTAAACCTGGATTCACACAGTTACACACAAACGCCTTTCCGTAACTCACCCTTTAACCTCTCTACTTCACTTCCTGTCTCTTTACCTCCCTACGCCCTCTCTCTCGTTCCTCTCCTATTCTGCCTCTCCTCTTTTCCTCACCCTCATCTCTCCCACCCTCTGCCAACCTCCTCCTTTCTCTTTGTCAGTGTGCAGTGGACTGAGCACTCAGAGCTGATCTGTTCTGGCATTTGAGGAGAAGCATTTTTTCTTTTCCATGGCACTGCTGGAATGTCCAGAGACAAACATGTACCAAGGAGAGAAGGACAGGAGAAGAGGTGGTGAGAGGTGGAATGAGGAGAAGAGAGATAGGGAAGGAGAGGACAGAATCGAGAGAGGAGAGGTGGAGGAAGGACATGGAAGCAGAGAGGACAGCAGCGGAGAGAGGGCAAGATAGAGGAGAGAGGAGATAAAGGGGGAAAAAGAGGGGTAAGCATGAGCAGGGAGGAAATGAAAGCTGAGGAGAGAAGACAGGAGGAAAGGAAAGGAGAGATGAGACAAGAGGAAACAGGAGGGAAGGGGAAAGAAGAGAGGAGGAGATGGGCCTTGTGATGAAACAGAAAAGGAGGGGAGCAGTTTCAAGGCTGTAATTGAAATCTAATTATCACCTCAAGCCCCAGCTGACTTCACGTCTGGCGCACGCGCAAGTCCCACATATGTGCGCACACACACGCGAATGCACGTGTGCACTCAGAATCATCCCATTATTACCGCAAACATCTGGCGTCTTCACACACCAATAATCCCCCCTGTCCCAAAAACGGTGTAGGACCTTTGTGTACTTCCACCTCTCTCACGCACTCACATCCTCGCTGCTGTGCACACTCCCCTACAACCCCCCACCACCCCCTCGGGCCCCATCCACGAACGCACACTCACACGAAACCTCAATTGTGGCTCACAGGGTGACAGGAATTTGTAATTTCCCGTTACGTTTTAATGACTGCTCTCACACACGTGCAACGTCATCACTTCCACACACTCCACGTCATAGCACAAACAAACACACATACACACACACGCGCGCGTTCACAGTGCACAATTTAGGCTAAATGGCACCACATCAGATTTAGCCTGCACTTTCCTGACCTGGTAATGGCGTGCGTGTGTGTGTGTGCGTGTGTGGATAATGGACGGATACTGACTGGCTTTCCCCGGCCGAGGTCTCTGTAGAAGCCGCTGAGCTGTCAGCAGGTCCTCGGTCTTCACGGCCTGGAGCAGCTCCTGGTCCTTCCCCATGTCCCCTCCGTCCCGCCTCTGTCCGCTCGGTCCCGCTCCCCGATCCTCTGAGCGCCCCTCTCTCCTCCCTTAATCCGCTGCTACATCCTGCCACCGCTCCGGGCCTCCCGCTGGAGCTGAGGCGCGGAGGGATGGATGCTGCCGGGACTGTGGGATGATCCGATTCGGCCAGGGGTCCAGCGCACGCCCCGCTCTACCTCCCCTCCACGCCGACCGCAGACCAACCGGACCTCGCACTCTGTCGGGATGCTCTCCGTCCACTCCCGACAGATTACACAGATTCTATCCGCGTGACGAATCCACCGGGTCTACGTGCGTGCCATGCGTGAAAAACGGTGGAGCTCGAGCGCCCTCCTATATGCTGGGTCAGATCCGCACCGCTCAAATCTCACGAGCACTCACGAGTCCGCGGAATGACGCGCGGGTCGGTGATGTTTAACCGCTGTCTCCTCCGCGTTGCTGAACCTGCTCGCGCCAGCTCCGGCTCCAGAGCGCTCGCGCACACGCAGCAACGCACGTTCGCGTTACATAAACACGAGCTGCGCTTCCAGCTGTCCCGTTCGTGCGCGTGCGGGCGCACAAGTCCTGACAGGTCGTTTATCTGTGTACTGAGTCGCGTGCATGAGTGCTCACAGAGCGCGGAACAGTGCGAGGAAGAGTCCGGGACCGCGCGGGCCCATGGGACACTGAGTGTAGAGAGAAACACAAATGTGATAAATGAAATGATTTATACACCATTTCATTAAAACAGGTTTGCTATTCCTCATTCAGAATTCTCACAGCACTGTAGACTCATGATGTTTGATGTTGTGTCATGTAACTTTCCTCTACAGGTCCATCTGTGCTTCTTTCTTTTCTCAATGGTCGTTTTTATGTCTGCAGAGCACTGCGGATGGCTTACAGGTGTGGTGACATAAGTAATGTTAATACACATGGACTGATGGTTTCACATGAACATGTTTAAGGTTAATGAGACAGAGATTATTTGAGCGCAGGGAAAGTGTGTGTGTGTGTGTGTCCCTGGTGGAGGGCTAATTTAGACTAAAGGGGCCAGTGCCATTCAGATTTAGGACAGTAAGTGGAACAGATGACAGAAGACTAGTACTTGATTAAAAAACACAACACTGAGCACAAAAAGGTGCTGTGTCTCCCTACAGCTAATGTGAGGAAAACTCTGCGCAGAGTAAACCCACGAAAAGCTGCGGGTCCAGACAACATCTCAGGCAGAGT
>JAUMHF010000001.1:4782842-4793856 GCA_032359275.1 Microctenopoma steveboyesi
CAATTCATGTTGTGTATGTATACTGCACGTACCGCTGTGCTGCATGCAGCCCCTGTTGCACACTGCACTTTTTCGTCAATGCGCACCTTATGTTGCTTGTTTGTCTGCTGTATTGTATGTTGCACGTAGCACCTTGGCCCTGGAGGAATGTTATTTCGCTCCACTGTGTACTCTGTATATGGTTGAAGTGACAATAAAGCTAACCTTGAGACCATATTGTACAGATCTTCCGGTTATTGTGTCTGCGCCCACGTACACTGTCACATGTTGAGCAGTGTTTATCTGAATACAAGCTTGTTTAGAATCACACATCATACAGGACTTTATTAAGCCACTATAAGGGACCAAGGCCACAAATGAACTGTGAGCTCCCATGCAGCCCCCCAATTAGTTATAATTCAATGAAAAGCTAGATATGATGTCCATACCCAGGGGGCAAACCCCTAAGAAAAGATGCATGAAATCGAACTCCATGGCCAAACATGGTCATAGAAATGCGCCAGTGTTTTATTATGAAATGATGATGCTTAATTGTGTACACATTCCTAGTAGTGCACACTGTAAGAGTCATTTCCTCTTCTCCTTTTGTGTCAATCTTTCCTTGTATTTTCAGTTCCTCCCACACTAGTCACTTCCCTCTCACCACTCTCTTGCCCCCAGCTTTACTCCTGGTAGCTCAGGGGTTAAGGCAGTGGTCTGGGATGCAGGAATAGCAGGATCGATTCCCAGCTGAGTCACCAAGCCCATAGTCCCCCATACCAGGTGTGTCCCTGAGCGAGACACTCAGCGCTAGCTCCACGAGCGCTGACTGTGCCTGCTCACTGCTCCCCCCAAGGTGGGATGGGTCAAATGCAGAGAATACATTTTGTTGTAACGTAGAAAAAAATGTATCAATATAAAATAAAGTGGATTCGTCTTCTTCTAATCAGACCTTTCACTTTTTAAACCCCTGCACTTTCTGTCAGTTCATCCTGCTCTGCACCCTCATCATCATCCTGGCTGCTGCACCTTCTTCCTGTCTGTCCTCTCCTCAGATTTTCTCCTCACTCCTGAAACTTGGTTTTAGTTCTCTTTCTCTGCCTCACCTATACCACTTCATGCTCTCCACAGGTTTCCATATTACATTGTTCATCCTATGTCAGTTAATTTAGTCCCTTTCCTCCCCTTACCTCTACACCCGATCTACCTCCCTGCCTTTAATGTTTTTTATATACTAGTTTTGCCTCAATCTAGAGTGTTTTTCTGTTTTGTTTCCTTGTTTGTATTGTTTTGACTCTTTTGTTTGACCCCAGTCTTGTCCTGGTCTGCGTTTCGATCAACCATTTAGTATCTGACACGCTCTGATAGGGCATTTTCCTCCAGTGGTGTCACAATGAAAAGTCATGTTCCTAAACCCACTGGGGCCTTCTAGCTGGCCTAGCTGCATACACTAGAATGCCACGGTGACCAGTTTGGCAATCTCCAAATCTGATTGGTTAAAAAATATGACAATCCACAAAGTTATACCCATTGACAATGAACAGCCAAAATCTTCACTCAGAGTATTGAAGGCTTGAGCCTACGACAGAACAAGAGAGAAATCTAGTAGGATTAAGGTTACATGAGCCACATTGGAAGCAGCATAACCAAGGGAAAAGGCATGAAGAAATGACAATAACAGATTGATAGGAAAGTATTAATATAAATGGATATTAAATTATATTATTATTTCTTTTGCAGGTATTTTAAGAAAAGTGCAAGGTTGATGTGAAGTTTTTCCTCTCTGCTTCTTGTAATAAAGGTTTAAACGTGAACATGAAGTTTAGTAGCTGAACTACGTTTAATGGATGAGCACTTTATAAACATCAGACAATTTTAAATCGTTAGTTTTGAAGATATTTAGTCATTAACCAAAGTACTGTTCAAATTAAATTCACAATAGAAAACCAATTCACCTGTGATGTTCATGAGACATCGTGAAAAATTGCTTGAGAGGGAGTGCCTGTGTGTAACACATTTCCTGAAAATTCATCCAATAACTGTTTAGATGTTTCACTGAAAAACAAAAATGTTAATCTCACGATGGTGTTAAGGGATTTAAAGATTTATCCTCTGCGGCACACTACATGGACCTAAAGCCCAACACCGTTATCTTTTCAAACTCCACAGTTTGATTTACTCAACACAAACACAATTTAAAAGCGTCACAATCTTTATGTTCAACAGCACTGAAAACAGTAACCACACAGTAAAACGATTTCAAGTGTCGATGAAAGGCAGCTCAGACTCCTCACATAAAACTGCATTAATCAATACTGGTACATTAAATTACATATACATTAAAAGAGAATCAGATTATTACATGTAATCTAGTTGATTGTCATTGTTTTACTGTGTAACTGACTCTCAGCTCTTACATCAGTCTTTCTTACAGTCGGTCGGGTGCCAGACAAAGTAACTTACATGAAAAAAACACAAAAACATTGAGCAAAGACAAATATTATCTTAGTGGCCAAAACAACAGTAGATGTGAGTGACGGTGGTTGCAATAAAATTCTTTTTAAGGTCATTATCTCTGGATAAAAAGTCTTATTTCTTACATACCAGGAAGTGAAATATTCAAACTATCTCATTTAAACAGCTGCAACTTCAGTGTATTTCAGTGACACCACTGTTATTAACTGAATACTGGAAGTAACATGAAGATATTCATGATTAAAGATATTAAACTACTACTCTAATATAACACTTTTAATTCTGTGATTTGGCCATAATTCATTTCAAGAACAAAGACCGCTGATGTATTTACCCCATTAGTAGGAGAAACAACACATTATTTTAGAAAAATAAAAAATTTTAGAAAAAAAATTTAATTGCAACCTTGACCACTCAAGGCTTCCGTACATAACTATCTGCCAGTGGCCTGGTAGTTAAATGGGCTAAGCATCACAGTGCGATGCAGAAGGTGTCAGGATCAAATTCCGGCCTAGCCCATCCCCCCCTACCAGGTGTGTTCTTGAGCAAGACAGATAGTGCTAGCTCCTTGTAAATCACATTGGATAAAGGTGTCTGCAAAGTGAAGTAAAGATGTGCGGGAGAGAATAGCCAGAAACATCACTTTATAATTTCTGCCATAATATAAGCTAGCATGTCAACTAGAAACTGTTTCTGCCAAACTACATACTTTTATTACTACTGCTTTTTACCTACTGCGGCTTTAAATAAAGGAGCTAATTTTACAGTTTATTGAACATTACAAAATGATATGTATCATGGAGACAGTGGTGCAACAGTTACACAGGATTTCCAAATGAAATGAGCACTGAAATCTTGATCTGAATACAGCCATACAAATTCTCAATTTCCTACAGTATGTGTCGTAAGTGGTCTGTAAATCATACCATTCTGATATTGTGTGCAAATAACCTGTGAAGAACTTGCAGATTAAATACTCCCAAGCTATATCTGTGCTCATTATAACAGAAAACTGTTTAAATAATAGTACATTCATCTGCTCATGTAAATAACACAAACAACATGTTACATACAACAACGCACGTGTCTATATACAGTGAGGGTACGCTTGAATATAGTCTTTTACTTGAGTGCTGAGTTTGGGTAAGGTGCTTATAGTTTCTGCTCCACAGGTGCGTATGAGAGCCCTCCTGCACATCTGCTTCAGCCGCTCTGGACGCTGCTTGCGATAGGGTCCTGTCAGCTTACAGGACGAGCGGGTGTAATAAGTGAGCAGATCAAAAAGAGAAGGAAACGTCCTTTGGCTGCCATGCAGACTGAAGAGCAGGTTGTTCAACTGAACACGAACACTAGTTGGGCCGTCATCGCTTTGGTAACTCAGTGTGAAGAAAACATCTGGTTGACCGCTGTCTCTGCAACAACACGACGCCATACAGTCACGTTAAAGTCAATTTAGGTTCATAAATATGCAATAGACGTTTGCACAGAAAGAGGACTGGGGAGTTTGTTCCTCTAAACACTGAAGTTCCTTAGATGAAAATCGTGTATTGACTAGTACTGGGAGGACGGGAAGAAGGAAGAAACTATAAAAAAACAGTTTAAAAGCCGTAAATTACCTGATGAGGAAGGTGCCTAATGCTGCATGTGCGAGCACTTCATGAGCCTCTTCCATGGTCATTGGGCCCCAGTAGTAACCGCTGTGTTGCAGCTGCTGGTAGGTGTTTTTCACCAGTTTATACTCCACCTCGCTAGTGAATGGACGGAGGTGTGTGGGCAAGCAGTCAGCTTCGGTTCCAGTCAGTGGCTACAGCACAAAGGGTTTAATCAGTGTTGCCTTAGATTACTGTTACACAGAAGCAGCATGCACACATGCTCTGCAGTAGTTACACATCAGACTGTTTTGTTTCTACTGCAAACACACATTCACTGGACTTCAGAATCCAAGACCACGGGCTGAAAATATTGACATGTCCTGGTTTCCCATGTAAACACATCGTAATTATTTTCAGCTCCACTAACATGCTAAGGTTCAGTCTGTGAGGGTTTGAACAGGGAAGAACCCAAGAGTACTCAGGCACACCGGGGGCTTAAATGAAAAAAGCGCTCTCTGAAACACAGTCTTGCAGATTAAATCCCAGTTTTCAGACGCTGCTGTCAGCCTTATCAGGAAAACCACAGCAACATTCAAAGTCCAGACTTGACGCTGAAAGTTTCCAAACAATGGCACAGTGATATCTACAAAGATTTTGTGTGGGAGAACATCGGTTTGTTTTCTCTGGGGGATTTACTGCAGACAGCTTCCTTCGATAGTAATGTGCAGAGCTCATATTTATCACATACTTCATTTGTCATCAACAAAGTACAAACTTCACATTTTGGTCTTTTACGTTTTTGTGAATCTATATGTTTCAATTCCTTTTTTCTTTAAGTACTTGACTGGAACAAACAGTTCCCAAGCTAGAAAACATGTCAATGTCACAGCTGAAGTGAAAAATCTCAATGTGAAAAACTCATTTATTCACAGCTTTAACAGTTGTATTTACTTTGCAGGATAGTATCACGAAACATGATAAAATAATGAATAATTATCAGCAGCAGTATTCAAAGTGTTTAAAATGGTGCAGAATTCTGCTGCAGAATTAAAATGATGAACACATTATTCACGTTTCCGTAATTCTGAATGATTTCCTCTGATGGCTGTCATTCTAAATACACCGGTACGTTTGGTGTGTGAGTTTTCTTTAGATACTAACCTGGTTCCAAGGTTCAGGCTCTTCCTCGAGGTTGAGTTTGTGCCAGTGCAGTAAGTCTAGCTGCCTCTCTGTTGGCTCCTGCGTCTCTGGTCTGATGCCCTCGGCTGGTTGACTTTGGCTCTGTGTCTCAGCTGCGTGGTTCTGTTTTTGGTTCTGTGTTACTGTTCTTTGAAGATTGTCTCTGACCATCCTACACATGAGAATCCCCTTCTTGGTTTTCTGTTGTACCAGTTCCTCCGCTCCTGTCCATCCTCTACTCCTTTCCTGTTGGTCATCTGCTGCTCGGTTTTCTTAGAGACTCCATGCCGGCTCAACGTTAGTGTGGGATTTTAGTTTAACTGTGTCCACATCACCAGGATCTCTGGAGAGGAGCCGAGGCTGAGCCTGCAACTCTGTTGAGGTATCGCTGAAACACATGCAGCACACATGATCACAGTCAAGACTTTAAATTCATTGTAATGACTGTCAGTGTCATAAAGAAGTCTGCCTGTTAACTTGGAGCCTCAGTGATCTAGTCAAAGTTTTGTGTCACAGTGAAGCTGCGGAATAATCTGCCGTTTACTTTTACTTTACTCTCTGTTTAAGGATGTTTAATGTTGTGTTTTACTTTGGCGACGGATGACGGAAGACTGTGTTTACTGTGTATATATTGTTATGCTTCTAAAGAAATTAAAGAGGCGTGCAGGGTTTCTTTTCCCATTTCTTCATGCATGCAAATCTAGCAGATAAAAAACATCTATTTAAACATGCAGTCATTTGAGTTTTCTCATATGAGATGAATGCAAGTTCTATTTATCAGCTCTTTTGTAGTTCTGTGTTTTTCTGTCTCTGGCTATTTATCTGCTAAGTCATAATTCTGTTTGAGCCACAGTCTAAAACCCAAAGATATTAAATTTACTGTAACATTAATAAAGAAGCAGCAAAGCAGCATAGATCCTTTAATATGCTTAAATTATTTTTGCATAAAGAATGATTAATCACAGGTTAGCTGAAGTTCAATAAAGCGCTGTGGAGCTGAAGAAAGCTGTTTGTTTTCACACTGTCATTTGATTGTTATTATAGAGAGATGAATGATCGCTGCTGCAACAAACTGTTGCAACACATCTAACGGTGTGTGTGTGTGTGTGTGTGTGTGTGTGTGTGTGTGCGTGCGTGTGTTAAGTGTGTGTCCAGTGCAGAATTAAGGTCATGTGACTGACAATAAACTATGTTTTGTGCATCACCAATCACTGGGAAGGGCGGATGTAACAGATAGTGGAGAAAGAACACTTTCACTTTCTCAGTGAAGCGAGACTAAAAAAGAACAAAAATTAAAGAATTTTCCAACATCATTGGCTGCACAGTTTGTGGTTTTCATGACAAGGAAATAAAAATGTAAATATAGAAAACAGACCGAAAATACAACACAATGATGCAATAATATAAATATTGTTAAAAGTAGTTATATTTTACAATAGTTTAAGCATAAATCTGACCTGAGAGTTTTTCAGATTTTCATGTTGTCATGCACATTCTTCCTTAAAGTAGCCATTTAAAACCGTGTAAAAGAAATGGATATTTTTATATTTATTTGCACATCTAGTCTAATTCAACGTTCACATTTTGGTTCATCTTTAGCTGAAACAGTGACTTGGTGCAAACGTTGTACTGAGATCATGTTTAACTTTCTACACTAGCCTCCTGCAACACTGCCCTTAGTCCCAGCACAGATAATTTCATAGTCAGCCAGTGGTTATCCATTTTCTCAGTGTCAGTATGACACTTGGTGAACAGCTTTTCTCTTTCTTTTTTTGTTTCTTTGCAGTGGAGCGAGGAGGGATTCCTGTACTTAACCAAAACTAAAATGTACACACTCTGAATTAAAGCATTGAACCATTTGTTGACCGAGTTTTTCTAAATTTGTGCTGCAGAACCTGACCACTGATAACGGTTATTTTACTGTACACATTGTTAACACATTGTGTAATATTTACAAGGCTCCTTTAAAGACATGTTCACGCGCTAATGACACTGTGATTTGTATATTTAAATTTAAAAATAATAATACTTCACGTGTTGACGAACGGATGCCATAACTCTCCACAGATAATGTAGTATTAAAAATGTATTCATATATTTTGTTTTTAGAAAATGTTCAGATGTCCAGATCAGATTTTTTCTATTTAGGTTTTTGGGTTTGAGTCAGAGAATAACTTCAATAGTGCATCACAATAAGCTTTAGGGTGCCTAATGATGCGTTCATAACGATATTTAACAGCGGACACTTACATAGCAGTGATGAATGTGAAGTCCACAGACGCGATAAGTCGCTAGCTTCTTCTCTGCAGAAGGTCGCAGCTCTCACTGGCACGCACGAACCTTTTACTTTCGGTTTTGGTGGGAGGAGGTGGAGCCAACCGCTTGGTGATACTTTCGTCTGTAACGCTACATGTCAGATGGCGCGGAGGGGAGAAGGGGGGTCCGTTTACGGGTGGGGCGCGCGATCTCTATGTCAGACACACGCGCGCGCGCACCACGCACGAGCTGTGTTCAGGTGTAGTCTAATACCCAGCTGTAGCCTACTTTCGCTTTCAGTTCGCCACTGAGATTCCCTTAAATCACGTGATGTTCAAAGAAGTGTGTGTGCAGTATTGTGTGTTTTCGTGTGTCCATCTTTGTGTGTGTATGTAAATGTTACTTACATTCCCCTGTTTTTAAAGCTTTCACTTATATATATATATATATATATATATATAGATATATATATATATAATAACAATGGTCACATGCAAAATGTAAGAATTAGTTTTAGATCAATATGATATATATTATTGCTCAAGAGAGCAATAATATATATCATGGATGTGCAAAAGGTGCAGGAAACACACACACAGCCTTAGGATCAGTCTAACACAGATGTCCTGCAGTAAACCCACCTACAGGTGCAGGTGATAATGTGTTCTCTTGAAACTTGTTCAACTTTACTTTACTTTACTTTAGTTTGCTTGGCAGACGCTTTTATCCAAAGCGACTTACAAGGAGCTAGTGCTGGGTGTCTGGCTCAGAGACACACCTGGTAGGGGATGGATTAGGAGTCAGATGGGGTTCGAACCCACAACGTTCTGCATCCCAGTCTGACTGAATCTGAACTGTTAATGAATAATTCAAACGTTCAAGATAAAAGAAGATAATTTAATGCTGTTATTTTAGAGCGTGTCTTGCAGTTGGTGGTCTCAGTCTCACAAAGCGCTGTTTATTCTTTATCACTGACCTAATTCTCCAACTGGGGGCACTCTGAGTAATATTATTGTATATAATACATACATAATACCAAGGAATTATCCCAGAACCAACTTTGTCTCATTTAAAGGCCGAGTCACATGATATCCATCTGTTTGCTCGCACTGTACCTAACTAACCATCATCAGCTATTAGAAACTAATCACTCCTAAGATGGATGTTTAACTTTTAGTCGAATAACCTCTACATCGCCAGGACACACTCTAAGAGAGCAGAGATAGACATACATAAAAACAACTTTATTAAACATTCATGACAGAGTGCTTGTGTTCGTGTGTCTAGTTTGTACATTTCTGTGCAGAAATTAAAAGACTTTCCTCCAACCACTCAGTTCCACAGAAGTTGGGGCCTCAATGCCAAAGAGCTGCTTCTGAAACACAGAGTCACACACACAGTCATGCACAACAAGTGGAAGCGCCGCAGTCACACTTCTTTATATTTCTACGCATATTTTCCACGACTCACTGATCGTTTTTGAGGAAATGACAATGCAATGAAGAGGCAACAAAAAAATACAGTAAATCTAATTACAGATGAAGAATTATGATAAAAACAATAAACCACAAATACGACAGTGAACCCTTGGCCCAGCTCGTATCAGACACCCAGAGAGTTAAAGCATAACATTGCTTCCCGTCAAAATGAATGTGAAACCAACACTTTAAATTACAGGAACAGCTTGATTCTCGTGAGTGCTCTCAGCTTTTTTTTCTGAGTAAAGAAGTGAAAATGCTGCAAAAAACTTCGAAAAATAAGGTATGTTTGAAAAAGATGTGACAGGAAATTGAGCCTTTTTTTCTCGTCTTGCAGACAGTTTCTTGACAAGATGCTGAATACGTCGAGAAAGGCAGTCTGCTGACTGGAATACCAAAGCAGCAATGGGATGACAAACTAGTTTAGGGCCATTTAAGCCACATTCAGCACTTCTTCATCTTTTAAATTAGCGGAATGTCCAGCCAAAAAAAGAGGCTTTACGTCGTTTTTCTCTTTAGTTGCAGATCAGAACTTTCTCTTTTAATGCATATGCTCAGATTAACAAAATACTGTCAATACTCAGATATCTATCAGACAAGGACTGGACTACAAAGAGCTGCTATGGTTACCTAGAATCAAAGACTCACCCGTTTCTACTCATACAACGCAGAGCAAATGCTGTGTGTTCTCCTGCTTTTTTACATCTCATGATAAAGAAGGTAGGGCACAATCAGTCATTAACTGGGCTTGTTGTCTCAAACACATCTGTCATAAACTCCACACAGGAAGTTCATCTTAAACTTCCTTCCAGGCAGTAAAACAATACATGCCATAAGTAACTAGTATGTTCACTGCACCACTCACACGCAAGGTGTGGGCAGGAGATGCTAAGCTACGCTTAGCATAAAGACTGTAAGCAAAAGAAAACGCTTGGCTTCATTTAAAAGCAGAGAATCTGCCTGCCAGCATTTCTAAAGTCACAAATATACACATCTCATGCGTAAAAAGTCAACAAACTGTGATGTTGCTGATTGTAGATTTGCCTATTTTGAGCAGGGTTAACAGTTTTCCTCTTGTTACCTACTTACATGTGACAGTGGATCAATTCTTCATCTCATTTCTCTCCATTTGTGATACACGGCAGAAAAAATGTCTAAACACACAAATGTCACTTGAAATATGTTGTAAGTATGTAGCGTGTAGTTTTAGATTTTTCATCTTCTGCTTTCTTTATTAAGCGTCGAAGTGAAGCTTTCTCATATTCTTCTGGTTTACAGCTCACGAGGGGGAAATGCAGAATATAAGGATTCATGTGACGAGAGGAATCATTTACTTTTTAAATATTTGATTTACATTAGTCTATGAAGGGTGCCGGAGGTGAGGAGAGACAGAGCAACAACAACTGAGTGTTGTCAAGCCTGCAAGAGGTAAATCTTTTTTTCATGCAGCCTGATAGAAATAGAAGAAAGATAGATTGAAAGATGGCTGTTTAAACTGTTCACAAACAGCAGCTGTGCCCGTTTCATGCAGATCCTGCTTTTAATCTAAATCAGTTTCAAAATAAATCAGTGTTCGACTTCAGCAGAGAAACTGAACCTGGGACATGACAGTGGCTGTGGAGCTTGTAGAGTGTCTTTTGCTCAAAGGCACTTCACTGAGAGGTGAGAGGAACCACACGCAACACACTTACTTTGCACTGCATATACATTTGCATAGATTTTTTTTTTACACAATTGTTGAAAAAAAGATACAAGAAAGAAAAGAAAAGATACTTATACAGGTATGCAGTTCAGTAAAATCTGTGGCCCAAACCATTAGAAGATGTGACCAGACCTTATCAAGTATTGAGGGTTTTTTTTCAGTTTTGGAGCGTTGCACATTCAGGCAACAAACAAGCAGGGCACCCAAACATGATTCAGTTGAATGGGGGAAGGCGTGTTTATGACGCAGCCACCCTTCAGAGTTTCCAGATTTGTACAACCGTGTCTGTGAGTATTACAAACCACAATGCTTTATTTTGGTGAATGTATATGCTTCAAACACGCAAACACATG
>JAUMHF010000001.1:4793956-4811313 GCA_032359275.1 Microctenopoma steveboyesi
CAACCGTGTCTGTGAGTATTACAAACCACAATGCTTTATTTTGGTGAATGTATATGCTTCAAACACGCAAACACATGCACTCGCACACTCCATCTTTCCAGCTAGACTTCCTGGATCATATGTCATGACTTTACCAGTACATAAAACAACAAACCCACCAACACAAGGTGGGGTTTTGTTTTAATGTGGGTCAACTATCTGTAAGATTGTTACTCAACTGTGATACTTGTGTTAATGTCATGTGGGGTCGGGGAAAACCTGGACCAGAGCTTCTATATGAAATGAATGTTAGTGTTTCTTCTCATTAAGTCGCAGAGCTCAGTTAAAAGACACAGAAAATAACAACATGATGAAAAATGACCAGAAACCACATGGTTTTGTGTCTTTCTCAGTGCTGGTTTAAAAACACTTCAGAAACTCACTTACAGATTCAGTAGAGACTAAAACGGAGCTAAACGGGGCCGAGCCTCAGTTTAGTATTCAACGTCTGGTGAGAAACAGAAACACGACTCCAGCTGGAGAAAGAGAAACAGATGCATTGTTTTTTGTTGTGAGCAGAGGTAATTTGACTCCACTGTCTTGTTCGGGAAAATCTACATGAATAAAGCACAAGCAAAGCAGCACAAACGTAATGAAACACTAACATGTGACCAATATGTCTGAACAAGCAGGTTGAAATGAACTGAATGATGCAGCTCTGTGTGAAAAATAAGCCGCAGTGAATCCTCCCCCGTTTGAGCGCATTGACGTTCAGTCTGTGACAAAACTGCTTTGTTCAATTACATGAGGGGTTATACTGGCAGGTGTTTCTGTTATTTTGTCCTGCCCATGCACAATGTGAATGAACTCGGCTCTTTATCAGTTTAAGCCCAAAGTGAACATCATTACCTGCAGGGCTGTTGTATCAGACTGCGTTAATGTGTCCGGCTCGTTTCTGCTGCCATCTAGTGGTCAAGACCAAATCTAACAACTCACAGGTTTGATCTTTAGATGGCCATCAATTAATGCCTCCAAACTTCCATGCCCTATGTGATGAAGCCTGTATCTTACACTTATTCAGGCTGGCATGTTTTATTTCACACCAGCCCTGCACACTGGACATGCACAAGTCAACTGTTACCTTCACGTCTGTCATCAAACCGCTCAGAGGGATCCGAGTCTTAACAGCAGACGTCGGCATTGTTGGACAGCGATTGAATGAAAATGTTGAATGAAATAGTTTTCGTGTCCAACACACTCACTCCACAGACAGAAGTTATTTAAATAAACACGCTCAAGGTGCAGATACTGACTGTTAGCTGAGAGCAGACCGAGAAATTTGTTGCAATATGATGTGTGAACATTGTGTTTCCGGCTGCTCTGACGGAAACACGCCCTGACCAATCATTTGTTTGTACGAAACGCGTTGACCAATAGGTAGTGGCGTGGTGGGCGGGACTTGGAGGTGATACCAAACCTGTCATTACTTCACTGAGCCACAAGAAGGCGCAAGATACAGGTTTTTGCAGTATATTTTCCTGCATACTGGAGACTCAAATAACAGCAGTTATATTTAGTACTGTTCAACAACAGCCAAAAAAAAAACAAACATTCTGAATATTTCATATTTCTATTGACTACGTACAATGTTTTCTTGCAATATTAATTTATTACAATACAAACATGACACAGAGTGCTGTGGTGCATACATATACACCACGCATATTGCCTAGCTACGTATTAGGCCTGTTTTAGTTAAATCCAATTCAGAGTACATGTAGTCAGATGCTATTACTTCGTTTTTACCAAATATATCGCTGCCTGTTGTTTTTGTAGGATAGAACATCTTCATGCTGAGGGGAAACAGGCAAATTAAAGAGGACATCAGCGGCCAGCGGCTTTTAACCAGGGGTTAGAAACACGTCCCCCATGATTCCCCAGCTGCTCAATAGGGATCTCTAGCTTAACAATTAGGACTGCAGCTTTTTTGTGCTTTGCAGTACAAGTCTAAGCAAACATAATTTTCATTATTTTAACAAGTATTTCTCGAGCTGTAAATCAAACACACCCAGTTTCTGCAGAGGTTTGTGCATAGTATGACAGTTGGCAGAAGTTCAAATACTTCCCAAACAGTTTATTTTGTTTCCCACATCACACATAGTCACCTTTGAAGCAAAGAGGAGGCACTTTCAGGGGAAAGGATATGTTTATAACTAACGGAACAGGTCTGCACATGAGTTTCACAAGAACACTACTACGAACACTGATTTCAGAAGAGTGACAAGACTAAACTCGTCCGAGGGTCGTTTCTAGTCCTCCCTTGTTTAGACATTCCCAACACTGGTGCCAATAATTTGTATAAAGCGTTCCATGCTGCATTTAGAGCAAGGTCACATGAATAACCTCTCCATTTACATCTTAATTTGTTTGCCCAATGTTTACAAATGGAACATTAAATTCCCCAGAAAATCAAGAACCTGCACTGACCATAAATATCTGCATGTTTCAAATATCAGCAAAACATATAAAGTGCAGTGTCTAATTGCCAAATCATCAAGATGCAGAAATCCCTCCCAAGAGCTGGTAGACAACTGAAAAAGTTTAACACTGTATACCATATAAATCAGTATCAAGTAACAACAATGTGTGAAGTTTCTGTTTTTGATGCTTCGATGGCAGCCGTTCACACGCTTGGCTCACAGTCAGCTTCATGAGGTCCTCACCTGGCATGGTTTTCTAGCAATCTTAAAGGAGTGGTTAAGTGTGCCTACAATTTAGACTAAGTCAACAGAAGTGTCACCAGCAAAGCAGCCCCGTCACGCCTCCTCCTTCGTGCATCACAGCGGAGCCACACATTCAGGAACCATCCGTTCAACCTCTTTGTGTGTCTCAAATTTTGGCTATTTTTCATTCATCTTTTAGAGTAATGATAGATAGATCGTCGTCTGTTATCTGTCTCTTGCCATTGTATGCATTTGTGTAGTGGTTGTGATGTGATATTTTATATCATATCATGAAATGCATTAATGCAGCTCAAAGGTGTCATTTTGCCTGAGTTGTGGCCAGGTGACAGATGAACACCTCTTTAAACCCCTTTTCCCACATGAAACCTGCAACATCAAAGCTTCAGATATTCAGGAGTAGTGGTCGTTTCCCTGTTTCACACATAACCTCCTACACATAACATGACAGCTCCAGGGAGAGGAGAGGCACCATCTTTAATCTAAATGTATTTATAAATCAGGGAGACCCAGCCAAGTGAAACGTCCAATTATGCTGCCACACTTTTTGAAAGACATTAACAATTGATAAACATAAATATTACTTTATGGAAATGATTAAGACATTATTTGTAAAAAAATATTAAATGAGTAAAAATAAATTATCTATAAAAATATCAACATAAAAAATGAAAAATAACCTAAAACTCAAATCAGTAAAACGTTAATGTTATTATCTAATGTTTCATCTTATCTAACATAATGCACTCTAATACACCTCCCACCCACTATGACATCATTAATACACATTTAGTACAAGTATCACCTTTTCTGCCACGTTGGAAATAGTCACTCGTATATATTTATTACGTTTTGTTGGTTTTACTCAATAAAATGGTTTTAAACAGGTCATGCTGCAGGTCAAAACATCCCCAGATCATTACGTTTCTTCCCCCATGGTTCACTGATGGTGGTAAACATACTTGTAGTCTTCTGGTCCACTGCCACAGAAAATTTTAAAATTGGAGATTTTACAAAAACCTAAGCAAGATCATTGTACTTCTAAGTTAACTGTACGGGATACAGGTTCATTGAGATGAGCAGCCAGCAGGTAATCTGCTGATTACTCTGAAGTTCTAAGAACTTAACAATACAGGATCCTCCAAAAACTTGCAGTTGTACATAAAGCTGTTTTTGGTCACCCCTAACCAATGTTCACAAAGAAGAACTTTTGCAGTAGGCTCAGAAATACATAAACGTATTTTCAAACTGTTTAAGTTACTGTTATAAGCCGTGCTACACTAGATGGTCCTGATGGGTGGAGTTCTGGATGGTTGCCCACCATGTCCCAACAAGGCTTTGTTATCAGCAAGGAGATGGCAGTGTGATGTGTTGGGCTAGAATAATGGGGCGATGGATGCTCTGCCTCTTTAGGGTGCATGGAGGTGTCAAAATGACCTCTGCAAGATACGTGGAGTTTCTATCACATCATTTACTGCCATAGTATAGAAACTGTGCCTCCTGCAGTAAAATCATTCACATGTAAGACAATGCACAATCTCATGCTGCCAAAAATATTGGATCTCGGACACTCTGGTGTGGTCACTATCATGCCCTGACCTCAACCCTACTGAGAACTTGGGGAAAATCCTTAAAAGTTTGTTTGTCTGCTGTCCATAGTCTATTATCTCATGTTGAGATTGTATGTTGCACGTAGCACCTTGGCCCTGGAGGAACGTTATTTCGCTCCACTGTGTACTTTTGTATATGGTTAAAGCGACAATAAAGCTAACCTTGACCTTGACCTTGAAATGGAAGATCTAAGAGGGCGGGTGGCACTGTATTTCCAAACCACAGCTCTGGAAGGCAAGAACTAACCATGCACTTACAAGTTTAATGGATGAGAGGGTTGTCAAGTTGATATAACTCTTATTTTAAATTTTTTTTGACTGAGACAGGATTTTTTTTAAGAAAATGTATCTATGTAAAGCAAAAATAACAGGTTTCGTTTGTCAACAGTACAACCTGGAATATTGTATTTTGGAGTCGTTCTCATTTGTTTTTTTGTTCAATAAAATCCAGATTATTATGTAATTTAATGTAATTGTTGTTGATAAAGAAATCACATTCACTGTGAATAAAATTGACAAAAACATACATTATAATTTGGAACACGTTCATAGTTTCAGGCAGTGAAATGGTAGCAGCAGATACATTCAGACTCAAACTGTGTTTTAAAGACCAGTTTATGTCTATTTTGGGTAATTTCCTGTCTCCTTATGTTTATTTTGTGTCTTTTAATGAGCCCTGTGATTTTCAAAGAAGACAGATTAACTCACTTCTTACAGTCAGGTTCTTACAGTCACAGCTTAAGGGCCAGAGCTCAGCATGACTTCTCTATATGAAGTGAGAGTTATTATTTCTGTGCTCCGTGGCCCTGCTCAGTAGCCAGATCCAGCGATGTGTGTAGAAAACATGGGGGCGACCTCCTGACAGTGTGAAGAGTCCTTTATCCTTTGCAGACACAAGGACGTCTAATCATCTGCATCTATATGCAGATATTTGATCTGTTTGATGGATAATCTTTCTTTATTGGGTGCTAGTGTGAAACTAATCAGTTATGTCAGTTTATAGTGATGAACTGCAGTGGCCCCCAGTTGGCTGCAAACACAAAGGTGAAAAAGCTCTGGTCAAAGCTGAACACGTGCACGTTACAGTATGTTACTGTACTGTACTGGTGTCTCAACACATGTACACAGTTATAATGAGGAAGCTGCTTCTAGTCAGTGCGAACAGCTCGAGTTTTGCGGCCATTCATGGTGGAGGGCTGCTTCTTAGGTGTGACATACACAAACTGCGCGCGCACACACATAGGTGGTACTTCTGACAACGACTGGTTGAGACGGAGGGAGAGGGACGGAGAAACGAGGAGGAGGAGAGAGAGAGAGAGAGAGAGTGAGAGGGAGAGAGAGGGAGTTGTAAGCAGCAACACATCGGTGAGAACAGGGAAGCAGGCGCGCGGCACGGGGACCCGCCGGAAGAAGCAGCAGCTTCAGCGCGAGCTGGACGCAGAGCGACAAAACACCGGCGGCACGAGCGACACCGAGGCGGGCAGCGGGGCGGCGAGGAGGAGGAGGCACCTGCGCCGCGACTCACTCTCCCCTCTGCCTCCGTCGTTCTCTTTCTTCAGCTCTCCTCACCCCGCGTTCTTCTCGGACCGCCGCCGCTTCCTCGTTAAGATGGCTGACCCCAATAGCGACGGAGAGGTACCGGAGAGCGCGCGCGGCTTCGCCCGTCAGGGAGCACTCCGCCAGAAGAACGTGCACGAGGTGAAGAACCACAAGTTCATCGCGCGCTTCTTCAAGCAGCCCACGTTCTGCAGCCACTGCACGGACTTCATCTGGTGAGTGTGTGTGAGTGTGGGGGGGCGACACAGGTGATTCACTTGCTGCTGCTGCTGCGGCGGCGCTGATCGGCCTCCTTCCACACTGACACTGTTCGGGCACCGCAGTGTTTCCACTTAGTGTCATTGTCAAAAACACCTCGATGCGCCACCCCCCACCACCATCCACCCCCACCCTCAAGTCCTCCACAATGCGACAGCACCGCGGGCCTGAAGTGGGGGGACGCGGCGTTGGCAGCCGCAGCGTAGTCGCTGCTGCACCGACCCGACACCATCTGAAACTGGAGGTCTGGTGGAGGAATGCAGCTGGAGAGACACAGGGCCCCACTGTTACTGCAGAAGCAGCAGCAGCTGTGCGTCCTTGTGTGGTTGTGTAGTTTTTCTGTATTATACCTGATCTGATGAACTGGTTAAATGATGCTAGATTGTCATTTTCTAAAGCAACAAAAGTACAAAATGCCAAATATCCGGTATATTTCACCTCCTGATGAGAAGGTTTATTGCTGTTTATCACTGTAACAAGAATAATTCTTCATTTTTATTTTTAACTTTTAATCACACAGACCATTGGTCACCTTCAGCTCAGAAAATGTCCATGTATGATTGTGTCTGGAGCTGAAAGGATCAGTCAGCCTCCTCCTGTGTGAGAAGAAATCTGAAACTACTTCAACAATATTCATCATTTTTGAAGCAAAAAGTCTATTTTACGAACTATTTAAGAGCAGATTTGTTATTTTCCTTCATATACCACTACCATGTCAATATTTGCCCTTTTTGCACTTTTCATATAACAAGAGATAGAGTTTCTTTATGTTTTATTAGACCAAACGGTTAATGAATCGTCAGGTGCTCCCTAATCTGTGCTGTCACGTCTTACTGTGAGTGCACCTGTTGTGAATTCCCCGAATCTCACGTGTGTGTGTGTGTGTGTGTGTGTGTGTGTGTGTGTGTGTGTGTGTGTGTGTGTCTGTCTTCTGTCTACAGGGGCTTTGGGAAACAGGGATTCCAGTGCCAAGGTAAGAGCTCATTCACAAATCTTTTTTCTGCATATGGCTGTGGGTGTGTGTACGGATGTTCACTGTCGGGAGTGTGGCTGTGTGTTTCTGTTGTATTGAGGGCTGCAGGTCGGCACACTGTTAAGAGTGACCTGTTGGCTCATCTGTTGACGGTGTGTTGGTGTTGGCAGGCAGGTGTCAAACTCGAAGCAGGTGCTTGCCAACGGTGATAAATGAGAGTGAGAATACTCTGAATAGGCTTGGGCAGAAGAGACAGAGTGAGATGTAAGAGTAGAAGAGCCGGCGAAGTGGTGAAAGCTGAGATGTCTGGTTGGCTGTGGAAAGATGGAAGGAAGATGGACTAGGAAGTTCGATTTCTTAAGCCTTTTTCTCCCCTAACGCTGAGCCTGACAACTGATTGAAACTGTAAAATGGTGTGTGTGTGTGTCTGTGTGTGTGTGTGTGTGGGTGTGGGCTGGTGGTGATGTGTGGCTGTGGGTGGGCGGCTGGTGGGTGTCTAGACACGGACGTCTGAACAAAATGGTTTCATAAACAGGCTCTCAGGCAACATACAGTAGTGACAACCTTCAGTCATATTTCATATTATTGTGCTGCAGCCAATGCTGTCGCGCTCGAAGTATCACTTCCTCCATTTCACCGATCCATCACAGAAACCCACCTAAACTCATCTGGCTTCAGTCCTGTGGTCAGTTGTGTAGAAATACCAGAGTTCCCACATTACGCTCTTGCCTAAGACCTCATTGGCTTGAAGGCGTCTGTGCAAAGTTCGTGTGATTTTAACTAGCGGTACAAAATCTGAAGTCCCCTCAGCTCCACAGCCAACAGGCTCGTTGACGTCTCTGGTGGCGATACAGGAAATGCATCAGGGGTTAGAGAGAATTAAAGCTTCATGTGCCCATAGTGAGCTGGTGTGTGGTGAATTACCCTGAGCTGATGACACATATGCTCACGCAGTCGAAAAAGGACCGACCAGTCAGAGCCTTGCCAGGTTGGAGCAGCTGTCAGATTGGGTTTTGTGGCAAAGTTTATATCTGATAACTCTTTATAAGAGTTAACTGATCATTAATAGACGGATGCTAAAACAAACTGGTCTGAAGGTTGTTTCTGATGTGAGTCAGGGATTGATGTTTGCACAGAAGATATAAAGCAGTTAATCCATCAGTCGAACAAACACACCATCCAGTCCGTATTGATTTAGGTCAAAAGGTACCCATCTACATTAACACTGGGCTAAATAACAAAACAAACTGTAACTTAAGGTGCACTTATTGGCTTTTTTCCCCCCGGAGCTTTCAACCACATCTTATAGATTGAGTTCATCACCTTCTGCGCTGAGTCAACTTAGTTACAACTGAGTCAGTCTCAAGGGCTGAAAAATAGTTTGAATAATAATCTGATTAATCCACCCGCAGACAACTGGCAATGTTTGTGATATTCATTTTCTATTGACAAAAAAAGAATTAATAGCTTTTATTCATCTTACATGATAATAAAGTGCAGCAAAAGACATTTGTCAAGTCATATTAGGCTAACATTTTGTGATAGGAACTTTCACAGTTTTTCTAATGTTTCAAAGACTAAATAGTTAAATTCATTGAAAAAAGAATCAACAGAAGAATTATCACATGCACAGTAGTAAAAGCTAGTGCTAGTGAGGTAGTTAATGTGGGTCATTGAGAGGTACGTATGTGTGAGATTTACTTTTAAAAGACAACAAACAGCTCTTCCTTTCTATTGTCCTGACATATTTCATTGTGGAACATTTTTGTGCCTGTGAGTTAATAGAAACATGCACATCTGTTAGAGGGCAAAAGGAAAGTATGAATTGGCCATTAAAATGAATCTTCTAGCTAGGGGCAGATCTACTGTGGCCCAAAGCTGCCCCCCAAACTTTTATGTCCCTAAAATTATACATGTAAAAACTAATAACTTGTTTGTCAAAAAGCCTTTTATACTTCAAATTAAATATTTATTTTAAATATAATATTAGATCCCTGAAAAACTTAAGGTAAACAAATAAACCAGTATTTGAAGTTTTTTTTTCTGTATTATTTATACTCATATTCTTACTCATTTATACCTAAGATGTCTTTGTTTTCTTGGGAAAGATAATGATACAGTAAATTGTTCTTTGTGTATTTGTGGATATTTTGTCGACGCCGTTTACATAAGGGGTTTTTGAAACTCCACTGAGGAGTTCCAGCATTGCCACTTTGTCTAGACCTCTTGCCACTACTTTGCCCCCCAATGTAAAATTTCCGAGATCCAACACAGATTCTAGCTAACCTGAGAGCTAACGCCTGGGGTTAAAATGTTCATGAGTGTTCATCTGAAAATTACACAATATTAATAAACAAGAAGTGGTAAAGACTTTTGTAAACAGGAACTGTAAAAAACACACAGGTTTTGATTTGTGACCTTCGTGTTTAAATATACTTGGGTAGTTTACTTTAGTATATGTATTCTTATGAGTTCTCTTAATTCAACTTTAATTTGTGCATATTCAAATATCTAAGTGAAGGAATGCTCTAAAATACTCTAAAAGTCAATACAATTCAGTTTATATATCACCAAAATCACGGTATAGGTAGTCTCAAGGCACTTTACAGTGTAAGGTTTAGGACGTTACAAACTATATAAATATATATACAGAATACCTGTAAAAAACCCAACATTCCCACTTGAGCAGCAGTAGGCAACAATGGAGAGGAAAAACTCCCTTTAATAGAAGAAACCTCCAGCAGAACCAGGCTTAAGGGGGTGGCCATCTGCCTCGACTGGTTGGGGTGAGTGGACAGAGAAGAGAGAAAAGAACAGCAGGTAACAGAGATCAATACAATAACAAGGAGCAGCTGGCAATGCACTAGGCAGGATGGCCGGACGGAGAGATGGAGAGGATGATGTAGAACCAGGGAGAAGGAAGAAACACTTGATAAGTGGACAGAGAGAGAGAAGTGGCAGAGTAACTTATCACAATACAGGGTCCCCCAGCAAGCTAAACCTTTAGCAGCATAACTAAGAGACGGTTCAAAGTCATCTCTAAATATAAGCTTTATCAAAGAGAAAAGTCTAATCCTTAAGGTAGAGAGGTCAGAGTGTCTGACTCCTAAACCTGGATTTACTTTACTTCACTTGGCAGACACTTATATCCAAAGTGTCCTACAAGGAGACACAAGCAATTACAATTTAGGTTCTGCACATTCTGAGTTACTGCAAACTAAAAGCCCTGTTAAGAGCCAACTTGTCAAGATAAAGAACATGCCAGGAATAGTTAAGTGCTAGACAATTGTTTGTGAATGTGTGTGTTAGACTCATTTTAAATACTTTTCAAACAAGTGAGTTTAAAATGTATTTTAAAGGTGGTGATAGTCTCAGCTAGTCAGATGGAGCAGGGCAAATCATCCCACCAGCCAGGGACAACAAAGGGATATAGACTCGACTGAGATTGGAGACCCCACGATGAAGGAATTTTCAGTTTCCTCTCATTTGCTGATCTAAGAGGGCGTGCAGGAGTGTAGCTTACTAACTCTCTGCCTCCAAGTCTACATTTGAAAATGCTAGGAACCACAAGTAGACCAGCAGTCTAAGAGCAAATATTAGATTACTTGCGTTTTTGTCTGTACCACGTATGTGCAGCAGTTATCTTTCATTGGAAACGGCACAGATTGTTTTCAGATAGAAATTCTGAAATAATTTTCATAAATACAGATTTATTATGTGTTCTGGTTGGGAACACTGGAAGATCTCTTGATGTATAGCAGTGATCCAAAAAGGAAAGAAAAATATTTGGCATAAAACAGAAATGATCCTAAATGATATTATCTTTTGTTTCATCAGTATTTAGCCTTATTTTCTCTGATCCCACTCTCACTCAAGATTTGTGTGCATGGCTGCAGTAGCCCAAACATTAGCATAGTTTTTCAGTATAAAGCTGAAACTTTTGATGAAAAGAAAATTATTCATCCAGTATTTTGATAACCGGTTACTTGTCTAAATCACTGAAGCATGTGAAGATGTTCTGTTTATTTTTTATTTTTATTTTATGTCATTGTAGACTGATGAACAGTGACGTTTTACATGAAAACTAGAGGAACAAAAAGGGTGTAGATGCAGTTCAGTGTGAACATGCTCAAACCCTCCTGGTTTTGAGGAATGTCAAACATCTGGTGTAGACTTGTTTTAACATGTGGAGATGATATTTTCAATGTGTGTTTGTGTCACAGAGCGGTCTTGAGCACATTGTGGGCTTGTCTGTATACCTGTTCTGCAGGTAAAGATTTCTCTACTTTCTGACTGGTGTTTCTGTTTTATGGGTTTCAACTTTCAACTGTGTGTGTGTGTGTGTGTGTTTGTGTGTGTGTATGCACACACCTGCGTCCGCTTACATAAAAAAGAGGAAGCTACTCTCATGTAATTTCCTGCTAAAGTGAAATCCAGATGCCTGATGAAAGTTTGGACTGTTTTTTTTAATTGTAGTTGAAGGGAAGTTGGAGGGTTAGTCGCCTAGTGCTGTTCAAGTGGTTTTCTGTTTCTGAATTCTATAGTTTTATTGTGTAAGGTCATAATCCTTACACTGTAAAGTGCCCTGAGATGACTGATGTTGTGATTTGGTGCTATATATAAATAAACTAAATTGAATTGAGCTACTTTTAAAATGCAGTAATTGTTTATATAATGATTTTCTTTAGACTGAAATGGAACATATTCGTATCAAGAAACAAGCTGAGGCTCCTATCATGTCTCTACAGAGGCCTTATTTTGCAGCAGCACACATTTTAACTTGTCATAGCAGGAAAAGCACAGGCGTTACTAATAACATTTATAATGGCTCTGTTATTTTTATATTTAGAAACCATACCAGTGTGACAGTCAGCCAGCCAGCATTCACAACACCAACAGCCAGAGGCACAAAGCTCAGTGTAGATTCAGAACCAAAATTGCATAAAATACAAATCTTTTTTGTCATTTATAAATACTACTTTATTTCACTACATTTACATCGCAAACATTGTGGTCGCACACGCACAAGCCCCCATTTCCACTTGTACAATGATGCACAAACGTACTGAATTTCCATTTGCAAGTCAATACATTTCCTCCTGTCAATGGAGAATGCACAGCATTAAAGAGGAGCAGTTTTCCTGACTCTGTCGCATCGTCGCGGTTCTCCAGAAGCATCAGAGAAGCTGTTTTTACATATGGGTGTTACGCACAGCTGTGACCATCCACAGCCCTCATACTGCTGATGTATATGTAAAACCTGCTGTGATATACTGTTGAATTCAAAAACAACAAGGGAACAATAATCTGGAGAAGCATCAGGGCAAACATCAAAATGAAATATTGAGTTACGAAATGCCAGGAGCTCAGAACATTAAACTTCCACCACTTAAGAAGTTTTATTCTTCTTTTGTAATTAAACTGCGTGAGCAAGTAAAATTTGAACAAAATAGTTTGATGATTAGTTTGAATAAGTTTTTTCACACCTTCTTTAGACAGCATGCCTCAGTCACTTAACACAAATGTTAAATGTCTGTTTGGCAATATTTTTGCAAGGTTGCACAGAATTTACAGGGATTGGTTCAATATGTGTTGCACTCTGAGACAACACATTCCTATAGGGGACTGGACAAAGTTGATATTAGCAGTTAGACAGCTCTGTCTGAAAAATGGTTAATTTCATTTTTCTGTTCTGGAAGCCAGAGAAAACCAAAACGGTCAGATTTGCATATGTGTTTTAATAACTGTAAAAAAGTGTCTACTGGAAATGAAATATTTGAAATGCCAAGAGTTAACAGGGCCTGCAGGCAGTTTTGTTTTACAGGTCCATGAGTTATGACTTTTCTAAGTGATCCTGAAGGGACCATATTTACTGATGATTTCAGCAAAAATAGAGTCGTTGGTACACTCTCAGGTTCTTAATGATAAACTAGTACAAGTTTGAGTATTTTATTCAGAGGACAGCAGGTGAACATGCATGGTTCACTTCACAAGTTTGCAATAATAAATTAATGAGTAATAAACATTACCAGTGCTTTAAATTGGGCAAGTCCTATAATGGAAATGTCATCTGGAAGTTAATAATAAATGCAACATTTTTTTCCTTTGTTTTTCCTATAATTGGCCCCAAACTAGATATTTCTTTACAAGTAATTATGAGGAAACAGTGCACTTGCTCTCAGACAGATACTAACAGCACCTGTTCTCCAGACAAACACACACCTGCATTCATACTGCAATTGGGGATGTGCAGACAGACGCATTCCCACGTGCGCCTTACGACTCAGCGAGAAGAAGAGCTCCTTTGTTTGTTTAAGGTGCGACTGTTGGTCAGGAGGTGGAGCAACTTGTGTCCTGCACTTGTAGTTTAGCCAAATAACCAAATGTGGTGTATATGTGATGTATTTGTCTAAAGAAACCACCGCTTTATAAGTAAGGTGTCAACAACACCTAATGTTAAACGCAGCATACTGACAGTGCTCAAAACAAGCATTGGGTTTACCTGTCTGGCACATGCACAGTGCAGAACATCCATGCGGGCCCTGCGCTTTGATGGCCTGTCTGACCAGCCTGTTACAGACTTGAGCATTCATCTAATCAAAGTACAATAAAACAAGGTTGTAGAGCAGCTGACACAGGGTAGTCAGCTGCCCTATGTCCACACTGGTAGACCCGTTTCAGAAGACATATTTGGGATCCAGCTTTAGGGACCAAAACTAAATTCTTAAATCTAACAAACATGTATCTGAATATTTGGTTCCAGCCCACGTCTGGACCACGTTTCCTCCCATGCTTGGTAAGAAGATGGCGCTTTAACGTTTTTAACTTGGACTCCGGTGAAACCGGTGAAACCTTCTGTATATTTTTACTGTGCAGATGTGTCTTTTTCTCAGCAACACTTAGTCTTTCAGTGCGACTCCACCAAAAGCTGACTGCCAGAGCGAAACATGTTCCTGTATCTTGCTGGGGACCCCTGCTATTATCACTGATCTTTCTACTTCACACCCCACTGGCCTGTACTCGTTTTGCAACAGATGCGATCAAATGTTCAGCAGAAATAAGAATGAACTGCTTCTGTGCCCACATTACAACTGTTACCAAGACTCAACAAAGGCCAAAATACTCACAATCATTTCCCAGCTTTGTTGTTGTGGTTGACTTTTAATGCTGACCGCTGACTGGTCAGCAGTTGAAATCGTATCTTTGTAAGTCACTGGGTGACCGGCCACTCTTAGATATTGATTACAAGATATCATGGTGACGCCGTGGCCAAGGAAGTTTACAGAGCAGCCTGCTCGTCAGTGAGCTTCTTCACAATGAATTTTAAGCTCGGCAGACTTTTTCGTCGTCACTGCTCTGAAAATGACAGATGTCAGGATGCTGTGGGGCGAAGATGAAATGAACAAACCACAGCAAATGACAAAAGATTTGGGGCTTTAGTATATTCTAGGTGTGTTCTAATCACACTTACTTTTACATCTGATTAATTATAAGAAGTCATAATGATACCTTTTTGGATAGATGCCTTTATTTTCTGAACTTTTAGCACAAAATGAGATCTATAATTTACTTTAAAACAACTACAGCACAAAAATGCAAAGACGGACAGTAAAACGCTGAAACCTGTAGCTCGTGTTTGTTACATTAATCACTTTGGGTTAAGTACCTGATAAATTCAATTGGTGCAGCTCTATTGATATGCAGGCAGATCTTTGCCTCACATTGATAAATCAATACCCGTTATTTACTGACTGACAGTTGTCAGCATGACCTGCACTCACCCAGATCACAGCGTCACGTGATGTACGGACAGCTCTGAACCATTAACCCCCTTGTTGGGTCCCGGTTTAATTTGATATGTTTAATGCTGGTTTGTGCTGTACCTTACGAAAATGATTTGGATGCGACAGCTGATTGGACCAAGCTGGACCTGGTCTATTCCAGTCAGTGGGTGTCGATAGCCAGCATGAATTCATCGATGTCATTCATCAATATTTACTCGTTAAGAGACGCTCTGGTAAATAATCAGCTCAACCTGTTATGATGTGTTTTGAGGGCATTGGATTATGTGTTGATTTTAGTGTCTTATATTTGCACAGCCAAACACACGTGGGGTCGTGAGGAGGTTCAGAGGTTAACCTCTGTCACGGAGTGGTCAGAGAACCATGCAGTTGCACAACACAGCGTCGTCTTCTTGTGTTTTCTTGTTTGTTGGCCCGCAGCAGACACATCTGCCCAATAAGCAGAGAGGACATTCTCATGTGGTTTGAAGTGATTGATTTTGACATGCTCTGATTTATTTTTCCTGTGTGAAAAGAAGCCGAATCAAAGGGAAAATGCAGCAAGGGTTTAGAAAGTGTAGAAATGCAAAAAGGAAGGTTTTAAGAAGGCTGGTCTGCATCCTGCCACTGAGAGGGCACAGGAAGTGAGTACCAGGAAGTTGGCTTTCTGTGCCCACAGCCAATAAAATGATTTAAATTTAAATAGAACTGGTATAATTGGTAGACGAAACCAGAAACTCCAAATATTAACCCACCTCAACTGTCTCAGTTAGATTATCTTTCATAGTTGAAAACGTGTTGTTTCGCCTGCTGAACAATCATCTAAACGTGTGGAAACAGAAACAAACAGAACCAGTTCATAGACAAGAGTAAAACAATGAGCGTAGCCTCTGTGATTTGTCGCCTGTGAGGATGCACATGATTTAATCTCTCAACTCATGCTGCCTTTTTTCAAAATAAGAGCATGCTATTAATAATTGCATCATGCAGGTTTAATTACCCAATCCTCTAGCTACTTCTGAAGTACTGAATAAGTTAGGAGCATTTGTTTCCCACCTTGTGTGCTTTGACTGTCTGAAATACACGTGTTTGAGGCTTGTTCTTACTAGAAGTTATTAAATAAGAGAGAAAGTGTGTGTGTGTTGAAGACTATTTGCTAATTATCAACTAATATTATCATTTTAAAAAGTTGTTTTTCAGCTTGGTGAAAAACTACTTTTGGTGCACGCCAAATGCCCTTCATCTTCTTTTTCAAATAAAAAGCCAAAAAATAATATATAACCCTAATAAATAGGTTCTCCCTCATCCAGGTCATGGTTATCTCTAAAAGGTTTTATCCAAAGCAGCTGGACTTGTTTGGTTTGCTGACGACGTTTCACCCTTCATTCCAGAGGTCTTTCTCACGTCTGACTGACTGGTGAGAGGAGCAGGTTTATAAACACTGTGGAACCCTCAGGTTGGTGATTGGTGGTCACCTGTGGGTTGTCCTCCTCTCTGGCTTTTACGTATTTGGACATTGCTGATACCGGTTTGTCAGACTCGAATGAGGCATTAGCCAGAACGTTTCCACAGCGGTTCAGCTTATGGAGGCATGTTGAGGCCTGAGTGATGATTAGGTTTTCTGTGGTTTGTGGACTAGTAGGAGTCAAAGGTGGAGGAAGGTCCCGGGGCTCGTGTTCATTTGAAACTGTCGGCCCGCTGTCGTCCTTCCACTTCATCGCAGGAATCCTTTTTGGACCGGCTCTCATTTGCTTGTGATGCCGTCAGTCAGATGAAACTGGGCGACCAGACTCGACTGTAGGGCTCAGCCTGGTTGCTAGGCAACAGAGCAGAGACTTCCATTGGCCGGTCACTAGTCCTATATTTCTTCTGTGTGTGTGCGTGTGTGTTAGTGTGTGCGTGTGTGTGTGTGTTTGAGTGACAGATTTATGAACACAAAGATTTTTAGGGTGATTGCAGTCTTCGCTGTGTTTGCTGCTGCTCCACTTCTCTCTTTCTGACATGCTGCAAACACACAAATTAATTCTCCACCCCCTCACTTTGCCTCAAACACAGCTGTGCCCCCATCCCTTACTGCCCACACACACACACACACACACACACACGCATGGTCTCATTCTCTGTTTTACTTATTTCTTCTACACTTTCTTTTCCACTTGTTTCCTCCTCTTCCTCCTCGCTGCGTTTCCCTTTTTTCAAACCACTCACCTCAGTTTAATTTGCATTGTTGCAACTCTACAGCTGGACGGGGTTCAACCACATTATCATCATCACACCACGTCACTGCTGTATCTGTAGTATTTTCAGATAAACTACACTGAGTGAACTTTACTGGAGGTCCAGATGATGTGACCTCCCGTCCTGCTGCACAAATAAATGCAGACACAAACATAAGCGCTCTGTTGCTTAACTGCTGGAAAACCGTGCAAAGCGCCGGCAGCTGCCACAGTGCCTCATG
>JAUMHF010000001.1:4821032-4835991 GCA_032359275.1 Microctenopoma steveboyesi
TCCTTTTGTGAGTCAGCTGAAGTCTGTAGGTGTGGTTAACAATAAAAAGTGTGTTTAATACATCTGTGTGTGTGTGTTCACAGGGACCTGAAGCTGGACAATGTGATGCTGGACGCCGAGGGCCATATAAAGATAGCCGACTTCGGCATGTGCAAAGAAAACATGCTTGATGGCGTCACCACAAAGACTTTTTGTGGAACACCAGACTACATTGCTCCAGAGGTGAGTTTACATGTTCTGCCTTCTGATTGGTTTCCCCTCAAACATCTCTTGCACATTGAATCACACTTTTTCTTCTAGATCATAGCGTATCAGCCCTATGGGAAGTCCGTGGACTGGTGGGCCTTTGGAGTACTTCTCTATGAAATGCTTGCCGGACAGGTCTGTGCGTTTCTTTTTTTTTTTTTTTTACCCAAACATCTGTAACAAAAACATAAAATGACTCGGCGTGTTGTAATTGTGTCTCTCCAGCCGCCATTTGACGGGGAGGACGAAGATGAGCTGTTCCAGTCGATCATGGAGCATCATGTCTCTTATCCTAAATCCATGTCCAAAGAAGCTGTTGCTATCTGCAAGGGGGTGAGAGCACACATTCACGCTAACATTAAAATAACTGATAGTTTATGTCATAGTAACATTTTTCTGTGAAATCAGAAATCACTCTACTTTCTTAGATACTAATAAAACATGCAACACAGCAGCGTGACATACTTAACATGACAAATATGCACTTTGTTAGTGTGCACATTGAGCTGCACTGATTGAAAACATGTCCAAACTCCTCCTCCTCCTCCTCCTCACACCACGTGTTGGCGTGCGATTTCAGTTGATGACCAAACACCCAGGCAAACGTCTGGGCTGTGGTCCAGAAGGGGAGAGAGACATCAAGGAGCACGCCTTCTTCCGCTATATAGACTGGGAAAAACTGGAGAATAAAGAGGTCCAACCACCTTTCAAACCTAAAGCTGTGAGTATATTACGCCCGCATACCCAACCTGTTCAAACATTTCCCAAACGCCACCGATTGCTTTAGAATTCAGTTACAGCGAGGAAGGAGATGACCTAGTGAGACTTTGAAGGTAAGTTATAGATCAAACGATTAGATCGCTCATCCCCCAGAACCCAACCATCACCTGCCATTGGTCACTGCTCTGACAAATACAGAGGTGGGATTTGTGAGCGTAGTCACCAATGATGAAGCTGAGATGTCACTGGCTCACATACGGACCAATGGAAATCCACAGTTTCACAGCTGTGAGGGATTTGATTGGTTGATGCCATTGTTGTTTGTTGTTCTCCTTTTTTTTCCTATACATCTCTCATCAAACTCACGCCACCCCCCCCCCATCTCTCCCTCTCTCTCCTCTCCACCACAGTGTGGGCGTGACGCGGAGAACTTTGATCGCTTTTTCACACGCCACCCCCCAGAGCTGACTCCCCCAGATCAGGATCTTATAGGCAACCTGGACCAGGAAGAATTCCAAGGCTTCTCATTTGTTAACCCTGAGTACCCTCACACAACCCACTGACCAAGCCACATATCATTGGGCAGCTGTAGTAAAACCCCACACCTCCAAAACAAAACGGATGTTTTTAAAACAAATCAGCACGATGTCACATCCAGGCTGCGCTCAGTAGATTTAAATGTGAAAGAAACTGTTGCCATGTTGGGAAATATGTCCGTTCGGTTTCTTTGCCAAAGTGAGATGACGCTCCTCTTGGAGTGTTGAGTGTACACCACCTTGTTTAGCTTATTTGTCTGTGAACTATTGTTCATTACAAACTATGAAAAGCACATCAGTGGCATCATTACAAAAAATGCGTCCTCTATTTTTAAGAAACGACTGCTTCACTGGCTTCACAGACTGTACAAATGTTGGGAATTACTGTTATTCCAGATGCATTGATGCAAAAAACTAATGTTTAAAGGATTCAAGGAAGCTGTAGTATTTAAAAGAGACCGTAGCCATGCTATCACTTAGCCAACTGCTCCAGCTGTTTTTTAAGAAACGAGAGACCCCACATTTTTTGTAACGAGCCCAGCAGCAGCAGCAGTACAGACAAATAAGGTGAAACAAGTTGTTATTCTCTGTATGGGATGTGTTGATAATATCTAAAATATAGAAAACTACCAGCGAGAACCACGAGAGAACGCTCGTCTGACTTTCCTAAAGAAATGAATTGCACTAATTTCCCAAAATGCCTGACTATTCCTTTAAATCACACTCTGATAGAAATGCAGACAGGTGCTCAAACGGTAGAAAAGGAGAGGAAATGATCAGGTATTTACATGACGTTTCCGGAGACGACACTTTTCAGTTTAGTGTGGCTTTAGCACGTTACACTGCTGCTCCCAAATCAGCTGTACTGGCTGTATTTCTATCTCGAGTGCAGACATGTTGCACACTGAATGCTGCCCGGCTGCACACACCAGCACAGTCCAGGTCCAACCTGAGCCTGCTCTGTCTCGGTTTCACCCTCCCTGTAACTGTGTATTGATTATAATGACCTATCAGTAATATTGATTAGTGTACTATGATCTCATATTGGTAATGTTCATACAGTGTAAGTAAAAACTGACCAACTGCTTTGCTATGATTGTTTGAGTACTAATCAGTTTCCTAATGTTGTCTATGGGACCATATACTTTTTTTCTTCTGTCGGTATTGTGGTGAGCTTATCTGAACTTTTTTGAATTTTTAACCAGTCAGGGGGTAGATGTCTTTATACATGCAGTCTGCGTCAAAGTGAGTGATTTTTGACCAAAAGCTCCTTACTTTTCTCCCGAACATTCACCACATCACACTGTGTTTTTAACCACGGGAGGCGTACCTCTTGCCATTTCTGGAGATTTTCACATATGACAAAGCCCCGTAGGAGCTTTGTGGAGCTAGGAGAGTGTTAACGTACAGAAGCAGGATGTCCTAAAGTGCCAATATAGGGGTGAGCAATCATGAGGGTGGAAAAATATACTGTGATGAAGGGCAGCCATCCTGTGCCATTTTGCAGTATGTGTATAATTATTAGAATATGCATTATAGCTTATCTGTTCTCAAAACGTAACATACACTTGGAAAGTAATTTTCACATTAGAAAATGAAATGTGAGGCAGGTTGTATTATTCTTTTGTAACTGTGAAACGATGCAGGGTAGTAACAATGTGTCAAATGTAGTTTGTTGAGCTTGAATCAAAACGGGAGGCTGCAGAAAGGTGGCATCAGAGAAAGTTTCCCTTTTACAAAGACGATGATTCTGTCAGGTGAAATAGTGAGCGCTCATTGTGATGGTTGTAACGGTGACAAATCAATGATGACAACGAATATATATAAATATATAGAATACTTTATCAGAGAGATATTTAGATTGTTTTGCGTGAGAGAGATTTTTCTGTGGATTGTGTAATTGTCCTGTGTGACTGGAAACTGATAATATACTCACTGGTGCCTACCAGACGACTTCTGCTGTGTCTGCCTTGTTAATGCTGCTGCACATGAAACGATAACACTTCAATTTAAAGAAGCAGTTCAACATTTAGGGACCTCGAGTGGGTTTCTGAATCTGGCCTACGGGACACAGGCAAGTTGAAAGACAACAGTGTTTCAAAACAGACAGGATGAAAATGACCAAAAGATTCACACAATTGAGAAATTACCAACTTTACCTAAAATTACTGCAAACTGACCAAGGAGATCATAATTTACCTCGACCAAAAATATAGGCAAACCTGCCACAAATAACACTACAGCTTCATAACCAATTTCTTTTTGCCCAATATAGGAAGGGTGTAGGCATTTTAGGCTGCCTGTGCTCTGGGTCCATTTTCTTATGATCCATCAGTGTTGTTTCTTGCTGAGATCAATTTCACTGTCATATCTGGAAGCTAAGCTGCAGGGGACGACTAGCTAAGTTGAACACAACCGGAACCAAGTGTAAACGGCTCCCCTGACTGTCCAAAGGTTATTAGGCTGCTAGCTAGTGTTGGTAGATTGGGCAATGACGAAGTAATAAAATCCATTATTGCTGTTGTAATCTATTGCCAAAAACTTTTTGGTAACGCTAAGAAGATGCCTGTTTTTATATTCACTGTTAAAAGACAAAAAACTATTCTTAACTCAAGGTCGGTTGAAAAAAATATCCCTGTTTTCAGGTCCATTTAATCAAATAGGCTTCTTAACTGATGAATAGGTAAATAAAATATTTTACAAATATAACACAAATACAGAGACTATTACCTTATTACAACTGTGAGATATTTAAATGTTTAAATTCCAGTTTTGCAGGTTTAACCCAAAAAAACATTATCAAATACAGAGTATCTGTCTGCTTACAAATACCTAAAAGTTCTGTGTATAAACATGAGGGGGTTAAACTAACGTATCGCCTACCACGCTATTGCCTCATACACACAAAAAAAGCTGATTTAGTGGTGAACTCGTGGACTGGTTTCCAGCCTCCTCATTTCAGCTGGTGCCCCTGTGATGAGAGGTAGGAAACTTAAAGCTCTGTGTGTGTGTGTGTGTGTGTGTGTGTGTGTGATACATGTGTCTTGCCTGGAGCTCACTGCTTCACTTCCTTTATGTGAAATCCTTTCTGGTTGTGGTTTGGTCTACAGCTGGTCTGTTTCGTACCAGAACATTTCCTCTCTCTCTGGCTTTAGAAGTTTGTCTTGAATCTTTTTACGTCTGTGCCGTTGAAATGTTTCTGATGGGCTGTCTCCGTCTCTTGACTGTGTCTCTGGGGATTGTTGGATGGGTGTGTTTTGTTTGTTGTCGACTGGCTCCCTCAGATCTGTTATGGAATCGGTGTGTGTTTTGCCAAGTCTGGACTCTTTGTGGTGCCACCATGTACAGATTATCAGAGGTGTGGACAAGAGCTTACTACTAATAAAAATTGGTATAATATGAAGTATAATCCAAATTATAGTAATGAGTAATTTAAAAAGTACTTGATGCAGAAAGATATCATCTTTAATACAAGTCTCTATCGAACAGCAGACACAGTAAAATGATAAGCACATATATATACATATATGACTTGCTCAACATTTTAATGCAATGACTTGTCCCACCTCTGTAAATTATAAAAATACTTCCTTCACCTCTGTGCTTTATCTTTGTGCTTCTGAGATTCGTTCTTTTTGTCTTTGACCTAGTTTTCTCTAACCTTTCTTGTTAACGCTGTACACGCTCACTCCAACCTTCGCTTTTCCTGATCTTTTTTTCTTGTGCCTTTTCTTCTTCCTCTCTGTTTGTGGCAGAAATCACGCCGTGACGTCGCCAACTTCGACAAGGAGTTTACCAAGATGGTAGTGGAGCTGACGCCCACAGACAAGCTCTTCATCATGAACCTGGACCAGAACGAGTTTCAAGGCTTCTCCTACACAAACCCTGAGTTTATTATCCAAGTCTGAGGGGTTCCTGTTTGTTTCTGGTTTGATGCAGCCTGAACAAGACTTTACTCCATAAGGACAGCTCATAAACTTCATCAAAGAGTCTCACATGCTCCACCTGGACTCATTTATTCACAAATCTTCAGACTTAACCCACACCAGCCTCTAAACTGGACAAATGTTCTTGAACTAACACTCTCTACATATTTACATAAACGGCATAAACAGCGGGATGCTTTAGCTGCTGGTTGGTGTTTGACCACGTGCAGAAAACTGCAGCATGTAGTACAGAATTCAGAAAACCTTGTGGTGACCAGGTCCATGTGGCAAAATCTATTGATTGATTACAGTGTGTTTGTTTACTTGATTTCTTTCTCTTCGGCCTGTAAAAGCTGCATCATGAACATTCCATGATCAATATGTCATGTAGTCACGTATGTGCTCGCACACACACACACACACGTGTTTGTGTGTAGGCTGCAGTTCTGAATGGTAAAAGTCCTGATTTATAACCTCATGTCTAAGTTAGTCCAGAACTTAGTCTAAAGCACGTCTCGTCTTCCAAAGTGATGCAAATAGAAAAAGTTTAAAAAAAAAGAAAAGAAAAAGAGAAATCCCTAAAAATGCCTGTCTGGCAGCGATATCTAAAAATGTTGTTTTCTCGCTTCATCTCTTTTCTCTATGGCACTGAGTATACAGTGGGTTAGTGCTGTGTAGGCCTCTACAGTTTTTTGTGGTGCAGCTCCTCTATGCATGCCATCTTAGTTGGTACACTAGTTCTTTAAGATTTGCTTTTGACGTGACGGAGGAGAGAGCTCCCCTTGATGTCTTGAATTTATCGATGCAAGTCAGTTTTGAAATATCCGCGCTGAACTCGGGGTTTGCTTTACAAAGCACGGAGCAAAGACGTTTGGCTATTTGTGAAATTACCTTATAAAGTAGATGTAATAATTCTGTGTGATTGTGCTACAGTTTGTGTGTACATAGGAATGAGATCTAGTGCTTTAAAGTGGATTTCATGTTATTGTACACTTCTCTGCTCTTCTTCACAGCTTCTCTCTGCTTTCTACCCCTGCCAACACTCTCAGCTCACTCTTCTTTTTGCTTTTTCATTTCTCCCTCCCCTCTTTCTCCTTCTTAAGCTCTTCTCCTTCCCTCAGATCGTCTCTTGATCTCTGCCGTTCCTCCTTCCCTGCTAACAGTCACAGTGGTACATTGTAAGGACATAAGGAACAACAAAAGAGAGAGAGTGGGGAAATAAAGTGTTTACTATGCAAAAGGCAGACGAAGGAGAGCAGAGGAGGGCGACTTTTATAAAGCAATTGTGTGACAGGATATCAAATGTGTGTTGCATGTGCTGTGTTTACCTGTGCGTGAGAGACACCTGCAGGAAGACACCTACAGTACATTAAAATGAACTATCTTAATACAATTTCAGTATCTTTGGCTCCTGCGTTTTACTTTGAAGGATTGTGTATAACAAGTATTTAGATTCTACTCACTTACATTATACTATAAAAGTACTTTATTCCAATTAAAACTCTTGTTATGAAAAGGTAACTGAAGTCAAAGTAAGTAGTAAGTAAGACCAGATATGTACTTAGAAGTAGTGAAACAATGCTGTAAAATGACCCACGTGACAATTGGATAGCAGCATTTTTCTTTTCTGCCGTCAGGGGGGATGCTAATTTCATTTAATGCTGGTTATTGTTATTAAATAACTGATAATTTATATTGTCTGTAAAACTTAACATACCTTGACAACACTGATTAGATAAAATTATTAGAATAATGGAATAGTCTTAATCTGCTGGGGAAAAGCACTGATGAGTAAAAGGTACAGTAATCCTAATCGTGGACCACTGTGGTTCACTGCAATTATGGGCGTTTTTACTGGACTCTGGTCTGAAATCTTTAAATATAAGAATATAGGAGCCCAGTGAGTCTGCAGGAGCAGATTTTTATTTTGTGAAAGCTTCTCTTTACCCGTCCAACTTATTTGTGGTGGAAGCAGGGACCCAAGCTTCAACTCAATAAATGTGGTATTATTGGTTTAAAAAAGCTCAGACATTGTCAGGAGTTGTCTTTGTCGGAGTTGGAGTTGTCCCATTGTATGAAAAAAAAAATGTGTTATTGTCCTGTATGAAAAACATTTCTATGTATATTTCATGTCATCTGGTGCAAATTTGACACAGACAGCAAACAGGTGGGAGCGCCGTGGTGGTGCTTAGCCCTTTATGCAGAAGCTCCCCTGATTTCTTAGGCCCCCATTCAGTTACTCATCCCTTTACTAACATAAAAATTAATATACAAACTTAACACAGATCATAGTTTTGTCAACAGTGTTTCCAAAGCATAAAGGAACGTGAACTGTTTTCTACTGATCTTTAATGCCACAGAAAAAAAGATGATTTAGCTTTCATTTCAGAGCCTTAAATATTCATGTTCTCATTTATTCTTTCATACAGAGGGTTATGCACAGCTCCTCTCCCAGATGAGGCTGGTGTTCATATTTTCCCAGCCTCATTTACATTAATGAGGGAGAAAGATATAAGAACATAACAGTGTGATGCAGTCATTTCCTCTCCAAACCTGTAAGAGGGCCATTAAATATAACATAAAAATATATTATAATATATTTCCTGGAAACCGGGAACAGCTGTCTGTCAAAATCTATTAAGGTAAGAGTGTGAGTCAGTTACCGTTCAATTCTGTTACGCGTGGACAATTACTTACCAGAATAAGAAGTTACATTCATTAAAACTCATTGAAAAAATGTCTCATGTCTTTCATTTGTTGTTGTTGTTGTTGTTATTGATGGTGACTGTGTTGTTGTATCTACCCAGAGACAACCTAACCTACTCTAATATTATGGAAAACTGCCAGCTAAGGTAACTTAGCTGAACTGATGACCGCAGAACTTACGTGTTTCCAAATCTTATTCCAGCCTAAACCACAGTTCCGTCTACAGTATTTCAGCTGTTGGCCGTTGAACGTCATGGAGGCATCTTTCTTAAACAAATAAAAAAGAAATAAATAAAAATAATTTGGCCAATCCAGGGCCCCTGCACACGCGGGGCCCCTAGGCTACAGCCTCTGTCAGCCTGTGCATTACTCCGCGCCTATATAAACCTATAAATGAATATAAAGATGTTTTAGTGTAAGGTAATAATATAAATCAGTTGAATTAAATTTCTACTTTGTTTGAACCGTTTCCACAAAACAACAGAACATTATGATCCACAGAAACGAGGACTGCTGCTTCCTCTGTGCTGAAAGGTGGAAACCAGAGGTGAGCTGTCCCAGATGTTGGCTCCGGGCTTCCCTGACCATATATGTTCATGCACACACACACACACACACACACACACACACACACTAGAAGGTGGGATTATCATGCAGTCAGTGCAATGTAGAGTTGAAACAAACTACGAGCACAAACGAGTTTTATCTGAATGAAAGTGTGATTAGCTTTTTCCACTTTTTGCCTTTTTTGGTTTGTTTGTTTTCTGATTCCCGCCTGCGCTGCTGACATGGAGACATCCCAACTCTGTGAACTAAGTGTGATGTAGCCCCTGTCCCGCAACCCGCACAGCGGTGCGACGATACGAGTTCCGGGCAGGTTGCACGAGATGTTTCCTTCACCTTCAGCCGACTGGATCCATACAAAGAGCAGACACCGCTGTTCGTGAAGCCCCCGCTCCCTGTCCACTGGAGCAGTCCTGCGGGAGAGAGGGCTGTGCCGGCATGAGGCTGTGCAACCGGGGTGTGATGATGCTACTGACCACGGCGGGCGCTTTCTGCGCCTTCAGCCTCATGACTATCGCCGTGGGCACAGACTACTGGCTGTACTCCCGCGGGATGTGTCGCTCCAAGAGCCTGAGCGATAACGAGACCGTTCACAAGAACGAGGAGGTCCTGACCCACTCTGGTCTGTGGAGGACCTGCTGCACGGAGGGTAGGACATGCACTAATCCCGAGGTTACAAGTTCCACCATTATTCTGGTTTCTCCTATACAAAGTGAAATACAGATGACAGCAAATCTAGGATATTCAGCAATAATGTTTATTATAGTAGACGAGGACAGGTTCAGATTTTACTACTGTGAGTTCCACAGGAGTGAGAATCTCTACACGTCTCCTCATAGAGCTTCTACACTTTTTTCTCTTCCAATCGAAAAATACATGATCTTTGAACATTTCAACTGCTCAAAACAAGACCATGACCCTTGTGAGCTGGCAGTTATAATCTTGCACATTACACTTGGGTACTGGACTATAGCTTCCTAAATAGTACCAGAAGTCACGTTTGTATGTACGAGAACCTTTTGTTCTAGAGTCGAACTCTCCACACATCACTAAACAAGAACACGGAGACAGAAAACTTTCTTTATACCTTTACATCCCTCTTCCCAGCATTTGATGGAAGCCTATGGTTTGATTCTGGTTTATAGCAAGAAGATGCATCACGTAGGGAGCTGAAGAATAGTCCTGCATCTTATATGTGAAGGGCTGAAATGACATTTTCAATAATTTATTGCTTTTTAACAGCACCCTATTCTCCGTTTGCTTTGATAATAATGTGAATGAAATGAAAATGTTCAGCTCTTTTATTTCTCCCTCACTTTAATCCCTCTGCTCTTCTCCATTCCTCCGTCTGCTGCAGCGCCATAATCTCTAAGCTTCAAAATGGTTTAATGGAGAGGTAACAAAGCGTGCAGAGGACATCAATGCCTCAGCAAAACTGTGTGTTTGTGTGTCCATCAGTCTGCACCACAGGGAGAGAGGGAGACAGTAAGCTGAAGGTTGTTCTGTGCATTATGTGCAACAAATAATCACAGTATGAGGGCAGCAGTGTTTATTTCTTCATGGCTATATGTCTGGTTGGCTGTTGCCTACACAACAGAAATTAACCTTTATTGCCTCCAATGACAAAACAAAGGAAGAAACCTACAGAGTTAAAAAAAAATGTGAGGAGAGACAGGACAACAAGTTGTGAGCATCTGTTAAATCGATGCACTAAGCCGATAAACAATTAAACTGCGCAGAAAATATTTGAGAGTCTTTGAAAGTCAGAAGAAATGTCCTAGTTCCACTTGTTCCCTCATCTCTCTCTGTATCCAGACAATATCTGCAATAATCTCTTTCTCTCTCTCTGACCTGTTCATCATTTCTGGTCGGTGGATGACTTTTGTTTTGGTAACTATGGCAACTGTGTCCCATCATCAACAATAGTCGATCAGTGCTGCACACATAGGGACACATTTGTCAATATATCCTCGTGTGTGCAAATGTTGAAAGGCAGCTCAGGGCCAGAGGTTACCGACAGCAGTGAAAAGGCTTTTTCACATGAATTCACATGGTGAAAATGAAGATTAAAATACATCCAAATGGCTACAAGTTATTATTTATCTGCTCAGAAACCAAATTCTTTAGCATGAGATGTTTACCCCAGATGAACAACAGCACCGTCAGCGACTGAGAAGCGGGACCATAGTTTAAATTTTAAAAAATAGGTTTTATGTTTATCCAAAAATGAGAAAATATAACCTCGAAAGATTAAGATTAAGTAATTAAACTCAAAATACATCAGTGTGTGGAGGAAAAAGACATCACTTAATATAAACTCTAGTCTAAGTCTAAACTGACCTAAATGAATGTGAGTGATCACTATTTGGATTGAAAACCAATCCGCAGCTATTGAGTTTACAATTATTCTGTTGTATATGGAAACAGACATATTTCATCCTAAAACTTATAATTAAGGAAAAACTTATTAAATAAATTAAATATTTCCAGTATTTTCTTTTGTAACATGAATATGTGTCAGTAACATGCACAAAATGGAGGACCCAAATGCAAACCAGGGACAAGAGAGGGTTCAAACAAAGGATGTTTATTATAACTTAACATGGGAAACAGGATTTAATAGAAGATCACTCGTAGTAAGAGGTAAAATGGCAATGCTGAAAGTAACTAATGACAGGGGGATTAAACAGACACAGAAGGACTAGGAGGATGAGAGAATGAAAAACAGGAGAAAAGAGAAAGTAGAAACTGAACCCAAAACCAACTTACATAGAAGAGGAGCATAGTGACTGCAGGCATGACGAGTTGAGGTAACAGCTGGAACTAATTAGGGAGTGAAGGTGAAGAGAGAGAGGGGAGTGGTCAAGGTGAGGGAGGAACAAAGGACACATGAGGGCTGGAGAAGACATGACACTGACAATATGGACATTTTCAACTCTTAAAGGTTACAAATACTCAAATTAGAAAAGTCAAAGAAGGAAAATGACAATAAGGTTAAAGGTTAAGGTTAAATGATACATGTAGGTTTATGTTGCAGATACGTCATTCAATGATTAGGTATCAGCTGGCTACCTGTGGTGTGTTTCTGTCCTTGTGTTTCTGCAGGGACATTTCGGGGGGTTTGCAAAGACATCGATCATTTTCCTGAAGATGCTGACTATGAGCAGGATGCTGCAGAGTATTTATTACGTGGGTAACACACAAGCACAATTACCTGTAACATCTGTAAGAGAATATACTCAACACATTCCTTCATTGTAACAGGTGAACAGGGGCGACACATCCTCAGACTACTGGCTTGTCTCACAGAACAATTACAGATCAGAGGTTCTCACTAAGAAGCTAATTATCTGTTTTCAGGTTGACACTGTCGTTAACACGTTTACATAGCTCTATAACAGCAAACAGACGCTCGAATGGAGTCTCATTTCATTCCCCCCTTCTCTCTCCTCTCCTCTTCTCTCCTCAGGAGCAGTACGAGCCTCCAGCCTCTTCCCCATCCTCAGCGTGGGATTACTGTTTCTCGGAGGTGTGTGTGTTGCTGCCAGCGAGTTCTACAAGTCACGCTACAACGTCATTCTCAGCGCAGGAATACTGTTCGTGTCTGCAGGTCCGAAACAAATACACACTGATTTCTACAGCGTGTATATTTATACCAGCAGCTCAACACTGTTGATACCTGTACATTTGACTTACATACATTACATTTGAGTGTTTTATATCTGCTGTTTCTGATCTATCTTAATTTTCACTGGATGGAGTTGAGCTTTTATGTTTGTCCCGTTTTGTTTATCGCATGTGATTCCTCTATGAAACATTATGAATTTAAATGACTACTTTCCTCTCAACACCCCACCCCACCCGCACCCCCAAGGTCTCAGTAACATCATTGGCATCATTGTCTACATATCAGCCAACTCAGGTGACCCCAGCCAGAGCGACAACAAGAAGAGCTACTCCTATGGCTGGTCTTTTTATTTCGGAGCTCTGTCCTTCGTCCTGGCTGAGATGGTGGGTGTCCTGGCTGTGCACGTGTTCATAGAAAAACACAGACAGCTACGTACTAAAGGTCGACCTTCCCTCGTGAAGCCACCCTTTTCCCGCAGCTCATCTTACTACCGCAACCGTCACTACCAGAACCGCGGCCGGAGATACAGTTACAGGAGCAACCACAGTGCTGGGGACTCACAGTCCTTTCAGGCGTCTTTGATGCGAGACCGAGAACCATCTATCTCTGCTGAAGCGAAAGTCGCCACAATGGCAGGTTTGCCAACACCAGTGACAGTGGGCTCGGAGTTCATGATCTACACATTAGCCTCTCTTCTTACAGAGGACAAGATCGACAAGGCTGTGGACGACTTAACGACTGGAGCTGCACACAGTAACACAGAGATGCTGCCTGGAAACTGTGCTGCCAGCAGAAAGACCACACCTGTGTGAGGAGAGGAACCCTGGGAGGAAGGAGACGCGCAGGGATCAAACACAAGCAGCAACAGGAAAACATTTAATAAAAGACAGTACTCTCAGCCTTGATGGAAGAAAGGGGGAACAAAGAGGACAGCTGAAACAGGCAAAAAAATGTCAAAATACAGTTAATTACAATGAGCCCAATTTCACATCTCCAAATTGCTTGTTTTTGCCTGACCAACTGTACAAAACTTGAAGATATCCAAATTACAATAAAACAACTATTATTGCATTATCAATATAATAATTTCCTGTCAGCTGATTGCTTGGACCAAATCTTGACTGAAACAATCTGTATGTTTAAATTGCTGTTGGTGAGCTCTACTTTCAAGAGATGAATCAACAACACAACTTGGAGACCTAATTCCATGCTGTCTATATGTAATATTGGTATGCTATTATAGTAGTTTATCTAAGGTATATCTGCAGTGTGTGTGCAGGTGATTATGTGTATTAATAGGAATCAGTGCAGGGAGACAGAAAGGACCTATCACATACATTTAAGAATGTTCCCTTTTTTTGGAACTTTGTTTGCACTTAGTTTATGTGTCGTGTGTTACATAAGCATGTGAGGATACATACATAGGTTTAAGAAAATGTTCTACCTTCATGGTTGTGTCACTGCTTCTCTGTTTACATTAAATAAAACAAAAAAGTCTTGCAAAATGTGCTTCAGAGATAAATCAGTGTGGTTCAAGGTGTAGTGTTTTTGCTCAGAGCGGATATTCAAATACGTGTTGTTGTGTAACTGTACCCAGAAGACAATGTCCAAGCCAAGTAAAAATAGGAGAAACTAATATATACAGCATATTAAAAATAATAGACCCCCCTTGTACTGAAAACATCAGGGCCTTAGTGTGTGTGAACATGCATTTGTAAGCTGTGTTAGAGATGATGGCAGGACAGTATAAACCATGTGACGTTACACCGAGAAACCTGATGTGTTACCATGGCAGCAGCAACATTCAGGCAAACAGCCAAAGCTGTTGTGATGAATATTCTCACAGCGCCATCATGAACTGACCACAGGAGAAATGGTCTGACAAAACAATCGTATCAGCTGTAGAAATCCCTCACTGGTTCACATTCGCATCTCGTTCCACATAAGGGACTAGCATTGAGTAGAAGTCGACTTGCCTCAGGTTATTGCACAGTTTTTGTTTATTGTACTTTAAAAACTATTGATGACTCTCTTCAGTGTTATCCTCTTTCTACTTTAAATCTATTCAACTGCATAAAAACCAGAAAAATTCACTTTGTTTATTAGTTGGCAAATGTGGCAGGAAGGAGTTGGTAATAATCCTACATGAGATTGTGTAACATGCTTGTTGACAAAGTCTTGACAGTGGTGGGATTTGAACCCACGCCAACAAAGAGACTGGAGCATTAATCGCAGCTACTGAAGTACGTTGATATATGTTTTCAATATTCTATTCGTCCTCCCTGCTCTCCAACATGTGCCCTCCACAAAATATGACCTGATCAGCTGCACTTGTTAGAAGTAAAAAGAGGTTCATTAAACCTCTGGCCATCTGAGTCATTAATGTGATTAATTAGCCCGTTGACTGCGCCTTAGACTCATCAGCAATGCTACCCTGATGAGATGCAATTGGATAAATAAGCAGCAAACACCCAGCATTGTTTAAATCAGCAAATGTGATTGAAAGGTCTATTTTCATGAAAAAAGAGTCAAAAAGAAGGATGGTTAGGTGTATCAATTTACTTTACTTTGCTTTGCTTGGCAGACGCTTTTATCCAAAGCGACTTACAGGGAGCTAGCGCTGGGTGTCTGGC
>JAUMHF010000001.1:4836091-4856457 GCA_032359275.1 Microctenopoma steveboyesi
ACACACACACACACACACACACACACACACACACACACACACACACACACACACACACACACACACACACACACCTGGTCATGAAAGGTGAATTATTATGCATTTTAATATTACGATTGAGGACTAAGAATCATTATCTAGCTGTTGATAGTTTTAAAAACTTGTGTGATTCTCTAGCTGTTGCCTAAACCTCTCTCCACAGCTACTCCAAGAAAGCTGTTGGACCTCCGCCTGCTCACTATACCTGCTTTCGTTGTGGAAAGGCTGGCCACTACATTCGCCAGTGCCCCATGCTGATGGTAATTCTGAATAATAATCATGAATCATTTTATTGTTTTTCTCGGATATTAATTTGTCTTGCATGATGGTGTACCCTTTACTCTGGTGTTAACGTTTTAGGTCCAGGATAAGAGTGTTGAGAGTCCCAAGCCAGTAAGGATTAGTAAAGGCATACCTCAGAGCTTCATGGTGAAAGCGGAGCCAGGCACCAAGGGAGCAATGTTAACCAGCACTGGAGAATACGCGATACCTGCAATAGACGCGTATGTATCAAATAAACACACCTGCAAATACAGCTTCAGTATACTTGCATAGCACATTGAAATAGCAAATTTTTGTCTAGATTTTTCAGTAGTTAAAAACCACATCTTTTTTAATACAGGGAAGCATATGCACTAGGAAAGAAGGAGCGTCCTCCATTTGTTCCACACGACCAGTCATCATCGGAGGATGATTCAGACCCAATCCCTGATGAACTCTTGTGTCCGATCTGCAATGACCTAATGACCGACGCCGTAGTTATACCCTGCTGTGGAAACAGTTACTGCGATGACTGTGAGTTCTTGGTTATGAAGAAGAATCCACTTTATTGTCATTGATACATTTTTACATGTTACAACGAAATTGGTCCTCTGCATTTGACCCATCACCCCTGGGGGGAGCAGTGGGCAGCCACATGGCGCCCGGGGAGCTAGCGCTGGGTGTCTCTCTCAGGGACACACCTGGTATGGGGGGTGGGCTGGGTGCCTCAGCTGGGAGGCACCCGGGTCTGCTGCTTTCCCAGCCCTCTGCCTTAACCACTCTGCTACCAGGCCGCGCATCTATGATGCGTCACAAAAATCCCAAAAAGTAATGTATATAATGTATGATGTCTAAACACAGCATAAGCTGAAATACATGACATTGTGTGAAATGAGGAACTGGGAACAAACAAACATTCAGATGGAATGTGCATAATGTTAAACCCATGTTAGAAATATATCCGTATCTAATTAAGAATTCTTTTCAGGTATCCGGACTGCTTTGTTGGACTCGGAGGAGCACGTCTGCTTCACATGCAAACAGTCAGATGTTTCACCTGATAATCTCATTGCCAATAAGTTTCTTCGACAGGTAAATGAAATCCTTGCATTTAGTTTGTTGTGTTATATGGTTTGTTTCACTAGACCTTAATTCAAGGTCAAATTAGAAAATATTAAATGATCGTCGTCTGTTCTTCTTCATGCAGGCTGTGAACAATTTTAAGAATGAGACTGGATACACCAAACATGCACGCAAGCAGGTCCAACATGCAGCCCCACCTCCACCACGCCCTCAGTTAGTCAGGCCTGCCCACTCGAGACAACAAGATCCCCTGCTGCCCAGTGTCACTAAACCTACTGCAACAAGTGCACCCACCACCGCCCCTCAAACACAGGTCACCCCCCCTGCACCTGCTACGACTGCTGCTCCTACTCCTCCACACACTGCTGCTGTTGAAGGTCAAGTTGCTTCACCAGCTCTTCCACCTGTAGTGGACCACCGCTCTCCTATGCACTCCACCAACCAGGGTGAACCACCCCCACCAGGGTAAGTCGGATCTAAAGAACAGCCTATACACCCACGTGAAGACCCATAAGCAAGGGTTGATTTTTTTAATTGGGCAACCCATTTTTGATAAACATTATATTTCTGTTTATATTTCAGTGAGAGCGGTCCAGAACCTACTGTGTCAATGGGTTCATCTGTATCCTCAGAAAGTGGGTCACAGGTTAGTGTGGATCATCTGAATATATTTATACTGTTTTGATATCTGTTTCAAAGCATTGAAAAGGACAGAATAAACGTGCAGACATTTATTATTTAATTCTTTATTCAGTGAAGTTATGAATAGTCAATAAAACAAGGTTGTGAAGGTGTAGAAGTTTTATTGCCATCACGGCTAAAGGTTGCATTATATCCTGTACAGAAACAACACTTTTACAGTTTTTTTCTGATTGATTTCTCCAACAGGGCTATCATGTAACTGTTCTTAACCATCCACCACCCCCGAGGCTCCCTCATCCTTCAGGTAAGAGGTTTAATTTAGGTCATCTAAGGAGATAAAGTGAGCTTGAAAGAAAGATATTCTGTAAGTAATCAGTAACTCTGCCCTATTAGGTCACCAGATGCGGCCTCACCACCCTAGCAGAGGCAGACACTGGGAGAGGTACGACCCTACACCCTCTGATCTCACCTGTTAGTGTCTTATGTTAGTCTTACAGTGTTTTCTGTCCGTCTCTTAGCAGCAGGTCCTACAGAGGCAGAACAGAGCATCCATCCGCTCATGTCCAGGCAGTGCCACCTCCAGCACCTGCTCCTTCACTATACCCTTCTCCCTCCCTTTACCCACCTCCACCACAAACCTACCCTCCCCCTTACCCCTCTGCTCCTGGCCTTATTGCTCCACCTTCCATTGGTTACCAGCACCAGCCTATTTTTGGACCTGGACCACCAGGGCTCAACCCTCCCTGGGTAGCCCCCGGTACCCAGCCCCCTCTTGCCACTCTTCCACCTTCCCTCTCTCAGCCACCTCTCTCCAAGGATGATTTTTACAGGCCACGGCATCGACAGGACAAGTGAGTAGTTTCTTTTATCTTTGGTAGGGGTCTCCAACATCGAAAGTTTATGCATAACAAATACATATCACATTATTAGCATTATGAATTAAGCAAGATTTAAATTGGTCTGAGTTTCTGTGTTTGTTTTTTTCTCCCCAGAGTTACATCCAAACTGGATGAATTCACTAAAGATTTCCACAAAGAGCTCATGAAGTACAGAAATCCACCAAAGAGACGAAGACCGTCTTATTCTAGGTAAATGCTAAAAAGTAGAAAGTCCAAACCATTTTTTTTACGTATGCATTGATCCTTCAAGCAGTTTAATTGTTTCTTTCTGTTCTCCGTCATTTCCATTTCTAGGTCCCGGTCGTTCAGTCGCTCTCCATTCAGCCGTTCTCCTTACACTCGCTCTAGATCAAGATCTAGATCTCGATCAAGATCATTGTCAAGATCTTACTCTTATTCCGCCAGTAGATCCCGTTCACGTTCTCACGGCCGGTCTTATCCTCGTTCACCTTATTCTAGACGTAATGGGCGCAGTTATGGACGCTCACGGACAAGGTCCCGTTCTCGTTCAAGGTCTTATGGTTATCGCCGGTCTGGTTCACCACGATCTCCTCTATCCTACCGCAGTGGACCCTGGGAAGGAACAGAAGGAGCAGGACCATACAGGTCGAGGTCACGATCTCGTTCTCCTGGTGGCTACAGGAGCCGTAGCCCTAGTGGGCGAAAGCCACTTACTCGAGAGCTAGTACCGTATGACATAAAGACTTCAAGTCCTGGAGGCCATGATCGCTGGGACAGAGAAAGGTTTCGACAATGGGAATGTGGAGACTGGTATTATGAGAACCAGCATCCCCCACTGCATCACAGAGGCCGGGGCAGTAGAGACAGGGAGAGAGACAAAATGTCACCATTATCTAGAGAATACTCCCCCCAAGGGAGAGGAAGAAGAGGGAGAGAAGAGAGAGGCGCTGCCACTCATTATCTCCCACACTCTTCTTCGTCAGGGACCAAGTCCAGCAAGGTCCTGAGGACAAAAAAATTTAAAAAGAAGAGATCTGGAGAGGAACCGGAGCCATCACATCAGTCAGTAGACAGAGGCGATGCGACTCCTGTCAGAGATGAACCAATGGACGAAATCCCTTCACTGACTAAAACGACACCCATCTCCTCAAAACCTTCAGGTAGCTCTGCAAGCTCTAGAGCTCCAGCTTCTAAAAGCACCACTGCATCTGTTAAACCCTCAGCCAAGTCAGTCTCAAAGCCTCAGTCTGATAAGACAAAGAAAGATAAAGGTCAGAAGGGAAAAGCTAAAGTAAAGACAGAGGGTGTGAAGGTAAAGAGTGAAAAGGTGAAGAAAAAGACTGAAGGAATGGTGACCAAAAAGAAGGATTCCTCATCCTCTTCATCTGTTGCTAAACCATTGAAGACTGTTAAAGTTAAACAAGAAGATGCCCCCAACACAATGACTCCTAAGAAGGACAAGACTAAAACCTCTGCAGTAAAGCCTGCCTTGCTCAAGACCCCTCCACTTCCTTCCCAGAACCTGCCTCTACCTCATCCCTCTCTTCATGACGGCCCTCGTCCCGGCCATGACATTCGAGGGAGAAGAGATCTTCAACAGAGCGGTGGCCTACTTCCCATCCCTCATCAACACGGACTCCCACCCCTCCACCGACCTCTGTCCCCAGCTGATAGTCGAAGGCGGATGGGAGAAGAGGGGCGCTCTTTACTGGGTCCTCCTCCTGGAAAGCTGAGGAGGCTAGACGGGCTAATAGGTGGACCTGACATCATGTCCCACTCACACATGTCTCACCAGCCCCTGATCCACAGAGTTCCAAATTCCTCAGACAGACCTGGGCTTCTTCCCCTACCAGGTAGCCGTGATATGGGCCGGGGAGACACAGATAGAGGATCTATTAGACCTCTGATGGACCTTCAGGTGGGTCTGATGTTCTTTCAGTCCTCATAGATGTTTTCATTATTTAATGCAAGTGTGTTCACCATTTTTGCTGCCCAGATTTTCAGAAAGTCATTGAACTGTTTCAAATGTGTTTTGTCCTTATCAGGTAAAACCACTGAGGAAAATCAAGTTGAACAGAGACCTGGGGAGAAAAGGCAGCACAGAGACAGCTGCGTCAGACAGAGCTCCATCAGGTCATGAGAAGACCGCAACCACCTCAGACCACCGATCAGCAGCTGCTAGCATCTCTGAAGAAGACCGACCCAGCAGTACACCAGAAGAAGTTAAAAGAAATGAGCGGTCTGCCTCTGTGGAGAGGGGAGTATACAGGGAGAGACCAGGAAGTGCTGGAGAGAGGATGCAGGGCTCAGACAAAGATCATGACAGAAGCTCTGGACTGGATAGAGAGCGTGATCGAGCTTCTGGATCAGATAAAGACAGAGACAGAGGTCTTGTATCTGACAGGGAGAGAGAGAGGGTGTCTGGGTCACAGAAGGTAGTAAGTACAGTGGAGAGAGATGCGGAAGGAGAGAGGTCTGTGAGGACAGACCGAAGGGACTCCAGTAGTGGAATTGGAGGAGGAAGGTCCGTCTCTCTCGATAAAATGACCATTGCAGAGAAATCAGCCAGAAGACCGTCGGAGCATCAGGAGAAGCCAAGCGTGTCCTCTAAAGAGAGAGGAGAGCGGTCGGAACAAACTGCTAAATCTGACAGGTTTGTTTTACATCAAGACGTTGTATATCCATGACCGAAAGAAAGCATGATCTAGTCATTTTATCTGTTGTATATGTAATTAAATTCTCTTATTTCCCAGGAGTGTGTCCAAGGACAGAACAGAGCGGAGTGTGCCCTCAGGAGAGAAACCAGCTGCGGCTGCTCACAGAGAAGGTAATTTGAATCACTGAACAAGTGCATGCATGTGTGAAGAGATGATAACTTTGATTCTGTGGTGTGCTTTCTAATTACGCATTGATTAAACCCATCTTTATTCCTCCACCTGCCTTCTTTTGCAGCAGTGAAAGGTGGTGAAGATGCTGTTGCTGGGAAAAGCAAACCAAGGATCAGCAGAAAGGCTCTGACAAGTTACTCTGTGAGCTCCACCAGGTATGTCTGATTCAAGAGGTGGTTTATAGTTCATTGTCATTGGTGCAATCTTTCAACACTTTCTTTCAGTTTAGTAACTTCCCTTTGTCTTGTTGTTAGTATTTAGACTGTAGATACCTTTATTGAGACTATATTTAAAGGTAATTAAACATTTAGTTGTGTTGGGAAATTTCCTTTAATATTAGATAAATCAACTCATTAATGTACTGTTGTGAATTGTTTGATAGGTAAAGAGCTAGGAAAAGCTTCATCATCGTACATATTTAATTATTATTTCCAGTGTGACAAAGGGGCAGTGGATGTCTTTCATTCACTGAGATTATTATGCATGAAAGCATATTATCATCACACTTTGTTTTTCAACATTAGGTCTTCTCAGGATACAAAGCGAGACTCAGAAAGAGAGCAGAAGCCTCTATCCTCTAAACCTGAAGGACAGTCCCCACGTAGCCCTGTTAAAAGCCCTGGCCGCAGCCAGAGTGTCACCCCTGAGCCCAGCCCAGTCAACGAGGAGCCACTCATTCAGCCTCCTCCTCGTTCAAAGTGGGAGAGAGAAGATGATGAAGAGGGGCAGGAAAACGGACTCCCAAGTGCACCCAAGGAACCGTCACCTGTGCCCCAAAGAAGCCGAGGCAGAGAGGGAAAGACCGAAGCACCTAAGCCTCTCAGAAGTGAAGGCCGGGATGCGGCAAGAGAAGAAAGGAGAGGAGTAGTGAAGGAGGACAAACAAGGGAGAATACAGAAAGATGAGGGCAAGGCAAGCAGGTCGACACACACAAGTTCTGACAAACCAACCAAAACAAAAACTGTGAGGGAGGAGGGGAAAGGGCAGAGAGAAGAGGGGAGAGGGATGATTGGGAAGGAGGAGAGGGCAGCAGAAGGCAGAAGTGGAGGAGGACGAGGAGATGAAAGCCGTGGACCAGAGCCCAGGAAACAGCGTTTTTGTTCTGATCTGGGTCGTGAGACAGACGAGGCCGCCTTCGTCCCTGACTACAGCGAAGGCGAAGGCTCAGAGCCGGAGAGAGGAAGGAGCGGAAGCCCCAGTCCATCCCTCAGTCACCCCTCTCAAAGCCCCACCCCGAGTAATCAGAGCGGCTCTGCAACCACCACAGACAAGAAAAAGAAGAAACATAAGAAACATAAAAAGCACAAGAAGCACAAGAAGCACAGTAGTCAAGACAAAGATGGTGAACACAAGGAGCACAAGCACAAACATAAGAAAAAGAAACACAAGAAGAACAAAGATGTGGAGGAAGAGGGGAAGGCAACAGAGAAAGCGGAAGAGGAGACTCTAATGCTAATAAGCTGAATTAAACCCGCAGACTAACCTTGGCAAGCTTCTTTGTAAAGGAGAAAATGATGCATCTAGAAAAATTGGCTAACGCTGGCATGCTGCTTCAAGTGCCGCTCAAAGGGAGTAGATGACGTGGCGTCTTAGACGGTCCACTGCGCTGATGGTGGGCTGTTCTAACTCTTAACGCCACTGCAGCCCTTCAAACCTACACAGGACTTTGTTTTTTGGATCCCAGCGTTATGAGCTTTGCTGAGATTTCTCCATTGTGTAATGTGGACGTCTGTGGTGACGTTGGGTCAGGAAAAAAAAATAGTCATGCTGTGCTACAATGTTTTGATCAATCCATAGCTGGATAGAAAGGACTTCATGATAATAACACAACAATTAATCTCTGGTAGGAATAATTAACTGTACTCAGGGATGTGATGACTTCTATGTAGAGGAGGAATTGCTGTTTCTCTGCCTCTGATTAATTTGTAAATAGAGATCAACTATTGCTTCACATCATTTTCTTCAAGTTTCTCTTCCTGTGTGCTGTTCCAACTATAAATAGTGAATAACCGTCATTGTAATGAGGGCTGTGGTAAGCTCTTTTGAGGGACTCTGCTAGCGGTTTTGCATGTTTTAGCACATTGACTGCATCTTTTAGGCAGGTTTAGGTTATGCCAGTGCACTCTTTTTTTTGTGCAAGTTAATGAAAATATTAAAGTGAAGCAGTGTTCTTGGATAGATTCTACCAACAAATGTTTCTACCAAACTACTAAATGTATGAAATCCAATAGCTACAGGAAACATTATGAAACGGTTGTCAGCAAAGCGTTTGTGATTAATAGGCTAAAATTTGCAAAATAATTAGTGTAGTCCCTGGCGTTAAAGCAGGACGTTCATGCCACACTGGATTGTATAAATGTTGGATATGTGTATTAATAATGGAAGTCGATCTGCCTGTTTTTGTTCCGGAGGTACAGTAGCTGTCTGTCAGACTGCATGTGCGTGTGTGAGAGTGTGAGAAGGTCAAATGTGACAGAAATGGGACAAATTTGTGGACTGGAGTTCTTACACAGGAGCTGTTCCTTTTGTTGTTGTTTTTTTAAATAAAATGTTTTGACTTCATGTAAATGTCTGAGTTGTATTTCAGTCGGTGTTTGTGACTGCACAGACTATACAAGTATATAGTAAATATTTTGTAATTTGAAATTGACATGTAATTATACATCTGTATTAAAACATGGCTTAAGAAAAGGCTCCAACGTTTCAACAAAGTCTCACCATCGACTGTATCTGATTTACAGTAAAGCTACAGCTCCACCCAGAGGAACGTATTGTTCTGCATGTTTTTCCACCAGAGGAACCCGTGTCTTAACCTATCCCCAGGCTTAAATTCCCTGCTCAGTAAGTGGCACTTAGTGAAGGTTCAGGAATATTTGGACCTGCTGGGAGACAAAGTACCTGTGGGTTCATAGCTGTTAGTGTACTAAATTCCCACTGCTGTCCTGCTTTATGTCTCATTACAGTTCAACAGGGGAAAAAAGTTAATTGAAAAGACTGATGAAGCCTCGTATTTTCATAATTTCCTCAGGGATTAGTAAAGTATGTCTGATTCTGTATCGTCCTTAGGTACATATTAAACTTAACAATTTGTACAAAGTACAATGTCTGACCGTCGACATCATTTTACAAGGTTTCATGGAAAGATCTATTTACAATACGCTGTAACTTAAGTAATGATGTGTTTATACACCTGACTATTGATTTGAGAAAGACTTTAAAATAAGAGGAGCTCACCTTTGGTGCTTTTGACTCTACTGGTAAATGTCCAATCCTCACACTCATGACTGGCTGCTCAAATATAAATGTTACATAGGATGTGAATGCTGTGAGTGATGATTGCAATAGTCAAAAATAATTATCAAATTTCTTAAAGTAGTATATCCTTGAAAGCAAGTCCTCAGAAACAATAGTGAGTTTCAAGGTTCCGGCCTCATTTCCTTGCAGACATGAATAATAAAAACTAAAACTTCTTAGTGTGTGTAGTGAGGCAGAGTGAACACTGTGGGGAGCTGTAAGCCCTACAGCTTTTAATGTGGAAGGGAAACGGATTAACAATAAAAACCTTCTCATATGCTACAACCCCACTTGTCACCACGTCTGTCTCCCACCCAGAGCACACAGCAATAACTGTCATTGTGTTTGTGTGTGTGTGTGTGTGTTTGTTGGAAAGATGGCGTGACCGGAGGATCACAGGAAACATAGGATGAAGGCAGGAGATGCAGTTTTCCTCACAGCACAACATAAAAGCACATTCACAGCTTAGTCCATGTATTGTGTGTATAGAGTACTTAAGGTCATGCTTAATGGACTCGGAGATCAGCGAGACCATTAGAGAAGATTAATACATTATTTTAACTTCTGCCCAGATTATCATCATAACTCATTACTCCCCTCATCTTCCATCCTGTGTCCACACATGGACTCACCTGTTATCTGTGTGTGTTTGTGTGTCTGATGGGTTTTTTTTTCTTTCAAGCGTGACATCATTTCCTGTCATCAAGGCCAAAGGTTGCTAAGCAACTTCATTCTGCCAATTGTCAGAAAAGATGCTTCTCCACCGACTCGCTCACAACCGAAATCTCTCTTATCTTCTGCCATAAATATAATGTCTGAGGGAACATGATGGCTATATGTGCATGATTGCCCATGCATTTGTGGGGACTGGTGTGCATTTATGCTTGCAAACATGGTGAACTAAAAAGTGGGCGAGAGAGAGAGGAGAGTGAGATGTGGACATGTGTTGTCTGATAGATTTCTATGGTTCCTGGAGTGAAGTCAGTTCAGTTTCAGTATATGTTATATATTCTCTCCAGTTGTTTGTCAAAAATACAGCAACATATGTGGGCAACTTAATATGCTGGTAAATATAAAGCTTTTAGCTTCAATTTGTGACACACTGAGGTTAGTGTGCAGTAACAAATTACAGTGTTTGAAAATTAAAGATTTTTTACACGGAGGTATAAATAAAATACTCACAGGGTATCTGTAAGTTGACAGCACCTCTATAATAACTTCAGAAACAACTGAACGTTATACCTTCATGAAAGCAGGATCTATAGCAGAGCATATCCAAGATACTCCTTACCTTAACAGGAGCGAGCCTACCCTCAGGCTGGCAGGTCCATGAGACTTTTTTAGCACAGTGTTTCAACAAAATGCTAATGTCAGCAATAGAGGTTTGACCATGTTGATGTTAGTTTACTGTATTAGTATAATAACTAGTATAGTAACAGGTAGTTCTGTAGGTATTTGTACTGGGAAAGCACAGATATGACCTGATGATGGCACTTTACAAATCACCTGCCGATTAAAATGAACGTTTAGATCATATTTTGATTATGATTTATTGTTTAAACTTTTAAATTGAAACCACAAATGTCAACCTCATGGTGGCACTAGAGGAAAAGTCAGTGGATCCCAGAAGTCGTTTTCTTTTTTGTTTGGGACCATGAATGTCTGTAAAAAGAAACGTTAATGACATCTATTTATTCCAGTAACTGCTAGTTGATATTTCCACTGTCCGATATTTCCATCCTCATTGCTCAGTGAATAATGTTAGAAAACATCTGTCATCTCTGCTCTGAAAACAAAACTTCAACAAGCTGCTCACACCACTGACCATGCCATGTGCTACTACTGTAACACAGGAGTACGCACACTTGTACGTGTACATGTGGATTCAGGATGTACCCTTCCTATGACAGTCGCTGTCATGGGAATTTAACTGACTGAGCAGGATTATTTATCTGTAATCAAATCACCTTAGTGTGTGTGTGTGTGTGTGTATTTGTAACAATGGCATAAAAAACATATGTAATGTTATGTGATGGTCACCATAGAAACATGTCCAAGGAGCTCGTACCACACACTGATAATAATGTTTGGCCTAGATACCCATTCGCAACTGATAACAGTGAGAATGTATTCTCACGTGTGCATGTGTGTATATGTGTGTGCGCACTTCAATGACCAACGTAAACCAGAATTTTGAACACAGTGCTGTGACAGAACGGGAGTAAAAAATGCATGAAATGATTCCTTGGAGCAGAAAGAGTCTTGCATGAGTTACACAAGACAGCGAGTGTGAGAAAGATGAGACGTGATGGAAGGAGAGGAGGAAACGACTGGGAGTGGGAGGGAAAACACACAGCCAGGGAGACCCAATAACAAACGATTACTACCAGCGTGCGCGCACACACAAACAAAAACAGAGGCACCTGAAAGCGTTCATCAGTTTTTCTTCTCAGGGAGAGCAATACATTAGCCGTAGGGGTCTGTTTCAATGCTTGTGTGGTCAAATGTGTCCTAGATATCTTAAACTGTGTTGTTAAGACATTAATGTTTGATGCATGCTGCTGCTGTAAGACGTATGATAGCTGTGAGGAGCTTGTCGGCTGTGGGCGTTGATTGGGTATTGCACGGTGTTTCCCTACTCTGAGTGAAAAGCTGACTGCTTCACACACTAGTGGTGAAGCAGTCTGACTGCTGGTCCATTAGTCTGCAGGTTTGTGTGAGTCCAATGTCCAGAATGAAATATCTCAACCTAATGGTGCTGCCCAGTTTCTAGTTGTTCACTTTACATCATTATGAGATACATCTGCACAAGTGAAAGAGAAAAAAAACATCAATCATATTAGCAAGGTGATGACCATCTTTGTCATAGATTACCCTGCAACCCCTCTCTTCTAAAAGATAATCCCTGATTTGATGTTTTTGTAGTAGTAGAGCGTGCTGTTGAACAAGTCAGTAGAAAATAATTTGCATACTCATTAAACCATTTGCTAACCTTTTGTGCCCTGTAGGAAGCACCTTTCTCCACTGATTTATTCAGATTCTTAATTACCATCTATCTTGTCATTAAGTAATGCCAAAAATCCCATCAACTTAATTTGTGCTTTAAAATCAGTATGCGTTAGTTCCCAAAACACGCAGGGCTGACTGGTTGGGGTTAGGGTAATGTTCAGGTCGGGTAAAGCAGCCCGAGAGGTTGTAGTTAGGGATCAGTTAGGTTCAGAATAAGGTGACGGGAAACATATTCGTCATGGAACGCACTTCACTTTCCCCAGTATCTGCTTCCATGCAAAACTTGCTTAAGTGCAGCCGAGTCTGATAAAGTTATGTAAATTTAATAAATTTAAAGCCAAAGTTTGGGTTTTAGTTGATGCAAATTTACCCAGTAGAGTATTCTTCTTAATAATTTGCCCCATCATTCAAAATACCAACTGTGTAGACATTAGCCATAGCTTACACCAACCTACTGAATATATTGAGTGTATATTAGGTGTGTTTAATAAATGAAGTCTTGAAAGATCTCTACTCTTTGTGTTTTGAGCTGTACCATGTTTGTAGATGACTCAGATTTAAAATTCACCAAGAACGTTGCTCATTTATTTTCCCCTTTATTCTTTCCTTTTTTCCTGACCTCTTGTACTGCATCTTTACATTCATCAGAGTTGCGCATCTTTGGGATGTGTGTGAATTTTTCATCCATGTTGAGTTATGCAATATGCATATAATAAAACTAATATGCATATGCAATCACACTGCCTCTAATGTCTGCTTCATGTTTGGTTTGAACACCCCTTGATAAAACGTAGCCACTATAAATCAGTTTGACTTAGGAACAACATGGCTTTTTCTTTAGCACATTACAAAACTTTAAATGTTTTGTACTATCAGTAGGAGCCAATGTTAGTGAAGATGTCTGTTCTAATGAGCTTTATAGCCTTTTGGCGATAATAATGTAAGACTTATTTTCTGTGTAATGGAGAGTAAACATCAAACAAAATGTCCCCAGAAAATTATGTGAAGGCCAAATGTAGATATTCAAAATTAGCAGGAGAGCATTTAGGTCTGGTGCTCCCTGTAAGCTGTTTACTTAAACCTACTGTACACTGCATTTCTAAAATTAGTTCCCAAAGCGGGATCCAGGGACCGCTAGGGGGCCTTAAGGGAATTAGATCGAGCCCCCAGAAAAATGAGCAGTAGTTGAGTTTCAGTGCTATTTTAAGATGTTAAAGGATGCCTATTCTGCCTTTTTCACTCTGGCTTGTTAGTAGCACCTCAGTCTTGCCTTTTTTCACACATTTAAATTAGGTGTAGGTAAGTCATGGGCATAATGAAACACACTGGTAAGATTCGAGCTACATGTAGCTACCTTTGATTTTATGTCACTTTGTACCTCAAGACTATTAGAATTAAAGATTTTACAGTCCATTTTTGAATGCAGGACATATAATCCACACCCCTGCTGAGTGTGACTGTGGAGCATCATCTCTTATGTGACAGCAACATCCGCCTACACACTCACACTGACCGGGGTTGCTGGCTGTGAGATAACTGCCAGGCACCGACAAAATAAGGGATGTTAGGATGAGGTGCACTGTGAGGCAGAGGGGATAAGTCACATGCTCTAACTCACTCTGTCAGTGTCAAGTTATCCAGTATTAAGAATAAAGTTCTCCAGTCACAACTTTCAAAATAAAGCTGTTATAGGAGAAGACAGAGTGCCATACTATGAATATTATTATTACAGTTTTTACTTTGTTTTTTTCTAATTCACTCAACATTTTGTTGGGACATTTCTAGGCTGAAGTGCCACCCAGAGCCCAGAAATCCTGATCCTGATCAGCTTTACTTCACATTGAACAAAAGACTACGGAAAGCTTTCCTTTGGCTAATATGTGGGCTAGTTCTGTATCAAAATCGAGATTAAAGACTTTAAAGACCATATATATATTATATATTTAGTTTTTTATTGTGCTAATTTGTAGTAATGTTTTGTTTTGTCCAATTGCTTAAATGTTTTCTGTCTTAATGAAAACCATTGGAGAGATAGTATAATTTGTCATAGCAGAACTAATTATATATTTACTTATAACATATTTATTTTCTAAATCGTGTAATTGTTATTATTGTCTTTAAAAATCAGTTGATTGTTCAATTTAGTCATTTTAAGTTTCATTTTAACAAAGTTAACACATTTAAATTTCTTGTTTTGTCCGACCAACAAAAACTAAATAATTCTTTAAAACCTAAGTTTGAAATAAACCCCAGTTGTATCAGGTATCAAGTTCCCCCAAACTTTTTCCAACACTGAACTAATCATGTTGTTTTTTTGGCGCGCAGCGGAAATTAGGAAGCTGCTTCTCCGGAAGTGGTCCAAACTGAGAGAAAGCTATGAGAAAGATTAAGCGAGTCTTTAAGAGTAAACTGAGCTCAGCAACAGCAAATAATCAAGTGAAATTAAATCATTACAAATTTTGTGCAATTACTTGACAAAGTTGTCAGACTAAATGTCTACGTAAATACTATATTATACGTCTAGTAGCCTAACATAGCCTAGCCACAGCTAACTCTGGCTGGCTGCCATGGAAATACACTTTTAGCAGTTTGGTTTCAAGGACATTTTTGGTTTTAATAACATTGCTAAGTAGTTGTGTTTTCTTATATATAGTTTGTTGACTAAATAAGGGCTGAGACGAAACCTGAGCAAACAGATCTACTCCATAGTATTAAATTAGAAACGTGTTGGCTGGTAGCCTCGAGAGCCCCGTGGAGCACAACACATGTGCATGTAGTGACACAACACATTAAACATAATAAGCATTTAAATAGCTATTTAAAACGTTATTTAAATGCTTATTATGTTTTATTTATGGTGTCACTCTGCACATTTGACAGAGAGCCAACTAAAGCCAGAGAGCCTAAAAACTAGCGAAAAACCTCACCTACATTAGACAGTGTTGCGTTCAATTCATACTCCCAGCATGGGGGAAGGGATCATCCAATGTTATTCTTGTTTTCAGAAATATATTTTTGTTTCGTTATTTTTTGTTATCCAGTAACAAGCTTATGAGTTGCGTTCGCTAGTTCGTTAATAAGTGATTTTATTTTGATGTAGCTCATACACTAAGTCTAAGACGCACTTACGTTGCGTATTTTTAGCTCACAAAATAAGCAAGTATTTCCATTGAAATCGATTGAGTGTCATCTTTATCAATACTAGCTTCCGGGAAGGGGCTGTCTTATTTTGAAGCTTAAACCCGAGTGTCTCCGGTTTGCCTCTCTCCGGTTGGCTTGACGCAGCTCTCCCTCTCCCCGGTGCGTCTGAACTCCACTACCTGACACCGCAGAGCGCGTCCAGCGGCGGAGGGGACGCGGACGCACGGGAAACCAGTTGGTCCTGTTTAACTTCACTTTCCGCCTTTATTCAAACTTCGGCGCCTCATTATTGTCTGATTTCGATTCTTTTTCATTTTCCCGACTGACGGACTGAGTTTGGATATCGGCAGGAGGAGGAGGCAGAGTACCAGGGGCTGATCTCAGATGGAGCACCAAGGCTCCGGAGCTCAGGGCGCACGGCGGACCCGGAGTGAGTGACTCTGGCAGAGGGACGCGGCTCCCCGGTAAGGACAACAGACAAAGTTTTTGCTTGCTTGCGTTTACGATGTACTTTTTCATGGCTCTAGTGTGCTGGACAATGCCTAACAATAACAGATAATGCCTGTGACACAATAGAAATGTCCAGATCCTAAAATGTCGCTCTTTGTCAATGGCAATGCATCTTCCAGAAAGATAATACATTCTAAGAATATAATAAGAGGCATTTATAAGTGTCTGTGGTGCTGTATAGTAAGTTACTTGCTTGTAGAGCTATGTATTTTTTTTACATCAGGCCAATATGCCACAAATGTTGAAAATAGTTTTGAGATGTTTGGTTTTGTCTGGTTTTATTTTACAGTTTATTATAGGATTAACTGTGTGCTGTTGTCGCGCTCATCAGTTTTTTTTTGTGCTGTGAAACTGGAGAGAGAATAATGCTGGAAAATGCTATAGCCTCAGATGTCGTCAGTATATGATTTTGGCTGGCCTTCAGAAGGATGTACAGTATCTCAAAAAAAAGAAAATCTTTGATTTATTGAGCACGGCTGTAAATTCATGGCTGTTAAATTCATGATTATTAGAAATTGTATGTAGACCTCTTTGTGATGTGTGGACAGTGTGATTATAAACATGAGTTAATTGGTTTCAGAGGTGTCATAGAAGTAGGAATATATTTTGTTCTGGTCGTTGGTTGAGATTCAGTAGGATGATTTAATTTCCACATGGCCTGGCTGTTAACAAGGGAAGTGCATAATGAGTTTTTCAAATGTTTTGAAAGGGCTCATCAGCAGGTTTTTAACTGTGCAGCAGAATAGCTTTCTATTTTCAATGGCTAATTGATGTCTGCCCAACAGCTACTATTGAATCACAACAAAAAGCGTTAAACTGTGCGGCCCTGGATTCCTCACAGTCTAGGCTACGTGCCCATAGTGAAAACACACTGGAAAGAAGGATACTGGCAGATTCAATCTCATTATTTTCATTAAAGACACGCACACACACACACACACACACACACACACTGTTATCCTGTCACACAGTACGCAGAGCATATATGCCTACATGGACACTTGGTTGGCCCAGACTTCTATTGTCCTGATTCTTCTTATGTTAGTTGTCCAAATAATCCAACTTAATAACAAATTGCTAGCTTTGGAATAAATTTGCCTGAATCTCTGGGGATCAATGAGCAAAGGAATGAGCACACGGTAGACCAGTGGGGAGTGTTTGCCGTGTACTCTTGACAATGTGGTCTGTGTCACATGCTCCAACTCCCATCTTTTCCTGCCAGACTCCACTGAAAACCGCCAATTTAAGCAGAAAATATGATAAAATAAAAAAAAGAAATCTGAATCCCAGACATAGATCTGCTTTTGTGATCATGTTTTTAATTCAAACGGAGACTATCATTCAAATTGACATTTCCTGCATGATATTCTAATGATTCAGGACATTCCAGTCAGAGCTTTACAGTGTCACTGTGTGACCCCGTCAAGGAAAAGTAATAACTCGGAGAGATATCACTAATCATCATGAGTGGAAATGTATTGTAAATGCAAAAGAAAGACGAGGACCCGACAATATTAGTAGCTAACCTCACACTTTTCCGTCTTCATAGAAATATGAGATATCTCTGGGTACTGTTTAAAGCCAGTCTGGATTAAAAGCATCATAGTAATGGTCTGCTGTCATCACTGAACCGCACAGCTGTAGGATTACGACGACTGGGTCTAAGTGCTTTCCTCTTGTCTGCACTGTCTCTGCGTTTGCACCTTTGCTCACATGTGGTTCACTCTGTTTAGATTCATGTAGATTTATGTTTCCTGTGCATGTGATTATTCGCTGGCTGCGATTTTTCTCCCAAAGGTCACTTATTGTTTCACGGGAAAATAGAGGGGCAGGCTTGACAGTGAGCACAGTTCTGGTTTGTATTACGAGACTACAACCACAAGACAACACAGCAGAAAGACACGCATTCACACACACACACACACACACACACACACACACACACACACACACACACACGCATATGTGTGTTACAGTGTTTTCCGGTGCCACTGTGCCCTCTTTTAGGTTCAGGCTGTTCACAGCACGGCCATGACGGGCACCCAAGAGCCAGACCTGCATGAGCAACACAGAGGACCAACACAGGAGGAAGGGGATGAGGAGGAGGAGGGGGAGAAGGTGCATGTGTCAGTGGAGGCAGAGGAGAGGGAGCAGGAAGGGGAGGAAGAGGAGGAGGAAAAGGAAGAGCTGCCGTATCCCACTCTAGCACCAGTGGTTCTTTTGGCTCTGACCCAAACAAGCCCACCCCGCTCCTGGTGCCTTCGAGCTGTCTGCCACCCATATCCTTCACGCCGGGAGTGCACCTGAGGCGCTGCAAACATGTGTATCTGTGTGTTTGTGCATGTGACATACTCAGTTTATAATGTGAGAGAGACGTTGTCTGTTCGAGTTTCAGCTCTGTACTTTCTCAAAGCCGTTGTACCTACAAGGCACCTACGGCTCAGATGTTTACTTTACATTTAAACACAAGGGAGGTGAGAAGAAGGTCGGCACTGTGCATACTGAAGTGTGTGTGTGTGTGTGTGTGTGTATTTGGAACATCAGGTATTTCCTTGGACTTACAAGCTGTGGGAAAGGATGGCCAACATTTTCCTCTGATTGGACGTTTCCATAGTGACAAGCACTAATGAATCTCCAGGGTTACAGTTGCCTGTCAGTAGCATTGTTACTGGCCTCCATTTATACAGCAGTAGAAGTCACAAATAGTAAAAACCCGCGTCACCTCTCAAACCTCTCTCTGCTTCTGTCTTCATTGTCTCATCACGCATTCCCCTCCCTGTCTCTCACTCTCTGTCTCAACCTCCATCCACTTCTGCTGTAGACATGAAGGTGTGAGTGTGTGTGTGTGTATGTGTGTAGTTATCCGTGCTAGAGTGTGTGTGAGCAGCTATGAATACTCCTAAGCGTAAACGTCAGCTGCACCTCAGGGATTTGTCAGGCCTTTCCAAATTGAATATTTTCCGCTGCTTATGACTTCATGTGTGCATGCCTTCGTGTGTGTGTGTGTGTGTGTGTGTGTGTGTTCTTCTTTTTGTACACGCGCATTTCGTTGTGTACTTGTCAGTGCATGTCTGCGGGTATTTGCCACTGTCAGCACTCTGTGTACTCTATAAAATATAAATACATAATTGCTGAATAAATAAAATGTACACCAAGAGGAAAAGAAAAAAATCTACAAATGCCTTGAACCTAGCTCTTCAGTAGCCTGCTGGGCTGGTACCATGGTCTGCATCCCAGAACATTGTACGCTCACTGTGTCAGCACTAACTTACTGAACACACACTCATGGAAACATGTACACACACACACACAAGCGAGTGAATGCCCTCACACGAACGAGGGAATCTCCCACGGAGAGGCTCTTTAGAGGAATCACCTGGTTGCTTGGCAACAGCGTAGCTCTGCCCCAGCAGCCCGCTTACTTCCGCTTGCAGTATCTGTTTGTTTTACTGTGTGTGTGTGTGTTGCGTGTTTGTCTGTCTTCTTTTCTCTTCGCATGTCCATACAGCACAGCTACTGGCATGTGTCCCATCTCGTGTGTATCTGTGCTGCGTGAGTGTGTGTGTTATTGTGACTGATCTCTGGGGAAGTTATGTGGGTGGATGTTGTTCGACAGGGACGTTAATGTGAGCACGCTGGGGGGTGGGTGGAGGGGGGCAGTCCCCAAGAGCTGTAAGTCCTTTTTTTCTGGAGGTGACTCCATCTTTCTTCCATCCTTCTTCACTTTTGTTTGCATTGCGTCCATATTACAAATTAATTTCCTATCTCTTTCCTTCAATTTCCTTCCTCCTAAAAACACCTTTGTCCTCCTTTGAACCATGATTACAACATACTGTACCTCCTTCCACCCTTCACCACATTTATTTGTTTGGGACAAAAACAAGATTGGCTTTTGCTATTATATAACACTCTCTTGTATTCCTTCCAAGCTACACTGATTTCTGTTATTTCCTGTTTCTTTGGGAGCAGGCGTTTGTCAAGTGTGGAACAAGGTGCTGCTTTGTGAAGTGCTGAACTTTCCACGAGGCATTCTGCTCCTTTAATGTAACATATTACACACACACACAGGACATATCTTATTCAGCAGTGCATGAAACATTCACAGCATTTTCTTTTGTTTAAAGATGAGAAAAACTGATTCTGTCACTCCCACTACAAGTGCATGCCTTTCTGCTCTCCCTCTCTCTCTCTTTTTCTTTTCCTCTTCCCTCTCTACACAGCCAACCAGTATAAATCCCATGGCCTCCTATTTATCTTCTCCTTTTCCTAAACTGTCTCTTAATTGGCGTGAGGTGTGTGTATTGGGGTGTAGGGAGACAACGATGCCTAGGAGGAGGTCTTACTCAAAGTAGGGTGAGCTGTCAGCATCGTTGCAGCCAATTAATGTGATACTTAACGATCGTTTCCATGGTTTCCAGCTGTCACACTCACGGGGGGCGGAGCCAGTAGAACTGAAAACTTGACAGTAACTTAACTTGGTCCACCCTTAATTTCAGACACACTCTTTGGAACTGAGCACTAAAACACACACACACACACACACACACACACACACACACACACACACACACACACACACTTACACTTAACTGGGTTATGATTAATTAAGTCTCTGTGTGTGGATGCCAAAATGAAAGTG
>JAUMHF010000001.1:4864152-4907038 GCA_032359275.1 Microctenopoma steveboyesi
GGAGCTGTGAGATCAAGTAATCAGTGGTTTCATAAAGAAATGTACTGTGTGTTACTTACTAAATATAACTACTTCTATAAAAAACATGAAATAAATGAATAAAACAAAGGAAATATAATGTGCATCAACTGGAGAAATACGTTAGAGAAATATTTTCAGTTTTTAAACAGTTATTCTCTGTTATCGTGTTCTCAGAACGGCAACAGAGGATTATAACAAAAACAGAAGCATCAGCACAGAACAAGTGGTGATATCTTACTTTTATGATTCTTTATCCTAAAAGTCTGTGATTGCATCTCAACATGCTCAGCAAAGGTAATATTATAATTTTCTGTCTTTCATTAGATGTAGTCAGTCACATTAGTCTGCAGCCAGTACTCAACCCTTCCTCAAAAGGAACTTCTCTAGATTTTTATTTTAGTTAGCAATTTTTCTTCTGCATCATAAACAACAAACTGACCTTTCCTACTAATAACTGAGAGTATGGTTCCCCTGTGACCTCTTTGTACACCACTGATGATTGCCTATCTCTCCTGTGCAACCTCTTTTGCTTCTTTTCCTCATTCTGTTTCTCACTGTCTTCCTGCTCCACTGCCCTTTTTCATTTCTCATTGTCTTTTTTAATTTTCTCCAGAAAACAGACTTTTTGTCTAAAGAAAATATTGATCAAATGAGTGAGCCTCAAAAACAACTGTTTTGTTATTGTTGAAAAATAAAGCCCAGCAATGAAATTATTTCACTAACAAGTGTTATTTATGTAACCAAACCCTGTAACAGGTTATTCCTCTGTGCTGTTGTTCAGGAACTATTAAAACACATTAATGAGCCGCACTGTGCACTGGGTGATATAACTCTTTATTTAAATAGACTTGGGCACTGTAGTCCATTTTCAGTCAAAATGTCAGTGCCACTGAAGAAGCAGGTTTTTCTCCTCTCTGACTATTAATTGCTTACAACTATAGCATGTAGTTACTTTTTAAGACTGTATTTGTATTTCTATGAGCTGAAATTAAGTTGGAAAGTATAGTTGGAAAGGGAACCAGCCTAAAGCTTTGTTGGTTGTGGTGTTTTCAACATATATTTTGGACATTATATTCTTGATAATTAGGAGACGATGTTTTTATCCATCCAGCTTATATGGTTGCCCATATACATATGTAGTTTCTTAAATAAATGTATTAATTATGTTTTCAGTATAATGTATAATATACAACAAAATGTTTTCACCACTCTCCTCCAGGAGATATAACATTTCTTTCCTGAGTGGCTACTATCGGCCGGATGGCACAGAGGACCACCCGTTCATCTGCTCGACGGAGAGAGAAAACGGGATGCTTCGGTGCTCTGATGTGCCTCGGCGCCGCATAGGCAGGACGTCCTGCTTCCTGGGAGCTGAAGAGGCCCATACAGATGTGGGACTCAGAGTGGGTGAACAAGTATCGTGTGTGAACTGGTATCAGTATTACAATGAGTGTCGGGCAGGGGAACTAAACCCTCACAAAGGAGCCATTAACTTTGATAACATTGGATATGCATGGATTGCCATATTTCAGGTAAATGTTTTGAAGGATTTGTGTACAGGGTTACAGCTTTAATCAGTGAATGATATGCTCACTGCACACCACGCATTACTGTGACTGCTGTCGCTTTGTGTGTGTGTTTTCATTTAGGTAATTACTCTGGAAGGTTGGGTAGACATCATGTACTATGTCATGGATGCGCATTCCTTCTACAACTTCATCTACTTCATCTTCCTCATTATAGTATGTATTCAGACACACACATGCGCACATATGCGTAATAAAGATAATATTTTTAAACAGCTTTTGAATTTTTTCATCACCAGGTGGGCTCTTTTTTCATGATCAACCTGTGCCTGGTTGTCATAGCAACCCAGTTTTCTGAAACAAAGCAGAGAGAACATGCCTTAATGAAATCGGAGCAGCGTGCCCGCCAGCTCCACCAATCAGCTTCCACGTTGGCCAGCGACAGCCAACCAGGAAGCTGCTACGAAGAGATCATCCGCTACCTGGCTCACCTGGGCCGTAAGGCATGGCGCCGAACATCCCGCTGCTACTTCCAGACGTGCACATACTTTCACTGCGTTTGTGTGTGCCAGAAAGACCGATGCAGTGGATCGGCCAGAGGGAGTGGAACTGGGGAGATGAATGGACTCGCCCACCGTCACTCTGGCCACGTTCCCAACGACCTTTCACACCTCCATCAGCTTTATCATCAGCATCATCATCAGCAGCAGCAGCAGCAGCAGCAGCAGCATCACCAGCATCATCAGCCTCAGTCGGAGCCTGCTGTCAGTAATGGAGGGAACAGTTTAAATTATCCCTTCATTACGCCTCTCCTCAGTCACCTGGATGCAAAGGGGAAGGACCAGAAGAGGCTGGATGCCATGGAGACTGTCAACAGACCAACACAGCCGGTGCAGGAGCATGGTGAGTGTGAGTGCTCTCAAGGTCAGAGCTTTTCAACTTGGGTCTTACAGGGGTGCATAAAAATATTTTGAGACTAACACGTTGCCTCTAGTTCATTTAAGCTGTAAGAGTTTTAGGTCCCTTTGCTTTTATTTCAGTTCAAATGACACATTTTCCCATTTACTATGAAATATAAAGAGTACTTTGAAACTGTTAAAAAGTTAATTTAATTTTGTTTTGGGTGCTCAAGGCACCAAGAGAACAAACATTTCTGAATCCCAGTATCTGCATATACATTTACAAGCCTTGGACAAAGTCCTTCAGCCGGCATGCAAAGCAAGCAGAATGTAAGGATTACTGTGGCTCATTTAACGTCCAGGTAATTAACCTCAAGGTAACGCGTGTGTGTATGCACATTCAAACAAGATAATACTCAAGGGTACTGGGTATTGTAAAGATCAGGTAAATGCAGTCATGCCTCACCACCATAGTTTATGATGCTCAATTCAACCCATTTCTCTCTGACCTAATGGTTTTGTGCAGATCTCGTCCTCTGTGTAGGTTAATATGCTTGATGTCCTGCTGACAGAGAGAGAGAGAGAGAGATGAACGTGACGTGAATATTCATTCAATAGGATGAAGATCATTTGATTTTAGCACTGATTGGAAATGTCTTACCAAAAACTGAGCTGAGAGTATAATAGAAACAACTCACCACACAACCACACACTTTAAACCAAGAAAGCATTAAAAAGGGAAAATCTTTTAGTTGTTGATTTACCACATGTGACTGTTTTAATTAAACTAGGCTTTCATAACAGTGGGGGATTCACTTTAAAGAAAGATTAAAAATGTATGGTCACAACCAGTAGTATGGGCCATGCTCCCAAAACACAACACTTCTTCCAGGCTCCACGTGTTGCAGGTGCAGACAAAATGACCCTGTTGACATGATCAGGTTTTTTTTCATCAGATAAAAGAAGAATTAAAGACAATATCCAACTGTTTTCATAAACTGACTTCGGCTCTGTGTGATGATTAAACTGACCTCCGTGTGTAAAATTGCTCAAGTCACAGAGAAAATTCACCATCAGATTTTAATACAACACTAAATTTGAAATGAAACTACTGTGGGACCATTTCTGCAAACAGTTGAAAACATTCAGCTCTGGATCAGTGTATTTTCTGTGTATGTAGTGAAGAGTCATTTTCAGTAAGTCTGCCAGCTTTATGTTTCCTTGCAGCCCACGTAATCTATAGACACACACTGCAGAACCACCAGATTGGATTTACTATATCAGTCTCAGATGAAACATGAATTTGCTGTAATTGTGATGACAAGTGAAATGCTCTCGCTAGATTAGTGTTTGTTATGTCATTCCATCCGAGCTGTTCACTAATGAATTCCTCTGAAATCTTTTCTCTCGCCTCACTCTGCACCCTTTCCCCCTAACTCACACACACACACACACACACACACCACACACATATCCCTGTTCTAATAAAAGAACTCCCCCTCTGCACAAAAAGCATCCCAACTGCACAGTAGCTTCCATGTTATTGAATTCTTGTCTCCCAGAAATGAAATGAAGATGCTCTCCTTTGCTGAGCAGAGGATATAATGAATGACACACTGTCTACTACAGCATACAGGATCAGCTGCCATATCTACTATGCCCCTGTTCGTGTATGTATTTTATTGCTCATGTCTACATCACTTCCTGTCGGTGTTTGTGCAGGTGGGTGTGCTGTGCACCCCGCGTTACCGTTGCCAGGTGAAGTCCCAGGAGAGTCCTCAGTATGTCCCTACTGCGTCTACTACAGTCAACTTAGTGACAGCGAAATTGTTAATGAGCAGCCTGATGACCAGCAACTTGGGTACAGCCACTCATGCCATGGCAACAGCCCGTGCCACTGTAGCAGCCCTCGCCGCAACGATGCACTGGCATCGGAGCCAAAGAACGGGCTTTTCAAGCGCTGCTGGGCGGGACTCCAAACTAAACTGGAACTCATTGTGGGCAGCAGATACTTCAACAGAGGGATCATGATTGCCATCCTTATTAACACCCTGTCAATGGGCATAGAGTACCACGAACAGGTATGTTTGCGACTGTAAGAGGCTGCATGTGCGGACGTGTGTGTGTGCGTGCACGCGCCTGTTTCATTGAAAGTGCGTGTGCAAACCATTGTGTGTGGTGGAGTTAGTAAATTTACACCACCAAGCCTATGTGATCAAAAAGACGGTGTGTGTGTGTGTGTGTGTGTGTGTGTGAGAGGGACTGTGTGTGGGTGTGCCCACACATGTATCAGGAGATGGAGAAACTCATAAGACCTGAAGTGTTAATTAAAGCGTGACCCTGGGACAGGAGAGGGAGAGTGAGCGGTGCAGAGATGGAGCAGAGTGAGAGCGGATGAAGGAGGAGGATAGATCTAACGCTGTGATTGGCTGAAAAGGCAGGAATAGACTGTGGGAGATGAGGGAAGATTGCATTTGCCCCATTTCCTGAACAATATGATAGATCTCCTTGAATAACTAATGTTAAAGAATAGGGTCAGTCTTATTTCAGCCTTTTAGTATCAACAAACCCCTCAAAGGGATCAAAATGAACAATGAAGATATATGAATGAATATAATAACATATAAGTGTGTAGACAAAGCCTCGTAGCTTTTCTCTCTGTGCCAGAGAAATGCATTGTTAAGGAACCATCCAGCTTTACTGGGTTACTTTTCTGTGAACATGACAAGTGCAGTTTAGTTTGAAGCACCTCTGAGACTTGTTTTTGGATCTCTGGAGAGTAGCTCTGTGTCGCGCAGATGTTACTGAGCATGCTCAGAGACACTGTACCTTGTTTACAGAGCTTTGGTAGTTTACAAGCTCAGAGGAACAAACCACAGTGGCTGTGATCATGGTAATAAAGAAATATCACCCAACGCTGCATTACATCACTTTGATGTGCATTTAATACCGTAGTTATTTGTTCAGACATATATTTGGTTCCATGGACAATGGAGTGCTTCATATTAAGATGTGTACTTCTGATCTCCAACAGAACGGGAGGTGACACTAAAGGAATGCTATGTCGCCTAACAACCTTCCACCCGTTTTATGTTGCTGTACAGTATATGGGTTACAAATGTTTGTGCAGTTTACGCAAATAACCTGAATGTCGCCTCACCTTTAATAGATCTAACCCCCTGCTATAATCTCAATAGCTTCTGACCTTAGAGCCGCTAACACGAGAACTTGATTCACACGAGTCAGGGTAAGCTCAACTTACCGACGTGTTTCCTTCCAGTCAAACGTGACCCTCGTCGCATGCTTCTACAGCTCGACCCTCAGTTAGAGAGCCGTCAATAACATTAATCTTAAAAGCGAGTTGACATACTCTACTGAACATCCCGGGGCTGCTCCTCTCTCTATTTCCAAGATTGTATCCACATAAACCCACACTGTAGCCATGCCTCGCATTTCAGAAATTCCTAACATGTTGAGTCTGCAGTGCTCCTCTCTGACAGTCTGTCTGTCCCTGTTTATTTGTTCATTTTTCTCTATGCCTTCCATCTCTTTACATCAATCTCTCCCTTTTCTCTCTCCACAAACACTGCACCTCTTAAGCCGCAGGAGCTGACAGACATTTTGGAGATCAGTAACATGGTGTTCACGAGTCTCTTCAGTCTTGAGATGCTGCTGAAACTCCTGGCACTCGGGCTCTTTGGCTACATCAAGAACCCATACAATGGCTTCGACAGCGTCATTGTCATCATCAGGTGGGACTGAGAGTGAGGCCGTGTCCGTAGTTTTAACCCCAGATGGGAATTCTGTTATTACTTTTTCCTCCTGTCACTGGAAAATCCCCATTGCGGGGCAGTGCTGCAGATACAATCCCCGAACTGTCAGAGTGATGCTAGTTCTGGCAGTGAAGCCAAATAGTTGCACTTTCAGTCCAGGGGGCCTGCGTTCTCTCCATTATGTAGTACTACAAGCTAAATTATGTATCCGCACTTCAAGGCTTTGCTTGTTTACTGTGCCCCCTCACAATGCACTCCACTTCTTTATTGGCTGGTAAGTTACGGAGAGCATTGACCAAATTCTTTTTTTCAGTTGCCACATTTTTCCTTACTTAAGAGGAGTTTTAGTTGTGGTTAGGTGGGTGCTTTAACGCGACTTTACCTTCATGTGTTGTAGCGTGTGGGAGATAGTAGGAGAGGCCGAGGGAGGTTTGTCGGTGCTGCGCACTTTCCGACTTCTGAGAGTGTTGAAGCTGGTCCGGTTCCTTCCCGCCCTGAGGAGGCAGTTGGTGGTGCTGATGAAGACCATGGACAACGTGGCCACGTTCTGCATGTTGCTGATGCTGTTTATATTCATATTCAGGTAAAGTATATTCCTTCCTTCTTTCTCCCCTTCTCTAAAGGCGATGCTGCAGTCTGAGGCTCACAGGCTCCTTTTACACAAACACAATTATGTGCACAGGCTCCACTGCATTTTGTTGCTCAGCGTATACATTAAATGACCATGTAATGAAAGTAATGTGTTTTTTTTGTGTGTGTGTGTGTGTGTGTGTGTGTTGCAGTATCTTGGGGATGCATCTGTTTGGCTGTAAGTTTGGTTTACGACACGAAAGTGGAGACACTTTACCGGACAGGAAAAACTTTGACTCTCTGCTCTGGGCGACTGTCACTGTGTTTCAGGTCAGACAATCACACAAACACATCAGCGGTACTTTATTTAGAGGAATCTCCTCATTTATAACTGTGAATTTGATATTAGATTTAATTAGGACGCAGTTCAAAAAAGCAGCTGCTGAACCGATGATCTCCTCCATTATTTCATTTGCTCCAATTTGGAAGCACTCACGCTTAATTTTTCAACAAACTATAAAAACTCTCCCTGTGGGCAGGTAAGACACGCTTTACAAGCAGAGGGGGAGGGAGTGCAGTGAAACACACACACTCCACAGGAGATTAACACTGATGAGCATCATTATAGTTCAACAATGAGATATTAAAGGACCAATCCACTCTTGTTATTCTTCTTGTTCTCTGAGAACAGCTACTGTGCATTTTGCATTTGATGGTATATATTTTTTATATACGCTGTAATGTTTGTTTATTCATTCCTCATATGTTTGACATCTACGGTACCACCTGTCTGTTCCCATCTGCAGATCCTCACCCAGGAGGACTGGAATGCAGTGCTGTATAACGGGATGGCCTCCACCACACCGCTGGCTGCCCTGTATTTCGTAGCCCTCATGACCTTTGGCAACTACGTCCTCTTCAACTTGCTCGTAGCCATTTTGGTTGAGGGCTTTCAAGCTGAAGTAAGGGCAAAGATGCTGTTTTACTTGAGCTACTTATAGAATGAGGCAAAGAGAACAACACTAATTGAGCTCTGTTGTGCTGATGATACCAAAGCTGCCTACAAGAGAATAATCTCCACAATCATGCCCGTGTGGTTTCTCCCAATCTCTCTTTTCTCTTCCTGTCTCAGTTGTTCCTCTGTCTCTCTTTTTATCCCCCTTTCTCTCGATCTTTCTCTCTCGCTGACACGCACACACACACACAGACACACACACACATGCAGAATACTCTCCAGGGTAGGGACGTGTTTGATATCGCCTGCCATTCACAGCTGGTGAGCTTTTGTTGTTTAGTTTTCATCTTTTATCTCCAGCATCAGAGAGAACTTGTTCACTCTCTCTCTCCGTGTGTTACACACACACACACGTAAAGATAACCCTTTGCCAAAGCCGTCTGCCTCCATCTTTCTGGCGTGAATTTTAATTAAATTCAGTAAAGCTTTATTGGCGTGACTACAGGAGATCACTGCCAAAGCCATGAACATAACTCCACCAGAGAACACTAGAGATCCTCCTCCGCCCGTCTGCCTCCTACTTTCTGTCTCTTACTCTTCTCTTTCTGACTTGATCCCATTTACCAGTAGACAGATCGTGAGATGGTGATGGTGATGATGATAGTGGTGGTGATCCTGGTGTGTGTGTGTTTGTGTTTTCTCAGGGTGATGCCAATAGATCTGAAGCAGATGACGAGGGGCAGTCGCTCTGTTACGAGGACGAGGAGAAGTTGAGAGACTTATATGCAGCAGGTACAAACTAATAGATCAACTCAGACCTGGACATAATAAAACATGCCCATCACCCTTAAAAGACGTTGATATACAGTAGTTGTGTATCACATATAGTGCAGAGGTCATATGGCCAAGCAGCTCACAAAGATTTAGTAAAAAAAACTAACTTTTTATTTTTAAATATGCATTTTTTATTTACATATTTCAGATATATTAAATGTGCATTTTTTGTATTTTCTGTATGTGGTGATTCTATATATATATATATATATATATATATATATATATCACCGTAATTTCCGGACTATAAGCCACACCCTACTAGAAGCCGCAAAGGTCCCGCTAGGAGGGGATTGTCTCGCTCTCCTACTGTCTGTCTTGCTCTCATTATTGTACTGCATTTCGACTCTTTTTTTTTCCCTCTCGTTACCTGGCGCAAACTGTCTTTCTCGCTCTTGCGCTTCCTTTCGTGACTGTTAAAACTAAGCCGTCCCGCTAAATACGCCACAGGTCCAAAGCAAGTGAAAAAGTAGCGGCTTATAGCGCGGAAATTATGGTATTAAGTTAAGAAATGTAAATTTCACTTAACTCCACTACAAAAACTCCCTGTCTTTAATGGTAGTTACAGCTCTGTTCATAATCAATTAACAAACAGAAACTGTCCTTTAACAAAACATGTTTGTGTGCAGAGCTCAAGGTCCAGGCCATGATGCTGAGCCCCAATGGTCTCCTGAACCCAAAAGCCTCCATGCCTCCCCCTCCTCCTCCACCTCTGCCCGTCATCACACACACCGCAGCCACACCCATCATAAACTCCGGTCAGTCACGTCGGCCGAGCGGTGCTTCCATGGACATCAACGGCCTGGAGCAGAGGTCACTGGTGAGCCTCGGACACATGCTTTCACCTACTTATCACCACGTTTAATAAGAGTAATAAAGTTGATTAACGGACGAGGATGTTCCGAGAATATTTTAATACATAAAGGAGGAGATAAATCAGAGCTGTGTTTTGTATATGATTAGGAAATGTAGTCCTTAAATTTTAAAGCTGAGGATTTGTGATTGTTAACAACTTAAAACATTAATAACAGAGAGCTGTGTAATCACTAATAATAAAAAACAGCGTCTTTATGAGCTCCTCTTAAGGTAATTTTATTCGTTTCCAACAAAACACATATTAAGTGACTTGTTAATTAAATTACTTGAAGGCACGTCCTCCCTTATAGAGAGCTTAGTGTATTTTTGGAGTCAGGTTACAGAAAAAAACACTAACTGCTTAAAATCGTTTTTGTCCTATGAATCATATACAGTTCCTATTTTATTGACACAATTTTCTTACCGTTTTGCAAATGTTTGCTGTCACACTGGGTGATTTGATGTAGAGACAGCAGCAACTTACCTAAAAATTGAAGCTTATCTCAGCTACATCTCACCAAAACACGTTTCCTGCTGTCTTTGTGACTTACACGTCATTGGCCAACTGGATTCGTCCAGAATCTTATTCTATCACCTTGTCTCTTGGATTGGTGTGTAAATATGTCAAATACTGAACCGAGCAAACTTATCATCACGTGATGTGTCAGAATTATCCCGGCAGAAAATGTGTTTTTTGAGGCAGAGCAGAGAGTGTAACCTGTGCAGTGCAGGGTAAAATTACATGCATTGCTGCGCTTTGCGCGGCATGTTCATTGGTGGCACATCACGCTGCTGTCAGTGTTGGTATTGTCTCTGTATTATGGGCTGTTGCGGTGACATTTCGGGTCTAAGTGTATTTCGTGCTGTCTGAATGTCCACGTTTCTATGTGGATTGAACAAATAATGCACTCTTGGTTCACTTTTTATGAGTGCGTTTAAGTTAACTGTAGCAATAGACATTTGCCGGTTGCTGTTATTTATTAGAGCTGCACGATTCTAGTGAATAGAAAATCATTTTTTTATTCCCAGATAGACTTGCTCTGTGGTTCTTTCAGTACAGATTCAGACCTCAGAGCTGAGGGACTTTCCTTGCCATTGCTGGGTAATAGCAACGCTGGCATATTTTCATTGCTACCTTTTTTTAACCTGTCCACCTTCCCGTGCAGCTCCTGCAGCTTAGGAGGTGCAGTATTAACAATTATTTGCTTATTTTGTTGAGATTAGTTTCAAAACACGATATAATTATTGTATTTAAAATAAATTATTGAGCCTTGTTTGTCACATGTGCAGGTAGACGTGAGAAATAAATACCACAGGTACTCCACCAGTGGCCAAAAAGTTCAGAGTGTGCCTTTAATCCTTTGAACATAGTTTTATTTGCATACAAAAAAAGTCAGAAATTGAACCGCGCATTACTGTTGTTTGAACTTGTCTTCACAGTGTCCGTTGGAGAGTGGGGCAGAGAGCCGCCGATCCAGTTGGACCAGCATTGGTCGAGCCCCCAGCCTCCACAGGAGGAGTCAGTCAGGAGAGATGGAGTCGCTGCTGTCTGACACACGCACAAGCTCAATCCACAGCAGCAGGGAGCAGTCTTTGGACCAGCAGGAGTACCTGCAGGTGCCTATGCTCTACGACTGCAATGGCACCACCTTTCACCTGCCTGACCACTGCTACGACGATCCTCTCATGACAACACATTGCGACAGCGGCCCGGAAGACGACGAGCTCGAGGAGGTGCACACTTTGCATTTGTTTTATTTATTATGTAATGAAAAACAATGTTTCAGGGCTCATGTTGAAGTCACAATCTAATGCACTGATGCAGTTCAGTTTTGTTAGATAACATTAAATAAAAATGAAAATATTTAGAATTTTCACTCATTTCTGTCTTAGTGACATTTCTGGAGCTTAGGAAATGTTTAATTAGCAGAATTTAAATTATCGGCAGGAAACAGTGGGAACTTTGGTAGAAACATCTGCACTGTGTTGGATTTTTTATGTACATACTGTTTACTTTAGGCATCTGTATTAGCCTCACATTGTTGTTTGCATATGTGTGTGTTCCTTCCAGAGTTTATGTAAGAGGCTGAAGCGGATACTGGAGCCATATGAGCCTCAGTGGTGCCTGGAGCATGAGGAGTGGTCTCTCTATCTGTTCTCTCCACAAAACCGGTAAACACAAACACACGCGCGCGCCCATCATATCCTCCCGAGCAGCTTAGGTGGGTTTAAACCACAGCATGTGTGAAAACTCACAGTCAAAGTGTGAAGGTTACAGCTCAGCAACACAATTTTCACTTTAATCAATTAAATCTGGTCGGGTGCAAGCACACGGATTATGTTGAAGAGTAGCTGATGATCATCTTCACTTCTCTTTGTGTCTCTCTTCAGGTTCAGGTTGTGGTGTCAGAAGGTCATAGGTCACAAGTTGTTTGATCATGTCGTCCTCCTCTTCATCTTCCTTAATTGCATCACAATTGCTCTGGAAAGACCCGACATACAGCCCAACAGCATGGTAGCGCACAAACACGTGCATTCACTCTGTACTTGTGTGGACACAATTCATTATCTAGCAGCGTTATTACCTGCACATTTATTCTGGAGGTAATGGTACTCACAAATATGGAAGCACAGGCAAGCACGTCACACACTCACGCCAAGCTGCTGTCTACAGCAGAGCTCATATTAGCTGATGTAAGAGCAGTTCGGGAGTCATTATGAGAACATGTGCTGTTCGCAGTATGTTTTTATTTTGTGTCCTCCACAGTCATTATGCATTTTCTTTACCTCGTTATGTAACACACTGCAGCTACTGTAGTTTGAGTTCAGAATCAAAGCTAAAGCTACTGAGACATGAAACCTTTACTCTGACAAATGTGCTTCTCTGTGTGTGTCTGTGCTCACTCACGTGTATGTTCCTGTGTGTGTGTGCGCGCGCCCGCAGGAGCGGGTGTTCCTCAGTGTGTCTAATTACATCTTCACTGTGATCTTCGTGGGTGAAATGATGATTAAGGTAACTATAACGGCGCACGCTTTCTGAACAAGCACTTCACCGTAATGTCATTTTCTCATTTTACTCCTAAAAGGTGCCTTTCTCGCTGTGAGGCGATCAGAATTGCTTTCAGTCTCATTTAAACCTCATATTATTTGATCATTTCTGTAATTCTGTCTGCGATCAGGTGGTAGCTATGGGCCTGTACTTTGGAAATGGCGTGTACCTGCAGAGCAGCTGGAACGTGTTAGACGGGCTGCTGGTGTTTGTGTCACTGGTGGACATCCTGGTTTCCATTGCATCAGCGGGTGGTAATCGAATCTTAGGCATCCTCCGTGTGCTGCGACTGCTCCGCACTTTGCGACCTCTCAGGTAGGTACATGACAGATTTTGTCTTGTCTGATATTTGTTGCGTAAGTATTATAGTGTTTAATTAGTGTGTGTGTGCGTGTTGCAGGGTGATAAGTCGAGCTCCAGGTCTAAAACTGGTGGTAGAGACTCTGATCACATCTCTAAGACCCATTGGGAATATTGTCCTCATCTGCTGTGCTTTTTTCATCGTGTTTGGAATATTAGGTGTCCAGGTAAAGATTTCTGGATTCTCACTGATTCATTTAAATGTATTTTCATGCAGTTTCATCTTCCCAAACATCCAAGGCTTGTTGTGTTTTCTGCTATAAGACAACACTGAGCACCGTGGTTTAAAATAAGTGCGGTAGAGCTCACAGAATGCTTCAGGTAATAAAAAGTCAAGAGAAAAATTAGAAGAAATGAAAATGAGCTGCTGATTATGCACCAGTCCCTGGAAGTAATTAAAAAAACAATAGTAAAACTACAGGGGGATTGTGCTGAGAATGTGTTTTTTAAATCCGACTTTCAACTGGATTTTATGTAATTTATTAAATCAGTTCATTCTTTTTATGATTTATTTATTGCAGGAAAGATTCATTTTTTTATATTTAATTTAATATATATTTTTAAAATATTTCCATCCTGCGTGTACCCTTATGGTGTCCAAGTCAGAGGGGCTTTCCTATAATTAAGGGTAAAAGAAATTAGAAAACGAAATTATTTTGAAGCTTTTGGCTCGTAATTGCTTTTTTATCTTGTGAAATGCTGAATATTCCCACCTGTTCAGGCCACAAAATTCCTTTAAAAGGAAGATTCTTTATGTTTAGTTACGCTGGTGAAATCAATTAAATGGATTCAAATGAACATCTAAGTAATGGTAAATTGATTAAGATAACTGCACCATAAGCTTGCATAGTTTATTTAAATTACAGGTGTTTTCTGGTGTCATTGAACTGCTCGAATTATTCACCCACAGCTTCAGCGTGTTCCATTTTTTATGGTACCTTTCTACAAAAAGCATTAAACGTACAGTAAAAGCTCTCCCGCTCGTTGTGGTTCAGCAAATACTCAGATTTAATGCTTGCATAGCAAATTATGCCTGATAAATGCTAAAGCTAATATTAACGCACAGGCATATATGTCTCAGAAAAGACAGTACCACTGGATTATCCCCTAATGAGAACAGCCCACGCTGACTGTGAGGCTGACTGGACCAGATGGTGCTTGGTCGTCTTAGCTGTTTATGCACTCGCTGATGGGTTTAGCGTAAACCAATACATCAATCTTTTATCCGCTTTATGAAGCTTTGTTTACATTATGTTGAGGTTGCAGTGTTCTCGTGCCTTCTTATCTCTGTGTCCACATCTGTCTTTGTGTGTGTCCAGCTGTTTAAAGGGAAATTCTTCCACTGCGAGGGCCTTGATATGAGTAACATCACCAATAAAACCCAGTGCCTGGCAGCAGGATACCGCTGGGTTCGACGCAAATACAACTTTGACAACCTGGGACAGGTTTGTCACAAACACTTTCACTCACACACTCTCACACACACATCCAGCACCTACTCCTGCTCTTACAAACACCGATTGATAGCAGGATGGTGATTTAAACGAGTCTCACTCCTCCAGGCGCTGATGTCACTGTTTGTGCTGTCGTGTAAGGACGGCTGGGTCAGCATCATGTATGACGGCCTGGATGCTGTCGGGGTGGACCAGCAGGTGAGAACACACACACAGACACAGAGGAAGAGAGTGGGTGTGGGTATTAAAAGGACTATCAGGAAGACACTAACCGTACATGCAGTGTATATCGTATTTGACTGTTTTGGATCAGACTCGGGCATCGTTTGATCTTGTTTGTTTGAAGCAGAAAGGTGAAATATTTCAGCAGAGACAAGTGTGAGAAAAAGAAAAAAAGGCAGATGGATAAATAGATGTGAGTTGACAGTGCTGGCAGTTTCACTGCTGACTTACATTGTCCTCTTTTTTATGCTCTCTCCTCGCCATCTTTCGTCACTCTTTGGTCCTACTCCTCTTCCTCTTTGTCCCCACGCTTCCACCTTCTCTCTCCTTCTCTGCAGCCAATAAGGAACAACGACCCGTGGATGCTGCTGTTCTTCATCTCTTTCCTTCTCATCGTCAGCTTCTTTGTGCTCAACATGTTTGTGGGCGTGGTGGTGGAAAACTTTCACAAGTGTCGGCAGCAGCAGGAGGAGGAGGAAGCACGGCTTAGGGAGGAGAAACGACAGAAGCGGTTGGAGAAGAGAAGGAGAAGTGAGAAAACACCAGGGGAAGGGGAAACAGTGAAAGACACACAGTATAAAGTTGTGGACACCTGAACATTACACCCACATGCTGGTTGTTGAACATGTAACTCCAAAACCATTGGCAATAATCTACTGCTCTACTCTGCTCCCCACACTCTTGTGTAATGGCTTTCCACAAGATTATGGAGTCTGGCTGCAGGGATTTGTTGCCATTCCTCCGCAACAGCAGAATTCCCTGTGTCCTATTAGTTCTGGGCACATTGGAGCTGCTGCAGGCAATCTGCTGCCATTCTTGTCAGTGTGTCCATGTCCACTCTTCCCATGACTGGAGCTGCCCGCTCATAGCTTATGTGTGGCTCTTTTCCCTGCGCTGCTATCTTTTCACATCAACTCTATTTTTAGCGTGAGCATATCTCTGAAGCGTAAAATTCACTTTTAAACGTGCAAAAGTGGCTATATTTGTTGAAAATTGACATTTATTCGATCTATAATGACACCTTGGGTTGTTTCTGGCCTTATCTTTACAACTTTAGCAAAAATATATTGTATTGTAATAACTACTGTATGTTTTTCCTTCTGCTAATATACACCAGTCATGCAGGCGTATGAATGTCGGCATGCAAGACATGGTTAGTTAAGCTACTTTAAACAATACTGGAATAGAGAAAGAAAAAAGAAATAAAGGCTTCCAGTGGGCACCAGATATATGTGATGGAGACACGCCAGATCTATAGTGCAACTGGACCGTGATGCACCTTCATCTGGTGCATATGTAGGATTAGATGCTGGATGATAAGAGCTGGCAGACAGGTTCCTCCCAGAGGTGCTGGATGGGGTTCAGGTCATAGCTCTGTTCAGTTGTTCCATAACATACGACATACAAACAATCTCTGTGAGTCTGGCTCTGTGTTGTTAGGGGCATTGTTATATTTGGTGCTATGAAGCTGGGCGCACAAATATTGTCTAGGCAGCTGGAACAAGTAGGCTCAAAGCCACAAACTCTTCCTTTCAAATTTGGGAGTTTGCAATAAAACCGAGAATTGTGATTTGGTGTGACACACACTTTTAACACTGTGTTACACCGCCGTGCCTTTAAATTACAGTTTGTAATCATTTGACAACTGAGGACACTAATTGCTGCAGTTTAGAAAGTGGAATACTTGCCCACTCCTGCTGGACACACAGCTGCTCAGCAGTCTGCGGTCGCTGTGGGCTGGTACTAAACATTCGTCTTTTCATTAAACAAGCTGAAACGTGGACTCGTGGGACCACAGAACGTGTTGTCACTGTCTTTTGGCCCACCCGACAATCTTTTTGGTCTAGAGAATCTAGCAGTGCTCCCGCACAGAATTGATGTTTCAGGTAGTATTTGTGGATGAAGTGGTTCATGGCTCATTTAGGTACTTACCATGGTATTGTGATGGTTTCTTGTGTAATGCTGCCTGACGGTGACACGTTTGACTCCTGGAGTCTTTCAGAATATGATGTACTATAAATGATGAAACCTAAATTCTTTGCAGTCTTGGAATAATTATTATTACAAAATACAGTTATGCTGGTCAGTGAAAACAAAATATTTTCTTTGTCCTTTTGTTAAGTAAAGGTGCAATTAAATTGACAAATCGCATACTTTAGTCTTTATTGCATCATAGAAAAACTCCCAAACTCTTCTGGATTTGTATAAGATCCGGGAAACATTCCAAAGCCACGTTTGTCACAGTACAACAACTGGTTATTGGTGACTCTGAATTGCCCAGAGATGTGAATGTGGGCGTGAGTTGTTTCTGTGTGTCGTCCTGGTGGTAGACTGCAGAGCTGTCCAGGTTATACCCTGCCTCTCAGCCTAATCCCAGCCTCCCTGTAACCTTGTGCAGCACAAGCCATTTAGATAATGTATGAAGTTAACGGGGCAACTTGAATTATCAAAAACAAGCCCAGGTCAAACACAAACAAGATGAGGCTTCCACATCATTGTGGCCTTGAGTGTAATGTAGGTGTGACATACACACAAACAGTAAACACTGTACTAGCACATGACTTTTTATTACACTCAGGTACAGGATGCAACCGCACACACACTCTCTGTCTGCAGTAATCTCTAGTAGTGCTTTCCTCTTAGTCAGTTCACTGTCTGGCAGAAGACAACGAGGGTTTCTGCCCAAAGACACCTTGAGATGCCTGGAGTGTGAGTGTATGTGATGGATAGGACTGAATTCCTGAGGTGGCACTTTTTGTCTGTACACACACACGTATGCAAGCTCACACACACAGCGGTGAGCCACTTGGCACTCACTTCATCGGTGACTTCATAGCCCATAATATATTTTTCTTTCAGAAGCATTCTAATGAGCGAGCGTGTGTGTGTGTGTGTGTGTGTGTGTGTGTGTGTAAAACGCAGGAGCCCAGGAGAAGCCATATTACGCCGATTACTCCCCTCTGCGACGATCCATCCACACCGTGTGCACAAGCAACTACCTGGATCTCTTCATCACCATCATCATCTTCACAAACCTCCTCACAATGAGCATGGAGCACTACAACCAGCCTCAGGTAACCATGGTAACACCTGTCCTAGAATCATAGTAATGAAGCGGTACAGTACCGTACAGTGGGGTTTTGAATTGTGTGTGTATGTGTGTCCTGCAGTACTTTGAGGAGATACTGAAGTACTGCAATTATGTCTTCACACTGGTGTTCGTCATTGAAGCGATTCTCAAACTCATCGCTTTTGGCCTGCGCCGTTTTTTCAAAGAGAGGTAATCACACTCTCACATGAATACAAAGTGGAATAAAAACAGAAAGCTCCGTCCTCACAGAAGAAGCTGAACTCTTCTTTGTGTGTGTGTGTGTGTAAAGATGGAACCAGTTGGACCTTGCCATTGTGTTGTTGTCCATAATGGGAATCATACTAGAGGAAATAGACCTGAATGCTTCCCTGCCTATCAACCCCACCATCATACGCATCATGAGAGTCTTAAGGATTACACGAGGTACACACACACACACACACACACACACACAGTGACGCAAACAAAAAACAAGAAAACAAAAGGGGTGATATGTGGCTGATAAGAGCTGACACATGACAATGTTTCAGTGCTGAAGCTGTTGAAGATGGCTACAGGAATGAGAGCTCTGCTGGACACGGTGATGCAAGCTCTGCCTCAGGTAAGAGGCAGCACTGATTCTGTCAACAAAACATGTCTGTTTAACTTCTAGCCTGGCTTCCGATGTGACGAACTGCAGACTTGCACCTTGTTTTATGTGGCGGTTCTCGAGGCCTGGCACTGACTGGCCCCACGTGATTTATTAACATCACAGATTTCTACCAGCTGGTGTTAACCCAGTGACCATTAAACAAGCATGAAGGCATCCTCATGTTTCGCTAAAGGCTAACTGCTAATTCTCACTTTTATCAGCGTGGCTGATAAATCACTTCACGGTGCAACAGTTTTGCTATTTGTTATCTGGGAGAAGATAAAAAATATGAAACAGAACGTTCATTCTTAAAGCTTATCAGACCCAAAGACACCACATAACAGTTGATTCTCCTTCAAGGCAAGATTGTAAGACTCTGTCAATTTATCATAGCACCAGTATTTAGCATTTTCCTCTAGTTCAGTGCCTGTGAGGTGGACAAGAAAAATGCAAGCATGTTACACGCTGTGCACAGCCAAATATTCATTCAAGTGGAGATATTTGCAGATATCTAATTGATTTAGAAGATATTGTTCAGTGACGCAGCAAAACAGTCTTGCTGACCGGGCTGCAGTGCTGCTGTTGGTCTGAACAAGAGACTCAGGAGACAGCGCTGGGATGCACAGGTAACATTGGAAGCTTGGCTCTAGGGATAACTATGTTAAGTGGTGTGTCCACTATTCTGGTGAAATTTAACCATATATGATGAGGTTTTGTACGTCTGTGATGCTCCTAACTAATGTATTTGCTCTCCTCACTTCTCTTCTAGTGCCACGGTGAGTTTAGACATTTGTGCTTCTGAGTGAAATGACTCCACAACTCTTTGATAGATTGCCATGAAATTGGATACAGACATTTGCGTGGCCCTCAGGACAAATTGTAATAACTTCTGTGATCCTCTAACCTTTCTAGCACAGCCACAGGTGAAATATTTTACTCGTCCAGCTCTTTGGTTTACACCAAATGGCAGCTGATCGGAACAGCGGCCGCTCAGCTAACATGCTAAGTATTGTGAGCATGTTAGGGTTTATATATTTTCATTAAGCTTTAGTTTTCAGACCTGTTTGAATATAAACTGTGTGCTAGTGTAGTAGTAATTAATGTAGCACTTGATGGTTGAGTGCGATGATGGCACCAGAGCGAGGATGTCTTCTTGCACATGTGCGGTAGCTTCACACTATCCTTTGGACACCATGTCCATCTGTGCACGTGTGTTCCAGAGAGTGGGAATCTCTAGTGCAGAAAAATGCCCATGATGCTTCACTGCCTTTTTCACCCACAAAGTGGTCTTTGAAGTGACACCGCCGCCAAGGATAGAACTCAGGTCTCTGCAGTGGTGTCTGTCTGCGTTCTCCCCTGCACATCATCAATAGATTTATCTCCCATGTAATTACCCAGCCTAGTTCCTCCTACCCTGAGCGAAGAGAAGCCTAGTCCCTGTGACTTTTTTTGAAAGTCGAATAAACGCATGTTGACCTTTATTAGGGCTGGACCCAGATTATAAAAAGTGCGCTTCTGTTTCTGAAACTAAGGAGATATGATTCAGTGGCGGGTGCCATGATGGCTCTTATGAGTTTTTAGATAGTAAACATCAGTGCAGTTTTGCTTAGCAGTCTCTGTCTATGGCCTCTTTTTATCTGTTTGCATGTTTGCGTCTCTCTCTCTGTGTACTGTACACGTCTTTTTTTCTGTGTATCATTCACTGTATATATCTGTGTGTGCGTGCGTCTGTCTAGGTGGGGAATCTGGGTCTGCTCTTCATGTTGCTGTTCTTCATCTATGCAGCTCTGGGAGTTGAGCTCTTTGGAAAACTGGGTTAGTGTGTGTGTGCGTGTACTTGCCTGCATGTGTGCGCAAGCACGTGAGTGTGTGCATGCATATAAGTCAGTGCTGCTGCGCGCACGCGTGTGTCTCAGCTGACACTGGTGAGATTTCCGTGGATTACGTAACATGAATACATTTTGTTGTGTTTCATACGATAATTGTGTGAATTTAGAATCAGTGTTCTAATCTTTGCTCTAATCTACAAACAATTCTCTGTCTTCTCTCCCCTCACCTTCCTCTCCCACGCTTGCTGCCTTTAATACTTTTCCCTTTTCATCCTCTTTCAGAGTGCTCAGACGAGAACCCATGTGAGGGTCTTAGTCGCCACGCTACCTTTGACAACTTTGGCATGGCTTTCCTCACACTCTTCAGGGTGTCTACCGGGGACAACTGGAATGGGATTATGAAGGTTATTTCTCTTCCTCGCCTCCGCTCTGTGGGAGTGTTTTTAAGACGATGGAGAGATGACAAAGTCCATGTTTGTGTCTGTGCATATGTGTGTGTCTCAAAGCATCAGTTATGAGACAGGCGCTGCATTAAGCACAGAGAAGATCACTGTTTTTATGACAGACTAAGAGCTGCTGACATTAGAGGGTTAGGAGAGTGTATTATTTTTCTGTGACAGGCTTAAGATCCTCTCACGCTCAGATCAACATCTCCCCCTGTTGGAGAGGAGAGGAAATAGTTCAGTAGTATACCTGGATATCACCTTAATCTCTTTATCTATTATAAGTTTTCCCATGGCTTTGTAGTTTTTATCCTTTTCTCGTATCCCCACCATTCAGGACACGCTGCGCGAGTGTCGCCCACAGGATCGCCACTGCCTCGCCTACCTGCCCTTTATCTCCCCCGTTTACTTTGTCACCTTCGTCCTAACGGCGCAATTTGTGCTGGTCAACGTGGTCGTGGCGGTTCTGATGAAGCACCTGGAGGAGAGCAACAAGGAGGCCCAGCTGGAGGAGATGGAGGAGAAGAGGGAGAGAGAGGAGCAAAGGGAGAGGGAGGAGGCCAGCCGACGCCTCAGCACTGCATCCATGGGTGGAGACCTGGGGCCAAATGGGGACACACCTGCCCAGGTGTGTGCGTTCGTATTTCTGCATGTGTGGAGGAGAAGAGTGTGGAGTATAGAGGTTACGATGACGATGACAGCGGTGATGATCTCATTTGGCAGGTGCAGGTTGAGGATGAGGAGTGTTCCCATGGCAACCTGATGAGCATGGGACGCATGCTGTCTCTCCCCAGCGACAGCTACGCTCAGCCTCTCAGATGCTCTCCTTACCCTCCCATTGGCCACGAGGCCTGCTCCAGCTACAGCTACTCAGGTGCTTTGGTTGTTTATAGCCAATTAAATTAAGGAACTGTTTTTTACTGCGCTATAACCACAAACTGATTTCGGTAAACATTATTGCTTCCATAAATAGCGGAGAAGGCAGTTGAGATGTGATGTGGTACTCTTATTGCAGTGTATGCCTGTAAGAGGAAGATCTTTTTTAATAACAGTGACTAGTGGATATCAGCAAAGCACATCGTTGATATTCTTCTGCTGGTTCTGTCCCATCCATTATTTTTCAGGTTGGGTTTGAGTTTTATTTATTTGCCGGAATTAAATGGCAACAAATAACAACAGGAACTAATGTACTGTGAGAGGGGAAATGCCCAAAAGATTAAATGACATCTCATCAACACACGATTAACTGGATGTAACAAGATCAAACATTTTATTCAAGACCTTTTTATTGTTATTTACATTTTAAACAAATCCTGTGAAAACACCAAAACTCATCATCTCTTAATTCTAAAACATTCTCAAGATAGTTTTTATAAGAGGCGACAAATACACATGGAAAATATTCTTTTAAACATCAGGGCATCAGAGTCTATTTGCAGCCTTGGATTAATGCACATTTTGTGCTCTAGTGAGTGTAGACCACAGCCAGACTGTGTACTGTGACTGTGTACTATTTTTACCTGCTGGTTAAATGAAGAAACATGTCAACAAGGGGATCTTTCGTGGAGTTTCTATCATTTTTTCAATTTAAATGGAGCTCCGCAGAACAAAATAACAGTTCACTGCTGATCCGATTGAGCATGTTAATGTGTTTAATGAGTATTATGTGTTTAAAAGTAGTAGTATCTGAAAGTAGATAGCGGTTTTCTGAAATAGTAGTAGTAGATAGAGGTGGCCGGGGATAGGGAGGTCTGGGTTTCCCTACTTAGGCTACTGCCCCCGCGACCCGACCCCGGACCAAGCGGAAGATAATGCATGGATGGATGGATGGTGTTCTTGTTTGCAATTACACATAAAATACATATATACATTATGTGGACTCTGTATGTTGTTCATGCAGTAACCATCTCCATCCTACTCTTATGTATGTAATTGTTACAACCCAGGAGGGTAAAACATAACACTGATGCAATCAGGCAGGTTCAGCTATTTGTTGTTTTGGAGATGAGCAATTAAGTGTCACAATTTACAAGAGCACAAAGAATGAAAATGAGGCGAGCAAACAAAGCAGCGGAAGAGTTTGGAGCTCCTTTGTCTTAATCGCAGCTTCTACAAACTGACTTACTGTCGTTACAGTTACAAAATAAAGAAATAAAAAAAATAAGACCAGATAGTAGACAAGACTAGAAAGTGGTGACTTGACTGAGGGAGGGTCACGAACGTTGAGTCCATCAGTGTGCTGTTTTTTCTGCAGGCTCCATGTCGTCCCTTGGTTCCAGTGGGGGCGGCTCGCTGCTGCAGGTTCCAGGAGCTCTTCCCGCCATCAGCCACGCATCACTGGGGTCTGGACGCAGCTCGAGACCGATGATCTGCCTCAGCGCCACTCAGAGCATCGACAAATACTCCCAACACAGACGGAGCCCAGCAGACAGCGTGGACGGCCACAGGCTTAGTCCAGCTCACAGAATAAACAGACACCGACTTAGCTCAGCTCATAGTATAGACGGATGCAAGTTCAGCCCGGCCCATCGCAAAAACAGACACAGACTCAGCTCTGCCCACAGTATGGACGGATACCGGCCCAATCAAGAACATAACACAGACAGACCAAAGCTCATGTCCAGCCACAGTATAGACAGACACCCGTCACTCAGACTGAGCCCCCCTCACAGTGCCATCAGTCGTCCTTCTCGTTGGCTCAGTCCTGAAGACAGTTTAGACAGAAACAAGCTGAGTCCCTCCTACGTCCCAGACAGTTCAGTCATGAGGAGACCAGCATCATTCTGCTCTGCAAGCAGACAGTTACGGAGACAGGTGGGTTATTATCTCCTCTCCTGTTCGTTTCTTTCCTTTTTCATTGGCCATCGTCTTGTCTCCACTTCTCTTTTACAGTTTCTTTTTTCTTGCCTCTTCTTTTCTCTTGCAGCCATTTATTCACTTTATTTCTCTGCACTATGAACAACTATTTGCAGACTTTTGAAGTTTGTGTAATTCCTCACAGTTAACACCAGAGTCAAGTCAAACCGCATTAGCATTATGACACATGTTGGTTATGATAAACTCAGAACTGCCTTAAAGATTAGATTATTGTACGATATGTTTTTCTAAATCTTAATGAGATTATTTGTATTTAGATTATTATGTACACACTAAATTATTTTTCGCTGTAATTGTTTCTGTAAAGGATTTTATTCCTTTACAGACTGATAATACTGTGACATAATAGGGGGGGAAATCCACAGTGCTCAGTTCAGACAAAGCTAATATGAAGCTTCAAGAGTCTGAGTTAAACAAATCATGGAGGCATCTTCTAAAGTCACAGTCTTTGTATAATGAAATTCCTCTTCGTGTTTAGAGGGTCCCTGAGCTGCAGTGGAAGAATATTTTCCTGGTAGTTACATATAAGCAGATATTTTTAACTCAACGCAACATATTTTGCCGCCTTTGCTTGATCTTGAGTTGGTAAATGCGAGCACGGCTGCATTTTAACTTCTAACAACATAACATTTTGCCAGTTTACTCTTGGTAATGTTTGCTTTTTTTAAGCTTTGTCTTTAGACATTTTCTCCTATAATAATTTGTATTTGCATGCTTATACAGATTGGAGCACATGTTGACATTTGTTAATCACCTCTTAACCTACAGTAAACTGCTGCTGGATGTTGCTTGATAATTTTCTCTAATTCTCTGATTGCTGTGTTTACAAGACATTTTTCCATCAAGGGTCATCATCAAACAGCTCCCACTTCCTCCGCTTCAGTTTTTCAAGTTATCACATTGTATATATATATATTTTCACATGATTTAACTTGCACAACTCACAGCGTTGTTTCACCTACGATTTGTGCCTGTTGTGTGCCTGTAGGAGGCCGTGCGCTGTGACTCTCTGGATCAGAGTGGCTCGGCTGACGATCTGGCAGAGCCTCACCTCATTGTGCCCGCCGCCTCTTCCACGCCGCCACGCCAGCGATCGTCCAGCGTACACACACTGAAATATACACATCCCCAGAGGGTCATCTCATGCAGGAGCCACAGCCGGAGCCACAGTGAATCTACCGGACAGGAACATGTAGCTGAGCAGACCATCTGTGGCTCTCAGCCAGAAACAGATGCTGAGAAGATGCCCGTCAGCCAACAGAGCCTGTCCAGTATGATGGTCCCCAGCGGTGAATCCGCCACACCAGCTCCGCTCTGTAGCTCTAGAGTAGCCAGCCCGGGCCTCGGCTCTGACCCCAGCCCTCAGTTAGACGATGCTGACGAGGAGGTCAGCCGTATAAACAATTCCGCTCACACACATATAAACACACAACTTCCTCCCAGCTCCGCACACAAAGGCAGACACCTTTCCCCGAGCCCGGGAGAACACAAGGGCCGCCTCAGCCAATCCGTGTCCCCGGTGTCGGACAGGAACAGGAAGCAGAGGATGAGCCCGCCACCGGGGGAGGAGCCGGTCACTATGGTAACCCAGCTGATGGACAGCAGTGTTGAGCTGAGGAGGCGGACCCTGTCTTTTGACGCCACAACGCTCTCTCCTAATCAGCCGGAGGGGAGCTCTCTGGACGACTGAACAAACCTGGTCGTGGTGTTGGTTGTTCTCGAACGCGCAGCTCTCCAAACAGGACGGATGTCTGTTTCCTGTTTCAGGCCGGGTCCCTTCATCTTAAGCCGTCCAGTCAAGATTTTCACAGGGTGTTTGACACAAACTGTTTCAAAATGTGTGTGTGTGAGTGTGTAAGTGCGTGTGTGAGTTTTACTCCTTTGTGCTATTTGCACACAAGATGCACACAAGAAGATGTTTCCTTTTCTTCTATCAAACTCCTAGCTTTAGTGCAGACATAGTAGTCCTCCCCAGTCCCTCCCCTTGCTTGCTCTCCTCCCCCGGCGCCCCCATATCCTTAAGCCTAGGTCAGAGTACAAGACAAATTTTATTACCCGTTGTCTCCATGTACAAATGGAGAGAAGCATAACACAGCTAGGACAACATGAATCTATCTATCTACTATCTATGAATCTATTCATTATTTCCTCTGTATTCTAATCACACTTCATACACAGTTCATAAGTCATCAGTTGATTTCTTTGAACTCAAATTGACATCTTTAAGTGCTATTCTTCTGTCAAACCAAACATCCTAAACCCAAAGATATTGAGTTCACCATGATGTAAGACAACAAAGTGTCCCATTACAGAGGAGACACGACACATTTCTGCTTGAATCTTATTTCACTTAACCCTGTATCCACACACAGCATCTCATTCTACCTTATAGTAACTCACGCGTTTCCTAATCTCTTCTTCTGTGGTGCATATATTACAGTTTATGTTTACAGATTGATTTGTGAGTAGTACACTTGCAAACGTTTTATAATAATACAGTGCTTAATTTTTAATTGCACACTTATATGGATTGGTGCACACTGTGCCATTTTATAAAATGTAATCTTCCGAAATGACGACTTGTATAGCAGCTTGTTAAAAGTGTGGTAAATAAGAATAATATATTTAACCCAGTGGGAGTTTTTTGGTGTTCAATATGACTTCTGTTCTGATTTCTTACCTCTTGACCTACAGTAAACTGTCACTGGATGTTGCTTGATGATCCTCAGACCTTGATATTGTGTTGATTTTTCAGAGACTTCCCTCCCACGCTCCCATCCACCCAACCCTGACAATGAAACATCAATTCACTGTTGGAGTCATGTAGTGTGACCTAGGCTTTAGTAGTCTCTACCTCGCTTCTTCCTGATCCCGCCCGTCGAAACGTTCACTCAGCATAGTTCTCTCACTCTCCGTTTCTCTGTCTTAGTAATCTCAGGGTAGAGGTAGTTCAGATGCGGGCGAGTGCGAAGCATGTGATCAGAGATGAATGGTGTTACATTGCCCCCTCCTGTCTGAAGCTGGAGCTGGCCCGTGTCTCCTGATGTTGGTAGTGCGTAGGCAGAGGCAGATGTACAGAAGGGCTTATTCAGGTGATATAACGGCATGTAAAACTTTGTAGAAAAAGGCTAAGATTATATTTTATTAACACATCAGCGATGGTGTGAGCACTACGGGGATGAATTTCTACATTTCTGAATGTCAGTTTATCTGGTGGTGCTTGTGATGATGGATGATGAGGATGTTACAGGATGTTGATTATATAATGACGATGATGATAATGTTCATAATATTGTATAATGTTCCTGCAGATTCTTGGAAGCAGTGAATGGTATACAGTAAGCTCACCTGTAGTACAATGATTGGACAGCTCTGGAATAAAACCACTTCCTGTCTGACTTTTATTTGACTCCACAACCTTGCTTCTAAATCTCTGCTCGCTCCCTATATAAAGAGATTAAAACACACAGTTGGAGGGGTTGCAGCCCTTCAACATGAGCTGCTTAATCCAAAAATAAAGCTAACATGCAGCTGCTGCCTGCTGCTCTTAATGAATTCAACATATCTCAAGTACCATATCCAATTACGGTCGCTGAGCAGATGTTGATTAATATGCCTAACACATCCTTGCATCTTGGTCTCGCTGTGTAATTATATTAAAAGCAGTGTGTCACATTGCAAAAAGCACCGAGGACATTATTTAAAGATGGTGTGACCAAATGCAGACACGTAGCTCGGATACTGGATTGGTTTTATTTTTCATATTTCATAATACCACTTTAGCATGTCACAATGAAATATTTAACACGTGAATAATTCACACTGAAACACTACAGCATTCAGAATGCGTTAAGCTGCTCTTCCTTTATTCTCCCTGCCAAGAAAATGTACCTATTTCTGCAAGTTATGCCCCGCCTCCTTTTGCTCAACAATCTATTGGTCACACTGTCTGTCTGTCTCAATGTCAGCCAATTGGAGGCTACATGCCTGCATTGCTGCTTGTGATTGGTCAGAGCCACTGAGAGCAAACAGCCGCACATAGATTGAGCTGCACGCCTCAATAAGGCAGGCGGAGCATCATCAGTGGTGTACATCTATGTTAATCTGCACCGCACTATACGAACATGCAGTCAAGGTGTGTGTGTGTGTGTGTGTATGTCCAGGTGTATATATACACATGTTTCCAGGTGTACAGTGTATCTGTTTCCAGGTGTGAGTAGGTACAGCTGTGTTTGTGAAATCTGTGCGTGTGCATGAACAGAAGACACAGAGACTTACAACGAGCTAAGCTGAGTCAGCAGTTGCCGTGGTGAAAATAGATCAGACATTACATGACTCAAAATCCTGCCGGCCCCCCCGCCCCCCCCAGACGATGTAAAGCCAGTAAACAGTGAGGGAGGAAGTTGTCCGTGCCCACATTGAAAACGCTCCTCCGCTGTCTTTCTTTCTGTCCTTCTGTGTCTAAAAGGCCGGAGCCAGGGGTCTCTGCTGTGTGAGTTTCTGGGGGTCCAGGGTTTCAGTGAAGGGTGGGGCTTGATAGGGGTTGGTGGTTACTATGGTGGCACCGTTGGCAATGGGGTACGGTGTAGCTCGGGCATTGCTGGGCGCAGGATCCAGGTGTTGCCATGTGAACAAGTTTGTGTTGCTGCCGGTTAAGAAGCGCCGCAGTGCGCTCAGCGTCAGCACGGCCTGTAAGTGACACACATACACACACACACATTAGCTGAGGCTGTTTGAATTAAAAACACACAATTACTGCTGTAGTACAACAGGACCCACTAAGGATGGTGCATGCATTTTTCACCTCCTTTCATTTTTTATGGAAAGCAAGAAAGCATGTCACTTTGCATAGAACCAGTGGTCTCAAAATGGCCACTGGTTCTATGCAAAGGCCTCATATGAATCTGCATAAAATGTGTTTTATGCATGATGGGAACAGTCTACTAGAAACTTTGTAGTGATCTGATGAAAAAAAATCATAATTTAGCATCGAGAAAAATTCTTATTCTGACAAAAGGTTCACTGACACAGGATACATGTCTGTAAAAATAATTGTGTTATTATATACAGCAGCTTTTGTAAAGTACAGCCTGCACAAGTGACAATAAATCAGTCGGGCTCTGTCTGACTAGTGATGCTTTATGCGTTTTTCTTTTCAGTGAAGGCAGCATCTATTTTTCCTATTTTCCAGGAACAGCTAGGCCACACTCTAATCTTCACCCCACCTCAATGTCCCTCACACACACATTCACATATTTGTTTCACACACACGAAGAGAGTCTGATCTAACAGTGGATCATGCATCACTGCACTGAGCAGTGTCGTGTTCACCTCAGGTGGGATTTTGCATACGTTTGCATGTGTTTTGCAAACATTTACAACCAAGTATGAAAAACTTTCTGATAGGTTGTAAATCAACCAGTAATACAGGTGTGTGTGTGTTAGACCACAGAGAGGACGGACAGCAGGCAGCAGCATCTGCGTGTCCTCCATAATAACCCTGAAAATACAACATAAAAACAAACAGGTATAAACATACAGACCCAGGAAAGGATGGAGAAGAAGCAGAAAGCGATGGTGGCTCTGGCAGCATCGGCGCCCTGAGCCAATGGCAACTCATCTGGAGACGTCGCCTGCCACTGATTGGCCAGAAAGCAAAAGCCAACAAACCACAGGAAGCAGGCCAGACCTGAGGAGGAGGAGGGGGATGAAGATGGATCAGAACTTTTATTTAAATTCACTAATATGAACCCCGTTCTAACAGTATATGGAAAGTCAGTTACTCTGTGAACCGTAAATGTTTTGTACCAATCAGTTTGTTAGAAACTGGGAGTGTTATAAATAAAAGTGTGGACCTGCTTGTGGCACAAAGACAAATGTCACCGTAATGCTGACAGATGACCAGATTAGTCCCATATGAGAGCGATACCAATCTAGTGTCAAACTCTTTCTTTTAGACTTCTCCTGATGTGTCACTAACTCTTTTATCTAAAGGTTTTCACGTTTGCTTTTAATGTCTTCTATTGACTATTGAGAACACAATTCTCCAGTCTGATGTTTATTTATACCAGAGAAGATGAGGTCTAGCAGGACGGCACGTCTTCTGTCCCTAATGCTGCTGATGGAGGGAAAGTAAGCATCCAGGATCAGGAAACAGACGCTGCCGAGGAAACAGGCCACTCCGATAGTAACGCCGTAGTTACAGGCGTCAGCGTTGTTGTTGAAGATGCAGAGCAGACGCTCGCTGCCAATGTTGATGTAGCCCTCGTTCACGATGCAGCTGAACACCACTATGGAGAAAACCTGCAGGGAGAGACACGTGGGCTGGTTTATTTTCTACCACGAACTCACAGTGACGTATGAATTCCTTGCATTCTTCGAACACGTCGCACACGGACACACCTGCACAAACAAACACAGGTGTGGGTGTGGATCAGGGGCGGGGACCAAGATAAAAGCTGTGAGTAATGGCTTAATAGGGTTAGATCATTAGGTCATAGATCATAAAGGTCATGACGTTAAAGACTTATAGAGGAAAATCAAGCCGAAGGTGGGCGACCATCTGCCTCGAAAAAAACATCCATCCATTAATTATCCTTACCGTTTGTCCTTTGGTCCCCTTGGTCGGGGGGGTGCTGGACACACCTATGAGAGTCACCAGTTAACCGCTAACCCTTAGCCACACGTCTTTGAACAACAGGAAGAAGCCTGAAACTTCACACAGAAATGCACCAGACCGGCCAGTGGATTCAAACCCAGTGCAGACCACTACAACAAAACTCACACGCTCCCCCAGTACCTCTACTGATTTGTCTCTAACAATGATTTGCGAACCAGAGAGGTGGAAGAAATAACCTGTGGTCCCTCAGTTAGACCTCCCTTATCCTGCTTATGTAATCTTATAGAAGGCAAATTATTCTGCGCTCTGTTGCTGTGTCTGTAATCAGTCGCAGTCTTTAACCTCTGTCGTACTTGTTCAATCACTGTTCTTCACAGTATGTCAAGCACAAAATCCAAACGCACCTGGAAAACAATCACCCCTAATTTATCAGAAATCTACACATTACACTATTTATACTATCTGAAATCATTGGTTTGTTCTTGTAGCATTAGACTTGCTTTGTTTCAACAGGATCTGGAAATTGCTTCTGACAAATCCTGCTGAACTGAACTAAATGCTGTTAACTTGTCCTTTAGTGCACATTTAATTCTGTATGGTGACTCCCAGCTGCACAGCATCACGACAGAGGGGTGTTCAGCTCGAAGCCTTAGCTCAGCCTAGACACAAAGAGCCTCCAGATGGTGACCAGACGCTGGTCCTGGAGCTCCAGACACCGGGCGGATCTTAATACGGACCCGAAATAACAGCGCAGCTGCTTAATGTTTCATTTCTGTGGGTCTTAACACGCTGTCAGGGAGAGAGGAGACAGAGACATGCAGACTGTGAATGGGAGAGAGAACGGGGCGGGGGGGGGGGTGCAGGTAGGCCCGTCCATTGATGATAACCACACACTGCAGAGGATGTCTTACCCACGACAGCAGTCTGAGGACGGTCCGGGGATGCATGAAGAAGGCGACCGGATCGAAGGCGACGCTCCCGGCCTTCCCGGCGCCGTACGCGCCCGCTGGCTCCATCCCCCCGGGTTTCTGCAGCCTCACGCCCGCTGAGACAACGAGAGCAGTCGGAGAGGAAGCTGCGCGATCGTCGGGGTCCTCCTCCAGCCTCCAGTGAAGTCACAGCGCGTCACCGAAACACACCTCAGTGTGTGACTTTATTTCCTAAGTGAACCGGGGGCAGGGATATGTCTTTGTTGCCATGCGCACAGAGGAAACATGACGATGATGTGACTATTTATATAATTAAAAGACAGAAAAAACACGGAAGTCTCAGTTTTACACATGTAAAGATTTTAGTGCAGAGAAACAACTGCAGGCCTGAGAGCAAGGATTGCTGTGTGTGTGTGTGTGTGTGTGAGTGTGTGTGTGTGTGTGTGGGTGGGGGGGTATCTGCATCACACAAACTAAAGAACACAAAGAAAACACAGCGTTTGTTTAGCCGCATCATTTAGAAGAAATACAGCAAAAAGAAATCCCCCACAATAAAATATAGGTAACCATAGCAACAAGGAGCATGTCCCAGCAGCATGTTTTATTTTATTTATTTCCCTATGCTTTACACAGGTACACATAAGGGGAGAAACCTTCAGACACAGTTTATAGCAGGTTTATCTAACTTACAAGTACAATACATCTGTGTTCACAACATCAACCAGGTTCAACCCGTCAGCCGGGCTCCGTGTTAGTCATCATTAGCTGACAGGTTTGAGTGCAGCATCTTTTTTGGCACATTCACTGTAACTTACTGTAGTTGGAGTCAACATCTCGTCTGGTTCAACTTTGATTTTCCAGAATCCAAACGAACTCAGTAAATTTAAATAAATGGAAAAAGCCCAGTTTTTATTTGACAGAAGGTTAATGACAGCTTGGATGAACAGATGAAACCTGATCCATGTTCATAGTGTACTGACTAAAAGTTCTGAGACACACACACGCACACACACTGAACTCTCTTTGTTCTCGTATTAAAGCTCATCTTTGGTTTCCTTTGCTTTTCTTGCCTCCTCAGCTTTTATGGCTTCGATGTACTTCCTCCTGTCTTCGTCTTCCTGGCAACACAAAGGAAAGACTATTATTTTTACCTTGAGATCCAGCTCTTTCACACACGTTGCTGACACAGATTGCCGATTTACCTTCACTCGGTCCTTTTTAGCCTTTTCCATCTCTTCCTGTACAAACTTAACCAGGTGTTTCAGTTTCCTCGTTCCCTCGTAAACCACCATCTGATGATAACACAGATATCACAATCTGAAAATACCTGAAGATACAGTGACGTATTTAAACCTGGAGATATAGGAATGTATCACATGTTAAATGAAGTTCAGATAGTTCAGGTTAGTCAGGTTTTCAGGGTAGAAATCAGATTTAAGCAAATGTGTGGCTCTGATCTAGTACAGAAGGTCTGATGTCCCTGAGTTTTATCCTTTGTAATGAAGCACACATTCAGATGAATTTGATCTGCTCATCGCTGGCTTGTTCAAGCACGTCAACGTGAAACTATTGTTCACCACTGCTCATTTACCATCCCTGAAGCATTCGCTGGAAAAGTGGGAGGACGGCAGCAGATGAACTCAAGTGAGAAATATGGACTGATGATAATGAACAAAGCTTCCCCTTCATCCTCTGCACTCACACTGTGAACTTTTACTTTCAGTTAGACGACGACGAGGGGAGGGAGTCACCAGAAATATGTACAGCAAGTCATTCCTGCCAAGTGCCATCACAGTACCGAGAGACAGCTCAACCGTCTTAAACCTCATGCTGTCAAGTGTAATGAGATCACTCTGTGTTGGGATTTGGTTTTTGAAAGTATAGAAAGTTAGGAAACTAGGAGCGCCTCATACCCTTTCAGCTTGAAGAGCAGGAAACAGGCAGAGCGATGGGTACGATCCCTGCATCGACATGTTGATGTCGTTGGCCGACGCGTCCAGGCGAGCGATGACCACATCCTCTTGATCCTCCAAGGCCTCAGCTAATTCCTCCCACAGCTGGAACACAGCGCGGGACTCTGGGCTGTAGGGCAGGTCTGAAATACAAGTATAAATCTCAGGATGTCTCTTCACAGCATCTTATGTGTACGATGATAAAATGTTGTTGAGTCACTATGAGTCTATTAAACCACTAGCTTTCTATAACCTGGGAATCAAACCAGTGACACCATGAAACTCAGAGCAGCCTCTTTCTCCGCCTGCTTCGCTACACCACCCAAACCTCCAACTGCAGCCTCGCCGTGCTACTGTCTAACGCAGGAATCAGGAGCGTGGTAGGCCATGTTACTGAGCATATTTAAAAGCACTACTAAGCATTTAGCAGGGGCTTTGAGGGCCGCAACACAACCATCAAGTGTCTAAAAAAGCCACAATCACTTCAAGAGGGTGGTGTTGTGTTGGATCAGATATTTAAAGAGAAAACCAATGTCAGTAAACGTTGCAGTCATACACTGAGTATAATATAATATTATCTATTTGCACCTTGCCCGGTGTGGTTGAATATAATTCCACCCTGGTGTTTACCAAAATATTCAAATCCAATTAATGAAAACAGTATTTACGTACAGAACAGGACAAAAACCGTCTTGTTTGGGTTGAAGGCGACTTTCTCCAGAGTCACTCCCACCAGCTCCTTCACTGGCTCCTTGTCCCATCCTTCAGGTATGGGCTCACTCTGCATCTTAGGCTGTTATCATAACATGCACACGATCACATCACACGTCAGGACACGCCGTCATCGTTTCTGCTCTACATCACACAAGATGCACCATGAGCATAGGTTACCTTAGCTTTGCCATCCAGGTAGGACTGGCAGAACGTCTGAATGGTCTTTTCATCCAGACTGTCGGAGGGCAGGTGATAGGTCAAATGGTTTGTCAGGTTAACCAATCGGATGAGAGGAGCCTCAAAAGTTCGCACTCTGAAATACTCCATCACTCTGCCGTTACGGGTCTCGTCCACATTCACCATCACAAACAAAATCTTCATTCACACCAACACAAACAGAGATGCAGCAACTGAAACTCCAACCCAGCAACAGAATAGTGCTGTGTGTGTTACTCGTGTGTGTTACTCGTGTATGTACCTTTAGCCTGAATTCCTCCGCAGCGCTGTTAAAGGACGAGTAAATCTCCTCAAAGTCTGCCGAGCTTTTGTTGACAAAGAGAAGGGCATGGTTTAACACAGGCGAGCCTAAGATCTGAGACGCTGTCTGGAAGAGACAGAGTAACACACAGGCTTTCAGTCCACATCAGCATATAAAAATATGGAGGAATTAATGGTGTCATGACCTAAAAACGCTAAATGACAGCAGCACAGCTGTATGAGTACAGGACTCCTACGGTAATGTATGACAGGCCTATGTGAAGCTTTTGTTGTAATGGAACAACTTCTTATTTTTCATATTTATCCAATGAGATATTTATGAGTCCTTCAGCAGATTCTTTCCCCAAAACAGATGATAACTAAAACAAAAACTGAAAGACGATTTCTTAAAATCAGCTACATCTCAATACAGCGACCACTGGAGCGGAGCATTTCCTCTAATGCATCATCTCCTCTACCTGCCCGGTGTACTCGGTGACTGGGTCCATCTGGTAGACAGTGATAAAGGTGATCAGCTCCTCTTTTGACGTCTGAGGCATCATTTTATAAGCCTGGATGAGCTTAGTCTGCAGCAGACAGACACACACACACACACACACACACACACACACACACACACACACAGAAGACTGCAATAAACTACTAGTGTTGAACTCAACATTCACATGTGGCAGAGTGATTATTTAAATCACAAATTTTTCCAAGCTAATTTTTTTCTTATTAGGATTATGGATGTCACGTCCATTTAATGTGTGTTTCTGAGTCTGATGATTGTTTTAAATATATACAATGTCTCATTCAAGCATTAATTTGTCAAACTTCATCATATGTTCTTGCTGTGAAATGTAAAATCATATAAAATGTTCAGAGCTTCAGCAATGTAATGTTAATTGACAGACAATAATTTATCCATTATTACATTCATTTAGTTTTTTAGCAAGCAAAAGTGTGTCTGACATGCACTTTTACTGCCATATGCTTCTTAATACAATTACAACCATTACCTGGTTCTGGGTTCTTCGCCTAGCGTCTTGTAAGCGTATCGAGCGTGGACTGTGTGTAAAGTACCTTTTTCAACAGCAGCACTACATCATGTGTGAGACCATATTTGCTGATAACTTCGTTGCTCTGTGTCACAGCAAAGCTAACGTCAGGAAGGTCAGTGGCTGCAGTGTAGAACACGCGGACGTACTCGTGCTCGAGCTCCTGCACACATGCAATCGTTAAGCTGGGGTGAAGTCACAGCATCAGAGACACAAAAATGAAAACACAGCAGCTTCTCACCTTAAAGAATCCAACGACCGTGAGCTCCTCGGAGGCCTCTGATTGGCTGAGCTCAGTGATGAGGTCAGCAGCAGACCCTGCTCTGCGTTTCAGCCAGGTCAAGATGGATGCCGAGCTGTGAGGGACTGAATCAAAGTTTAATCACAAACAGTTTTACCTTTAATGTTTCACTCAAAACCATGTGGGGAACACTTACAGTTAGAGTCCTGTAGTATTTGTCATTTGCACGTACCAGGGCAGGGAACGGGGTTATGTTTATCTCCAGAGAGATACAGTCTGACTGTTGGGGGACCTGTGGCATTGAGCTGTTTAGCCAGGTCCTTCTCCTTTGTCACATCAACCACCGCCAACTTGACCTCTGACCCCCGGAGTTCTGCAGCAGCATCTTCGAATGCTGCCGCTACTTGATTTCCTTCTCCAGACAGAGGAGTATCTGCGAAACATGCAAAAACAAACAGGCATAAATCCGGGGACGATCAGCATGCAGCCGTGGGAGGTGATTGTTTTATTCTCACTGTAAACGTGCAGCTGAATCAGGCTGTGTGAGTCCTGGCGTGTAACTTACAGAAGTGCACGAGGAGCTGCTTGTGTTTTCTCAGCGCTCTGTTGAAGTTGCTTTTCTTCAGCTGTAAAACTCCATCCTCCTCTGGGACAGATCTGTTTCGCTGTTGGTCGGGCTGTGAGTCAGTGGCGACTAACACACACGCGCAGCCGGCCACCAGCCCCAGCAGCAACAGTCTCCACATGACGATTCCCCCACAGTCTGACAAACCGGGTGCTGGAACAAGCTTGATGGCATGGAGGGAGTGGTGGAAGGAAGGGCTGATATGTGTGGGTGTATCAGTGCTGAGGTAGTAAAAGCTGTGCTTTTGTTATCTGCCGACTAAGCTCACCAGTCTGTAACTGATTAACCATCCTATCTAAGCCCTGCTGTATCTCTGCTATTGGCTGCTGCTCGTATCAACTGTATCACTAATATATTACAAAATGCCCTTTGCCTAACGCTGTGGGCCTGAACAAGGTCACAATGGAAGCATAAATCCATGTATGCTCATTTTAAATCAGTTCAGTGTGTACAGACGTTAGGAAAGAAATGCACCGCGCTGTAAAAATGAGCGACAACGTTTTTATTTACACATCAGTATGGGAGAGTAATAATAACATGACAACACTGAGAAAAAAAAAAAGTTGGCAGGTATAGTAAATTACATTACAACAGTGACAGGTAGAGAAGGTGCATTAGTCCGACCTTGCAGTGCAGACACTGCAAGGTGTGTCCTTCATCATGACCTTCTACTGGACCAGGAGCTTACACCAGGTACTGTAGAAGGTACACTGAGGCATTAAAGAGATCCTTTTTAAAAAAAACTAACTCTCACCATTTTTATTCTGTGTGTAAACGTTCAAAGTGTGTCTGCACTTTGAAGTGTGCAGAACTGAACAAAAGGTGCCACACAAATGACATTTGATGGATGATATTGTTTGTTGGTGATAAAGCATCCGCATTATTTAGACTCCAAGAAGCCGCCATCCTTTAAAAATGTTTGTGTTTAGACTTGTAATTCCAAGTTGGAGAAACCAGAACAAAATCATTTGGTGATTAAAAACTACAAACTCAACAAACATCTGGCAGCATGGCTGCTGGCCTGCAGAGGGGAGTTTCACTACCCTTCAGTTTTTATCTCCACATTAGAAAATAAGCAGCATCTCTCAAACAATCTCACAAACATATTCTACAAAATGTAAACTAAAATGAACGGTAAAATGTTCCTCTGCACAACCAAACTAAACCTTATATTAAGACTTGTGACAGCAATTCAGATAATTGAAAGCCCCTGTACATGGCAGTGCTGGCTGTTGGTTTCACTTCAACACAACAAAAAAAGAGTTCATTTGGCCGAACTTCTTACATCAGGTAAGAGAAACTGATTTTATTCCAACACAGTTAGAAGTTTGGAATAAAGTCCTGCTTCTTTGCCTGTTATCTGGGTTAGGACGTCCTGTGCAGCTGAGAACAGCTCCATGCAGCTCGAGTGTGAGAGCTACAGCTTATGAACTCATATTATTCACTGTATAAGGTGTGAATACAAGACTAGCTGTCAGGGGAACCGTCTCTGCATGGTGATCAGAGAACTTCCACTGCTACAAACTTTAGCATTGCATTAGCTTAGCATCAGACTCTTAGCTCCCCGCTGACTTTGAGTAAGTAGATGTGTAGAATAATTCTGTCTTAGGTCTGCTCTGTTTATACCAGGCCAAGGTAAATTCTCCATGTCTATTCTCCATTCAGGAGATTCTTTTTAATGTTTTAAAACTCGTTAGTTAAATGCTTCCTGTATATAATACATTTTTTACAGGAAGTCAAAAGTGCAGAAAGTGTTTTTACCTTCAATATATTAGAAATAATTATGAAGAATGCCTCACAGTGTGCAACGTGCCTGAACATACCAACCAGCTTAGTGTGCAGATGGAATATGATCAAAAAGGTAATATCCAAAAGGTAAAGTAGTGGTATTATATAGTCAGCCACTGTAAGTTATTAACGGGGATGTAACCCCTCTCTCAGGGTGCAACCTTCTCAACATATATTAAAAACTTATCACCGCCTAAATACACTCTGCACCCCTGGCTGTTTATCTACAATTTATTACAGTAATTATGACAAACATGTGAGTGATTTTTTTTGTGTGGACAACAGCAGTAGAACGTATCACTCATGTCAGTGTCATCTTCTGTAAGTGTGCAGATGGATTCCACACATGGGGCAGTAGTGATGTGCATCTTGGAGGTTACGGATCATTAATGGGATCAGACAGAAACCACAGACGAACCTGAAACATGCAAAAATACAGAAACAGACTCCATGCAAATGATGCTATGTCTGGCCCTAAATACGTGTGTGTGTGTGTGTGTGTGTGTCTCACCCCAACAGTGCGATGATTGCACACAGGCACCAGGCTGAACTCCCAGGCACATGTTTCACTTTGGTGATGACAACTTGGTGGCAGTGTGAACATTTGACCAATCCTGGGATGTTTGTGAGACATGTAACTAAGATAGGAACAGGTGATGGCTGGGTCACAACCACTGGGACTGCTGTCGGGATTTGTCTGCTGTTGAACGGCTGCATTACACCAACTGGTATTCAGGAGACACAGGAAGGACAGAGGAAGGTGTCAGAGAGACATAAGGACAAAGAAGATTGGATTGGATGTACTCTATGTACTGTATATTATTACTGTGAAAGCAATGTGCAAAATGTCGTCTACATACTTTGTGCAGTCGGATGGACTATAAGTCTATTGTTTTGGGGAGTAACGGTCGAAGCTGCCAGCACCGTCGGCGGGGTCAGGACAGGAAACTGATTTGGAGGGACTGTAACTGTGGAGAGAAAAACATTAAACAAACTTTTTTCCTGTTTTCATAATTACGTTGTGGATACTGGAATTATCTTTTATGTGAACATTTTACTGACTCATTCAGTATATACAGCATAGAGAACATGTAAATTAACACCCCTGCTTTTTTATTTTTGTTTGGGTTTAAAGAATTAATTAAATCAGTTGAATCCGATGTAGAAGGGACGAGGTGAGGAAGGGGAGAGAAAAATAAAAGGCACCCTCTTTGTAGAAATCAAAGCAACGGTATTTGGACTAATACAGATCCATCTAATATATTAACAAACCACACTGCACGACCACAATAATCTGTTTCTGTGCATCAAACTACATCAGCATGTGTACATATAATATATAGATTCAGGAATCTCAAATGTCTCCTCCTGTCTGGTTTCACCCCCACCCTGAGTAGGCTGCCCCGGTGGACAGAAGGTGTGAGCAGGAGAAAGTCTTTGGGTTGTAACACACAACACACATCACAGCTACTGCAACCTCTTGTTCTACTGTTTTAATTAAGTTTCCTTCAAAACCTAATTAATTTTCAAATGAGTTACAGAAATGTAATTTTACTGAGACTGTGTGCCGCCTGGGAGCACAGAGAGTAGAAGGAATTGAACCACTTTAATGTTGTTCAGGTTTTACCTAAAGGTCACAAGTCTTTACTGAAACAAACCTACACTCTGACATTTTAATATTAGTGATGACAGATGAAAGAGAAAACTGTCTTCACTCGTTCACTTCATTGTTTCTTCACTAAAAGACAAAAGGGCACGTTTAGCTGTGAACAACACAGCAGGATCTGATGAGCTGTGAAAAGAAAAAAACGAGCCTAGTTAGACGTTCTGTTATACCTGCTTCTCCATAGCTGGGAGGAGGTGTGGACGGGTGGGAAGTGCTATAAGAGGCTGGAGGCTGGTTGCTGAAGCCTGGAGCGGGAGGCTGGAGACTGGCCTCTTCGTATGATGGAGGATCCATCAGGAGATCCGGAGGTCAGAGGAGATGCTGGCGATAAGAAATACAAACAGGGAGCCAGGCTGAAAGCGAATCAGTTTAAATAATCTGTGATTTGCGACTGGAGAAGTTGACAGAGTTGAACACTTCACATCTATCATTATCAGACACCTGTCAGGTCATTGGGCGTCAATCCCCAGACACACCCTTTGCCTGTGACAACATCAGCCTGATGCTTCAATATGTGACCGGGGGGATTTCAGGTTTGTTTTACATAATATTTGTTGTTATGCACCTTTAACAGACCCAGGTGAAGGTCACAAAGTCTAGCAACAAAGCTGAATGAGACTGTAAATGAAATGCACCACGTTTACGCCCCTCAGCTGGCAACACATCAAGGTCAGCTGACAGCCTGAATGTACGGAATGACTTAATGGAGTTTTCCTCCTCTGATGACACTGACGTATTCAAGACGACAATGTCCAGGATGTCATCATCTCAGAAATTGATGTCTGTGTGCTTTGAGTCCCTGCCTCTGATGTTGGTATCGGCATCGACTGATACCAATGCCTGAGATTGCTGCATGTTCACCAGTACATACAAATACAGTGCATATTTAAAGCGGCGGTGTTGAAACACCGGCGCACACATCACAGCATTCCAGTGTAGTTACAACATAGAGGGAGCAGAGATCCTACGCTGTACGTCACATGTTCATAAGTCATTGTACAGGATCAAAAAAATGACGTGGGTTCTGGTTATTTAGGTTTTTAAGCAGGTCACAGTGTGCCTTTGTCAGGAAACAGTGAACACACACAGCTAATCAGGAATCATGAGTCTTCACTTTTCCTCTACCCGGTAGGCTTTAGCGCTAATCTGTCACCTGAAACTAACTGTGGCAGCATGAAGCACACCTGCCGAGCGCGGCCACGTTACTCGAGCTCACGTGGGACTCTTCTCACAGATAAACATGTTACAGGAGATCCAAACAGACACCATGCTGCCTCCACCCTAGACAAACTTCAACCTCACAGGAGTCACACGCGTCCTGCTTAATTAAACAGTGTAATATGTGGGAGATTTTGGAGCTGTGGTCTTACCTTGGTCACAACAGGAAACTCCACTGCCAGGAGGAAACCGGCGGATGAGAGCTGTGAGGTCACAGCCTGTTAAACCTGTTTTACCCGGGTATTAGAAACATTTTACTAACCACAAACCAGCCAGCCCAGTTGACTTGTTTACTCATTTCCAGCACAGTCACACTACACCAGAAAACAACACAATCCTGCTCGTGCATTATTAGATGGTGTCTGATGTGAACACTGTGTTGTACATTAAACCGCTACAGCCACTTGAATATTTTCTTTTCATGACACTTCACGCTACATTCATGTTGTAATGTTGTCAGAATTAACTGGAGGCTCTGATGTTTCTCCTGTGGAAGAGGGCAGTGCTAGAGATACCATTCATGTCATTGCAGTACCTGGGGCCAATGCTTGTTTTCTATAGTATAGGTTGGTAAGACAGAACTCACTGTTTATTTTTCTTTTCTTCTTCTTTCTCACTTTGATTGCTCCTCTTTCACACACTGAAAATATGTGAAAGGAATCAGGTGAGACAAGCCAGCACCAGAATTTCCAGGGTCCCGCAAAGCCATAGCTGAACTAAGAGGCTCTGCGACAGAGAAGTGAGTTGAACCTTTACTGTGTTTATTGTCTTGTGTCGTGGAGCTAACGCTTAGCTACAGCAGATTGGTGATTTTATTTCACGTCAGAAGTTTGACCTTTACGTTTTATGACGACCAAATATAAATTTTTTACTAATATTTGACCATTGAAAATGTGTTTGCTGTTTACAGTACAAAGCCATTGGGTTCAAAGTAAATAATTCCTCCGGTGTGTAACCCCCAGTAGCCAAATGTTTGATTATTTAAATGTTTTAGAAGTTGTTCCTTCCTTAAGAGGAATGCCTGAACAGCTGCCGATTATTACTTGTTTATTGTAACAATAAACATTATTGTGAAGTTTAACATCAGGGTTGTATTGATATGCACCTTCACAAACGTGCATATCCCCAGCATTGTTCGTGAACAAGCAGATTATTTGATCGTTTCTGTTTTTAAAAATTAATGTCATAAATTCTATATTATTATAAGCATGAGCCCATAAATGACACAAACTGCCCCACGTGATATTCAGAATAGAAACGTTTAAATAAAATGCAAAGTTGACTCAGTATAGCACAACAGTTTTAAATCCAAATTCATTTTATTAAGAAAACAATGGAAGATACTAGGTTGATCCTGATTGGCTGGACAGTGATGTTACAGCTCGTCTTTAGATGTTTCGTTGGTCGGTCCGTCCACAGACTCATCAGCCTCCTGCCAAAGGTAAACACAGGACTTTTAGTGAGGACACTGGAGCTACTTTTAGCAGAAACAGGGGTAAAAATACAAACCTTGCCATCATCATCAGTGTCATCGTCCTCCTTAGGTTTGTTATCTTCCTCATCTTCGTCATTATCCTCATCTTCCTCCTCATCACTTTCCTCTTTAGGCAACACTCCTCCATTATCCAGGAACTTAGAGAAAGTCTCCAGATCCCTTTTTCCACTGTAGTCGACCACCTGCAGAACAACAGAGCACAGGTGAAGAGAAGGAGGCTGGAGGGTTTAGTGTAGTTTAGTTTAGTGTAGTAATGATCAGAAGCTCTTTACAAAGTGAGTAGTGTGCATTTGTGTGTCTGTATGTGTGTCTTTGTACCTCTTTGTCACCAGCTGGGAAATATTTGATAGTGGGAAACCCTTGAATCACAATGGACTCCACCTCGTTGGCCGTGGAGTCCATTTTGGCGATGATGATGTCCTCGTGTTCGGCGTACTTTTCACCCAGCTGATCCCAGATGGGAGACAGTTCCTTACAGTGTCCACACCAAGGAGCGTCTGCACACACACACACACACACACACAGAGAACACCGTCACACTGTCATATTATCTCATGCATACATACATATGAGGCAACTATGTGTGCACTACTTTGTTGTGGGTATTTAGCAGTAAATATTTTAAAGAATAAATTTACTCTGCAGTTTTCTGTATACTGCTAAATCTAAGCCATGACCCCAGAGGGGGTGACAGTTTTCCTAAGTGATA
>JAUMHF010000001.1:4915804-4957997 GCA_032359275.1 Microctenopoma steveboyesi
AGTCTGCTCCAAGTCAGAGATTACCTTGATTTGTAAATTGCTCTTACACCCTCATTTCTTAGAATTGCTTTATCAAAATATATCAGGGAGTTTGTTAAAGTGTTGGCATGCTGTCATTGTTAGAATTTTTCTAATATAAACTACCGTTTTTGTTTTATAAAGGTTTTTGTAAAGGTATCCCTTTATGGTAGCTCACTCACCATGGTAACGTAGCTCACTCAGTGCTTCTGTGTCTTGTATTCAATTACATTGTTTATCAACATCTTTTTGTCAACTTTTCCTTTACATTCTTTCTTGACAGACCCACACACACACAGACACAGAGGCACACAAAGACACACACACAAACAGATACACACAGACACAGAGACACACAAACACACACACAAACAGATACACAAAGACACAAAGACACCAAACAGAGGTAACCACACAGAAACACACACACATTCACAAAGACACAGACACACAAACACAGATAGACACAGAGAGACACACAAACTGTCTTTGTACACTCTTGTCTCTTGTCAACGTTTTGTGTCTATTCCTCTTTGTCAGCTTCCTTACATTCTTTCTTGACAGACACACACACACACACACACACACACCGACACAAGCACACACAGATACGCACAGACAGAGATACACATACAAACACAGAGACCCAAGCAGACACACACAGAGACACACACACACACAAAGACACAGAGATAGACATACAGACACACACAGATAAAGAGACACACAAAGACACAGAGAGACACACAAACTTTGACTTTGTTCATCTTTGTTAGCTTCTTTACATTCTTTCTTGACAGACACACACACACACACACACACATAGATACACACAAACACAGAGACACACACACAGCTCAGTCGCTACCACTCTGCATTTCTATTTAGTGTAGTTTTTCATTGACCTTTACTTAGAATTCATGATCATTTCAAAGAGACACACACAAACGTCTGTCCTCACCCTTAGCATCAACCTTCAGAATAAGAGTCTGATTTTCACAATATGAGCCTTTTTATGAAAATTCACAAAAACAGCTTGAAAGTAAGATGCAAAGTGATAACTTATAATCATTTTGCACCTACACACACACACCTTCTCCACTCTGAGTTTAATATTCCATAATAAGAGTGTGATTTTCACAATAAGGGACTTTCTGTGAAAATCAGTAAATGAGGTTGAAAGTTAATTGGATATAAATAACTGATGATCATTTCACACAGAATGGTTCCCACCCTCAGAGTCAACTCTTACAATGATAGTCTTTTTGTAAACAGTCATGATAAAACATTAAAATGAGTTGGATTTTGATAACTAATGGTCATTTCACACAGATACAGATGTCGACTTTTTCACTTTGTCAGCTTTCTTCAACTTTTTGTTCTTGTCCTTTTTTCAACTTTGTGTCAAACTTTTGACTTTGTCAATTTCATTCATCTTTTTATCTTTGTCAACTTTTGTCAACTTTTTTCAACTTTGTGTCAACTTTTCGACTTTGTAGTTGGCGTCTTTTCTGCTACAATCATGCTCCCCCACACGATTTCTCCAGAAATTGCTAAGTCTAGTATTAACATTAATTTTATGCAATAAGTATCTGCCACAATTAAAGCATTAAAAAGTTAGTTTAGTAAAAAGACATTACCTACATGCATTTCATTCAATAACTCAGTAACATTTTCAGTTTACTTTGATGTAAAATTTATTTAGTCATTTTAATGTCTTTAATGTATAGTATAAAAAATAAACAATAATAAGACAGAAATATGCCAACTCAACTGAACAAACAAACTGACCTACTGAACTAAACACACAGGGGAACATATACAGTGGAGTGAAAAACTATTTGCCCCCTTCTTGATTTCTTATTCTTTTGCATGTTTGTCACACTTAAATGTTTCTGCTCATCAAAAACCGTTAACTATTAGTCAAATATAACATAATTGAACACAAAATGCAGTTTTTAAATGAAGGTTTACGTTATAAAGGGAGAAAAAAAAACTCAAAATCTACATGGCCCTGTGTGAAAAAGTGATTGCCCCCCTTGTTAAAAAATAACTTAACTGCGGTTTATCACACCTGAGTTCAATTTCTGTAGTCACCCCCAGGCCTAATTACTGCCATACCTGTTTCAATCAAGAAATCACTTAAATAGGAGCTACCTGACACAGAGAAGTAGACCAAAAGCACCAAGATCCAAAGAAATTCAGGAACAAATGAGAACAAAAGTAATTGAGATCTATTAGTCTGGTAAAGGTTCTAAAGCCATTTCTAAAGCTTTGGGACTCCAGCGAACCACAGTGAGTGTGTTTTGCTAAAAAACATCTCAATGATTGCCAAGACTTTTGGGAAAATACCTTGTGGACCGATGAGACAAAAGTTGAACTTCTTGCAAGGTGCGTGTCCCGTTACATCTGGCGTAAAAGTAACACAGCATTTCAGAAAAAGAACATCATACCAACAGTAAAATATGGTGATGGTAGTGTGATGGTCTGGGGTTGTTGCTGCTTCAGGACCTGGAAGGCTTGCTGTGACAAATGGGACCATGAATTCTACTGTCTACCAAAGAATCCTGAAGGAGAATGTCCAGCCATCTGTTCGTCAACTCAAGCTGAAGCGATCTTGGGGGCTGCAGCAGTAAAATGACCCAAAACACACCAGCAAATCCACCTCTGAATGACTAAAGAAAAACTAAATGAAGACTTTGGAGTGGCCTAGTCAAAGTCCTGACCCGAATCCTATTGAGAGGTTGTGGCATGACCTTAAAAAGGCGGTTCATGCTAGAAAACCTTCAAATAAAGCCGAATTACAACAATTCTGCAAAGATGAGTGGGCCAAAATTCCTCCAGAGCGCTGTAAAAGACTTGTTGCAAGTTATCACAAACGCTTGATTGCAGTTATTTCTGCTAAGGGTGGCCCAACCAATTATTAGGTTCAGGGGGCAATTACTTTTTCACACAGGGCCATGTAGGTTTGGAGTTTTTTTCTCCCTAAATAATAAAAACCATAATTTAAAAACCACTTCTTGTATTTACTTGTGTTATATTTAACTAATAGTTAAATGTGTTTGATGATCAGAAACATTTTGTGACAAACATGCAAAAGAATAAGAAATCATGAAGGGGGCAAATAGTTTTTCACACCATTGACACAAAAAGATGGTAACTGAAACAGCAAAATTGAGACGAGCCTTAGTGTTCTTTTTTCTTAAAAGTGGTTTGCGCCTTGGAAATCTGCCATGCAGGCCGTTTTTGCCCAGTCTCTTTCTTATGGTGGAGTCATCTACAAAAACTTCCAACTCAAACAAAATGCTACGGCCTGTCAGCCAAGATTACTTTGAACAAATACAAAAATTAAAACGGTTTCATTTACAACAATCTATTTAACTTATCCTTTACAACAAAAAAAAAAACAAATGCCACTCCTCCCACTGAGGTGGCCATCCATGGAACGGGCTGATTGGCGCTTCCTGCATATATCCGTCCTGCTTCATGGCACTCGTCCTTTTGCTGCACCCAACCCGACGTCTCTCCAACAGCTGCCATGGACTGTAACTGGCAACCCCAGCACTGGTAACTCAAAATTAAATCATATAAACCTGTGTAACAAAACTAAGGGTGTTCAGTGCATGGGGTTCACCAACAGTCCATGAGCTGTTTGGCAGCATATGCAGCCATCACAATGAGCAACACCGGTTGCCCCGTGCAAATCTTTGATACCCAGCAAGCAACTGACTGTATGCTGGTAGAATAACCATGTTTTGATTAAAGTTTGTTATGGCATGAAAATCTCTGAACTTTGTACATAACATACACAACAAGCAATGCTGCATTTACAAATTAGGATATTTAAACCCAAGTGCAAAATAATACTATATTATTAACTTTACCACCAAGCTGCACTCTAAACACTAAATTACCAGTCTGCGTTGAATTCATTCATGAAGTCATTATTGGTCGGAGGTCTCTTGATAGCTGCTCTCAAACTGTCCCAGAACCCGTGGATCTCATCGTCATCATCGGGCCACTTCAGGTACGTTCTGGAGTTCATGAATCTTCGCAACTTACAAAACCTTTTGGGTATGGTTTTCTAATGGGCTCCAATAGAATCAGCACAACTGTGTCGTCATTCTGGTCAAATAATCTAAAATGGCTATAGTCCAGCTCATACTTGCACCATTCACTCCTGACAAAATGCTGGGAAACTATGAAGAGTGTTTTGTAACTCTTCTCAATAGCATCCATGATGTTGTCCAAGATCCAGCCCCCAGGAACAAAATCTCTCTTGTGAAGGCAAAGCCGGAGAGGAGGCTCAGACTGCTCCAGCTCTGGGACCAAATGGGCTTCCACCCAACCAGAGTCCATCTCCCTGTAGGACACAAAGGCATCATACGCCAGCTCTGCCTTCACTTACTTTGGCTTCTTCTTAGCTCTCACCCAGGCCCAGGTCATCTTCATGTACCACACAACGCTGAGCTTGTGACACAACACTGCAATCAGTGCAAACACAGCCAAGATGACTGAGCAGAGTAAAGAAAAAGCTAAAGCTGTGTGGCACTGAAACACCGACAACCTCACATCAACTGCACTCTTTTCTCTCATTATATAAGGAGAGTCACAGATGTACAGCGTCAACTCGTCTGCAATCCTGACTCGATGTTTCCTCACGTCACTGGTCATGAACGCCACAAGGTCACATGAACAGACATAGGTGCTCGAAGCTGCCTTCAGACTCTTCAGACTATTATATTTATTCAGGTGGAGAGAGATGTAAGACTAGGGTATAAACCGCCATCCAGCAAACTACTGATCTTGTTGCCAGAGATGTATAACTCCTTGAGGAGAGGCAGTCTGATGTTAAACACGGTCAAATCATTGTTCGACAGATCGAGGACATCCAAACTTTCTGGCAGACAATGCGTCACCTGTGTTAAATGTGATGATGAAAGGTTTAAAAATCTGAGACTAGATGGCCAGTGACACGTCTCAGGCATACTTCGAAATGCATTGCCACTCATGTCAATGTGTTTAAGGTTGACCAGTTTGGTGAAGAGCTGACTGTTGATTGACAGCAGGTGATTTCTGCTGATATTGAAGATCTGCAGATTCCACAGGAGTCCTTTGCAAGCACACATCATTTGGCTCAGTGCAATATCACTCAAAATGTTGTCACTAATGTCCAAATACTCCAGCTTTGACAGAAGAGTAGATGAATCACACGGGACGGCAAACAACATGGAGTTTATGACAGACATGCTTTTCAACATCTTCATTAGCGGCTGTAGGAAAAAAAGGGCTGGAAAAGAGTAGAACTAAGGGACCTCTATGTTTTTGAGGACAAGAATCTCCATATGGCGCATGTTTGGAATATACCAGAATATTTTAATTGAATGTAATTGAATAAATTTGACATCTTCTAGTACCAACATAGAGACATTAGAGTATGATAGCAATAATAAAAGTGCAAAACAAGCTTCACTCGTCATGGCAACATTTTTAAAAATAATTCTCGAAGAGCCGCCTCTTAAAGCCACTTTGAGCAGAAACATTTGAACATCTGTGGTGAACTGCGTGTCAGTGAGAGCAAGCGTTGTGTTTGGATGTGCAACATCTGACAGAATGGCCATTACAAGTGCTTGATTGCTCTCAAACACACCGTTCAGACCAAGAGTAGCGGCTAATCGGACCAGTTTCTCTAAAACATCCTTCTGCGTAGTCTTGCAGATTTTTCCCATCAAAAACCAACTCTTCAAGACCACTAAGTCCCAAAAAGGTAAGGTCCTCCTAAATATAGGGCTCTCAATTTCTTGAGTGGCTGGAACAAATTTCTTGGTCCTAATGTTTCATATTTGTTCCCCAGAAGATTCAAGTACTGAAGGGAAGAAAGGTTCTTAAACCATCCGGCAGACAACGCATCTAGTTCATTTAAGGACAAGTCCAGTTTCTCCAGATTAGTCAACGGGACAAATGATTGTTCCTGGATTGATTTGATTTTGTTGTTACTCATGATCAGAGACTTTAAACTGCCATAAGTAATAAAATCCTCATTCGTGATCACCTCCAGTCTGTTGAACGAGATGTCAAGTTCCGTGATGAACTTCGAAGGGGCTGCAGGCACTTCCTTCAGGTTTTGTCTCGAGCGGCTATACAATGTTTTTTCATAGTGACACTGTGCTCTGGACAGTGAGAAGTTTCGCTGCATTAGCAGAAAGGAAAAAGCAAGATATGTCTGGATTCTCATCTGAAAAGCAAACATCAGAGCAAAATATCAATCACACTTTGAATTAGCTTTCACTGATAAGACATTTATCATTTCTAATCAAATAACACAAGTTCAGCTTCCTGTCACCTGCAGTTGTAACATTTCAAACACCAGCTTATAAGTTAAACTGTGGTTGTGAAAAGTAAATGCTAGCTAATCAGTAAGCAGGACATAAAATGAATACATTGACAAATGAATCTGTAATAAAAGGCATGGAGACAATAGTATTGGCAAAAGCGTACGTCATGAGCATTATCAGAAACTCTACAGAGCAGTGTGGCCAGCAGCAAACATCATGCTCCATAACAAAACTAAAATAGGTGAAATACCTTGATGAGTTTCTTGTGCTTGCAGTTGGAATTCCTTGTTCTTTTTCAGCACAGTTGTGGAATATATCTTCACCAACTTACGTTTTCTTTAGCCCTACACCAAGTTCATTATTCTGCCTCATAAGAACGGTGAGCACCACATACAGTAACAGTTCAGAACAACAAGAGCTTCCAGGCAAAGCTTTTGGGATTAAATCATCTCACAAACAGCAGTAGGTTGTCGGATTCTTTGGTTTCACAGTTTATTAGTATGCAGACAGCAGACAGAGCTAAAAACAGCATTAAGGGTTTGAGGTTCATCCCCACCTGCAACAAACCAAACCTCGTTTCCTGTCATGCTGCTGAACTGAAAATGGACATTCTTTAATTTTGACATTAAAACTGTAAATGTTTTTCGTTTGGCTGATGGAAAAATGCATTCTAATAAATAGATGTTCTACTTATGAAGTGCAAACCTTTGTCTGGTCTAATGTAAGGTGAAGTCAACTTTTTTTGCACCATCCTCTGCTTTATGACATTAAATCCTTTAGTGAACACATCTGTGTGCTCAGCACGTCTTAAATATTTTACAGGCCAAGTGAGAAGAAGATAATGAGGCCATAGGAATTATGTAAACTAGTGTTTGAGGTTGATCACCACCTGCAACAAACCAAAACCATTTTCCTGTCGTGATGCTACAAACTCCTAACCCTTTACTTTGTTATTTTAACTAATCATTTTCTGTTTGCTTAAAACTGCGTCAAAGTTTTTTTGAAGGTGACAGACAGAAATAACCAAGTTAAACATTTTATCCTGTCCTTAACTGTGTCTGGATGGTGGATATTTACAGAAAAATGGATGATTGTGGTGACTCTTAAAGCTTAATCAGATCTTTAAGGTTAACATTATCTACACTGAATCTAAACATCATCTTCCATATGTTTTGTCTCTTTGCATGTTCAGATCCTTTAATGTAGTCAGTGAATGTTTTCATCTTTTTAGTTTGACAAGTTGTTCATCACAGAACAAAAATCACATGTACGCTCAGGTCTCAACCTGCAATAATGATTGAAAGTTTGCACCACTAAAAGCCATCGCTCTCGTTAAACCACTAGTTGTGTTTAGCGAGTGTAGGAGGGTCTTCTATTAATTATGAGTCAGTTAAGGTGAGGCTCATAGACCCATGGACATAACTTCTCTGCATTATGATACGCTATTTTTGGTTGAGGATAATGATAGAGGATTTTAACCTGTGGACAAATGTTATTAAATAGGAGACGGACATGTTGTTCAAGTACAAAACCTTTTTTTTTATTTTCTATGATCAAAACTGCAAAACATCTAGAAAAATATACAACAAATGCTTAACCTTTCACAACATTTAACATTTGAAAATGGGAACATAAAAGAAAAGGAATATTCACATTTTCCCCAATAACGATAAAAGAACATTCATTTTTATTTCCTTTCTTTTACATATCAATTTTTATATGTTTGCAATTATTGTTAAGGTCTGCCATTCTGTTTTTTATTTTAAACATCTCCACAGTAGCCAGAGTCGTTGGATAGCTGTGAATTGGAGCTGCGGTTGGAAGAAGAGTTCCATATGTCCAGGTTCATGTGGGGGCCGAAGGGGTTGAAGCTGGAGTACTGGATAGGTCCACAGGGCTCCCGGCTGAAAGGAGAATGAGGAGGGGTGATGGGGGACACAGGGGACATTGGGGCTGATCGCTCACACTGGAAGTGGCTCTGGTAGTGCTCGCTCTGAGGTGTCCAGATGGATCCAAACAGGCTGGACATGGGGGAGAGGCTGCGGGTCCCCGAGAAGAACGGCTGTGGAGGACGAAAAGAGGGAAACGATCAGGGCCAGTTTATCGGTGCTACTGCAGCTGGTTTGTCTTTTCAGGCGCTGCTGTGCAGCACTAATGAAGCCTCATCTGAGCTCTATACTTCTGATGTTTCTAACCTTCCCTGTCAGTGCTCTGATACCACTGAACATATTCCCTGCAGTGTTGACCTGACTGCTGTTGTCCAGCTTTTAAATTTCGTCTCTCCTTTTCAGCAAAAATAAAACGACCTTACTTGAGTAAAACTTTTTTCCCGTCCTCAGCTAAAAAGTTATCTTTTCATAGGAACTGGTGATTAAGATGCATGATGTGTAACTGCAGCATCCTGTCACCCCATCACCTGGGGAGCTTCTCTGCTCGTCATTCTCTTTCCAAATGTTTTCTCACCATTTCTATACCGTTACTGTTAATTGAAATGAAAGCATAAAAGAAAAGGGGATCACTTCAGATGCAGACAACATTCATAAGCTTTAATAAAAAACATTAAAGACTTAAGTCTTGGCACTTGCCTGCTCTACCTGACTCAATTGCAATCACAAATTGTTTTATACATTTGTTGTCAGTGAAATGTGCAGTTTGTGACGTATCATATAATCAAAAAATGTATTTTACGCTGCATTTTATGTAGCTCTGGAGAAAAAGGCTCATTAAATGCCCTTTCCCAACAAGTACTTTGTCTTTGTACTGTGTCTGTTTTTAAATGCCATTACACAGCTTTACTATAATTATTCAACATATTGGATATTTAAGGCAGATTTTTAATATTTAATACAAACATAACAATATATTAACCAGTTCTAACATAAATTAATTTGTGGACAAAAAGTTTTAGCAAGCTTTCCTCAGTGTTGATTACGAGTACGTTGTACTGAGGCAGCTGAAGGAACATTTATGTACCGCAGTGTCTTTTAAAAAAAATAGTATGACAAGATAAGGTGAGCCGATAATACCGACTCAGGAGTAACATGAGTAAAAGCACACACAAAGTGCACACAACACGGCGCAAGATCAAGTATCAGAGCGACTGAAGCCTGAGGAAGGCGGAGCAGCAAATAAAAGGAGTTTATAAAAACCCACTTTCAGTATGACTGAGTCTATGAAACCGCACACTCCTTCCTCGTTTGTCCTCACAATCACTTCCTCCTAACTGTAAGACCTTGTTCTGGTCTCCGTGTTTCTGATCAGAATGACACAACTACAGTATTACATGTATTTAGTATTTTCCCATCTTCGTGTGAATCACACATTTCAACATTCTCTGCTCCTCTAATGACACAACAATAAAAATGCTCTTGTGTGCATTGTGTGCACGCACAGTGTAGATTACCTTTGAAATATTAAGTTATTTCACACACTCATCAAGTTGTGCTTGCTTACTGATTTTTTGTTTAAAGCATATTTGTTACACTTAAAATATTCAGATCATTATTTTTATTAATACTATAAAAAGATAATCCAGGTAAAGTATTATAGTCCAAAACCACCTTGCCTTATATAAATAATACTGTGTTTAAGACATTTAGTGTCACTCTTTTTCTTGACAATAGAAAAAACTGAATATATTTGAATTGTGAACTGTGGACCAGATAAAAGAAAAAAATTTGCAGAGCAAGCTGCAGCTCTACAACACAACAGTGAATAAATTCCACCTGACTAGAATAAAATGTCAGCAGCCAGATTCTGATTAAACTGTGAGTCATCACCTTGGTGCCCACACAATCCCAGGTTGAGGGCGATTCCTGAGGTTGTTCCTCGCTCCAGCTGGTCTGATTTCTGTGCGTGTTCTGGATGTCCTGCCTGGGAAAACCACTGGGAAATGTTCCATTACCTGCAAAATAATTACATAAAAAATGTTGAGCTGGATTTCAAACAATGCTGATAGTCAACACAGCTATCAACTAACTCCTCAAGTTAGAAATGAATGAGATTTAGCTGCGTAGGCAGTTTAAACATTAAACTACCTATGAAGGATCCATCCTCACAGTAGGTATACTGACTGTTGCAATGGTTGTTGGCACCGCTCCAAGCGAACCTGCATGGAACATTAGATCATTAGTTTCACCTGAATTGTCAAAAAGATTTTATGAGAGGCTCAGAAACACTCCTCCCTTGATGTGTAAAATAAAAAAGCTGCACTTCTTTTCACCTGCATCAGTGTTATATGATTTTTTGCCACTTGAGGGCAAAAGAACTCAACAAAAGGAAACACTGTCCATTTAAAGGCTAAACATAAAACACGGTTCCCTCCAAAACTATGACAATTCATTTGTTTCACTTAAAATTTGGGTCATCTGTCTGACAAACATCAGTTTAATGTTGACACCGTCTACACCTCCAGTACCTTTTGCTGGATTTCACAGAAAACAGACAATTAATTTACTGGTATTTAAAAAATACTTGATTAGTGGAGCGTTATAGAGAATTACTCCAAAATAAATTCTCAACCAAAGATCACCAAATGAGCTGCTGCTAGCTGTCCTTCAAACATACCTCTTCACACAGGCGTTCCTTTAAGCTCTGTTATTAGCTACTAACTGATTTATTATTAACCCACCCCACACTGTACTAATATTTACTGCACGGTGTACTTCACTACTTACACTGTCTTTATTATGCCCCTTTTAGTATTGATAATATATGTTTCTTTCATCTGTATGCTGCTGCTGGACATGAATAAAGCATGCGTCTGTCTTATTATTGGTTATCTATGGTGCTTACCCATTGTATGGCCTGGTGGTTGCTGGCTGAGGTATATAGGGCAGCGCTTCTGTGGTGTTGTATCTGAACTCATTGGTGAGGGGGATGGATGGAGCCGACCACGTCTCTTCAGAAAAATACTGACCGGAGAGGTCTGAGGAACGTGTGACATCAGAAATTAGGAAACGATGCAAAGGCTGTTAGGAGACCCTGTGCTTAATATACTGCAAATGTGTCCTTACCCATGTTTCTGTCCACTCCTGCAGCAACAGCCGCAAAACTTTGGGAAAAGTTGGGCGTGGTGGAATCTGGGCTTTGGCACAGGTCTTTACGGTACAAGCTGTTCATGCTGAACAAAGCAATAGTCGCCATTACAAAAGTGTTATTTTACATGGGTTCTCTCACAAAAAACCTGACACAGTCTGGACATTTCATACATTAGCAAAGAGAATAAGAACAGCATCAGTATTCAGAATGTAAATGACCCCCCTCTAAAAATCTTTTAGATATTTGGCTTTTTTTCTTTAAATTGTCAGTACAGACTGATAAATGGGGTTCATGCGAGAGCACGTTTCCCCAGAGGCTCAACCCACCATCAGAACCACAGCTTGTTTCTAGATGATGTGTGCTTGCTGACATACCTTTGAGCCTTATAGTTTGTATTCATAGCCTGGTAGCAGTCTCTCTCCACTGGGTAGCTGTACTGTGTGGTGTCCCCTGGAGAAAAAACAAAACAAAAATATAACAGCTGTACAATTCGGAGAAGGACAGTATGACTATAAAGACAAACACTGCAATACTGCAGTTTGGGTTCTTGTACTACTTGAAAATGTAGTATTGTGCTCCATACTTTTTCTAGATGAGGTAGTGCAGGCATGTGTTCGGGCATTGGGATCCTTGTCTCCCTCCACGCTGCTGGCACTGCTCCAGCTGCCCCAGCTCCCTCTGCTGGCCCTCACACTTCCTGAGGAACTGCCCGAGTCTGAACCCGACTCACACACTCCACCGCTGCGACGCTCTGTAATACACTTTCTTCTAGTGCGAGCGGGACAAACACCTGCTGGACATCATCAGGAGCCAGGTTAATATCAACTGTTCAGCTATTGTTGAGTTGGTTAAGGCACAGAAATTGGTGACCAGCTGTGAGAACACCCACCATTCTGTTTGAGGGGGTTCTCAACACTCTGTATCTGTTTTGATGTTTCGGTTTTGAAGCTGTTGCAGCAGTGATTCCTGTTGCGACTTCCGCTGATGTTGTGCTCCCCTGTTTTCCAATTAGGTTCTTTGTCCCTCTCTGGCATCACTAGCCCATTGTGCTCAGAAGTGCTACAGAAGGTAAAAATAATAACATACTGTTATGGATTACAAATTAATTCAATCATTTATTGTGGAGCACATCATGTCAGATGTTTAATGTAGTTCCAGGTTCAACAGACCAACCTTACTGTGCAGCATTAAACAGACTAAAGAGTAGTTGTAAAGTAAAGTGTGTATCCTACCTGGACACATTTTCTGTCTTTCTGCGGCGACTCTTTCCCTTTGTATTCCCTGGTGCAGGGATAGTCTCTGCACTCTGGGCCTTCTTTTTCTGACCTTTTGTCTCTCTTAGCTTGAAAGACAAAAAACAGGAAATAATGGTAGTTACTTTACACGATGTGCTTTAAATCAATAACTAAATGATATTAAACTGAGTGAATTCTGATGTAGGTACATTTCAGTACCGTCCTTACCTCCAGTTCAGAAATGTTCCTTCTCTGAGAATGAATCTTCTCTGCGTAGTGCTCCGAGCAGCTCTTCTCTACAGGGCTGCATACCAACAGGCCGGGACTTGGTCCTGGACCCACTGTTACATTATCTGGGAAACCAGCAGGCATTTCCACAGGAAATATAGCTGCTGCTGGCACTCTATCTTCTATAGTGCTAACGGGGTCTTCTTTAAAGTTTGTGGATGACTTTTTATCCAGGTCCCTGATGAAAGATGGTTCATTGTTGTTGCAGACATCAGGGTCTGGGGTCAGGGGAGCTTCTATTGTCAGGTCTTCATGCTCTTCATCCATCGTCACACCACCAGCTGCTGCTGTGGCTGAGCTGGACTTGTATTTCGTGTAATAGAGTGAAACCTTGTGTTTCTTTTGGGGTTGAGATGGGGTAGCCGAGGAAGCTTTCTTCGAGGACTGAGGACGAGGGGCGGGGCTGTTGGCTAAAGCTGGAGAGCCACGCCCCTTACCTTTGTCAGAAGTGTGACAGGTTTCCACATAGCTCTTACAACTTCCCTTTGTTTTACTGCCCAAACAAGACACAAAAACACATCTATGAATTATGAAATTTAACACTTTAGCAGTGTACATACACATTTCTGACAGCAGTGAACGTACTTTAATCCATTAGGTGTGACATTGTTTTCAGAGCCGTTGTCCCAGGACATGACAAAGTTGTGGTTGCTTCTGCTGCTGGGTGTGGAGAACTCAGTTAAAATATACTGAGCCTGACGGAAAGCCATCAGACACACGCCGAACAGGGAGAAGCTGAGAAAAAATGTAATTATTATCAGAACAATTATTAGATTAGAATAACCTCTGACACTCCTGCTCTTTACTTATTTCTAAACATACAGACATAAAGTGCACAATAATCAAAATAATTTCAATAAGTTCTTAGCTAAGGAGAGAGCCTTTAAGTGCTGTTTATTAACATTTTTGTGGTTGTACCAAATGTACACACAGAAATTACATAATACCATAAATCAAAAATATGCAGAGATTCTAGAATGACAGAAAACACTAACCATGTGAATATAAGGGTCACCACCCAGAAAGTTTCCTCCCAGCTGGGACCAGGAACCACCTGAGCACAGAGAGGCAACATGTGGTGCGGCAGCGTCACATTCAGGGTGAAAGGGAAAGAGGTGCCACGTGATGTCACCAGTGTGAGGTCCCTAATCACCCAGGATGAGGTGAAGTCTGGGGTGAACCTAAAGAAACAGACAAAGGAGCAGGATAGGAAGATAAATGAGGGAGCGACAGAAGATTACGATAAAAAGGAAGTGGAATTTATCATTTTATTATATTGAGATTAAAATATTGCAAAAGCATGTAAAAAAGGAAGTGAGACAATGAGACAAATGAGTCAACAGATGTGAGCACTGCGAGTCCAAATGACATCACAATCTTCTAATTTCTAACCGATGGCGTAAAATATAGCAAGTAAGAAACATGTAACATTACAACATGAAATATGAATAAACAGTTATTTGCTGTAAGTACTAAAGCAGCTAATAATTCCACTCACGCAATAGTGATCTCAGAGGAGGTGTTCTGACTGAGGCTGAACGATTGACACTGCAGCACCTCAAAGCCAAATCCCTGACACTTATACCCATTAATATTCATAGACATGACCGTCAGTGGAAGCTCTCCTGCATTCTCCACCTTGAAACTTTTTCTTATGGCAAAAAGTGGCTTGTTGGTGCGGAGACCTATGGACGCACAAAGTAAGAACTTTACTACTTACCTACAAAGGAAATATTCTTAACAACAATTACAAAAAATGCTCTGATTTAAATGTAAAAAAAGAACATTCTTACCATCACGACACTCCATTAAAGTTGACTGGGGAACATTAAAGCGCAGAGAGGCTCCTTGACCAGGCAGTTTGCCTCCAACTCTTAGCAGCTCTTTGGCCCCGTGGCCGCGCACCATCAACATGTCAAACACTGTCAGGTTGTTCCTGAAGAAGAGAAAGGAACACACACACACACACACACACACACATTAAGGATGTTTGATCTTTACTGATGATACTCAATGATGTATCAAAATAAAATACTAATGTACATTTAAAAAATATTGTTTCTTTGAGTGGGCTACAATACCTAATAGCAATAGCAATAAAATAAACCTCAACTAAATGTGTTACCAGGTAGGTTTTTAAGCTGTGAGAGGATAAAAAGGTTATTCAACCATTTACAGTTTTAGTATTATAGTATTAGTATTATTCAATACTATGCTCTTCATGATTAAATACATTATGTTTTAGGAAAGAGTAAAGATGAAACAGAATTGATTGAACATTTATAATATGCTTTAAACAACAACAATATTTTACAACCTTACCTAATGATGAGAATGGTAGTGGTTGGCTTGTGTTCAGAGGGAGTAAAAAGCAAAGCAATCTCTCGGGACTCCCAGGGCTGCAGCAGCAGACGCAGGACACCTTTTCCTGTTATGTCTTTACCATTCTCACTTGCCTGAACACAAATAAAAAGTAAAATTGATATGGAAGACAACATAAACAACACTGGCCCATAGCAAAGATGTTGGTAAAGTCAGATGCATACTGTCAACCAAAAGTCAGTGAGTAAATATTAAGAGGCATTAATTCAACAGGACTGTTCGAGAGATTTACCTTGGGGGAAGACGCCAACAGAGAAAACTCTGTGGTGCTGATGTTGACAGAGAGAGGGCTGATGTTAAACCTGCAAATCAAAACAAAGAAAGACTTTGTGTCACAAAATAGGTGAAAATAACTTTTTAATGTAGTATAAAACATCCACTCTGCTATGCATACCATTTGGTTAAGAGGTCTAGAGCCTCAAGGGGGGCGGGGTACCGGGAGAGGATTTGAATCTCCACAGAAATGACTGAAGATGTGGGATTCTTCAGCATAAATGTTTTTACCTGAAACAGATCAAAATACATCTCCTATTAAACACACGTCACAAGTAAGTAGAAGTTCCAAATCAAACCATCACCTTTAGTGAAAGTTCTTTAAGAGTTGCCTACCTTGCTCTCATTGACGGGTGTGGCACCAAAGTTCAGAGGAGAGGACGTCTCTAGAGGGAGCCTGGGCCACCTTCAAAACAGAAAAATCACAGTATATCATGCTATTTCTTCATCGTGACCAGCTACAAGGCTCACACTAGCATGGAAAGGAAAGCTGCGTGACTGACCTGCAAGGCAGTTTGTCTTTGTGGTTCTGCCATCGAGAGCAGAGTTCAGCAGCCAGCGTACTGTCAATAGCCCACAATGAGGGGGAAAAGTCTGGGAGGAGCGAGCGCTGCCATTCTGAATTACCTGATGTGATATTTGGGATGACAAAAGAAGAAATTAGCAAACAAACAACATACTTCCTCTCTCACACTTGGAATTATGGCCCTGCCATACCTCACCTGTTTCAGACAATCTGAGTGGGCATGGTCGTCCACACTCTTGTTCCACCTCAAACACCACTTCCCCGTGCTGACCAAATGAATACACTGTCAGTTACCACATCTCATCCTGTATGCAGCATGTCAAACACTACAGCTGCTCTTTTACCTTGGAAGATGTAGAATGAAAGTGGAGGGGAACGTGCAGCGCAGAGACCAGGCTAGTATCCAGAGTCAGGGTGTACTGCTGGTTGACGGGCAGGACTCTGCGTAGTAGCTGGAGGGACAGAATCCGCCAGCAGCCCTGGGGAACTGTCAGTGGACTGCTGAAGTTCATCACCTGACAGAAAGGGGGCAGCAGACACATAATTCACAACGCTAATTACCATTCTGTAACTGTAATCATTGGGATAAATGGGTTAAATAGTGTGTCCTGTGAATATAACAGAGGAGTTACTGATTATGATTTCACGTGTCCTTTCATCACGTGACACAGTGGTGCACACCTTCATTACTCCCTGCAGCTTCTGTGGGAGAGTGGCGTTAGACACTGTGACAGGGAGGAAATGGGAGTTCGTCAGCCATAAGTCCACCTGGTTGGCTTCTCTTTGTTTTACCTGGAACAGGCTGGACAAATTTGCAACAGTCCATCTGGAAAAACAACAAAAATGACATAGTAATAGTTAATATCACATATACATATATCTGTGTAAAAGGACATAACCCTTCTTCCTTATTACAGCCTGTTATTATATATAGCAAAAAGCCTTCACATCACCTGTCTGTGATATGTAGTCCAGGGAAGATGTAGTTTGATCTGTTTCCCATGACTTTTAAACCGATATGACTTATGCATTTTTCCCCGTGGCCTGGCACTGAACCTGTTATAGGGAAAAAAAACTTTTCATTTACTTTTCCAACATATTTGGATCAAATGCTTTTGAATCTAACAGAAATAACATGGGGAGAAACAGTTTGAAACCTGGGAGAATTTACCTCTACAGGACAAACTAGCCACATCAGTGAAGTTTCTTGCTTCTGGTCTCAGAAGAACCTGACGAAATCCCATGAGGGCCTTCTCTTTTGATAACACCTGCATGTCCTGCAGTAAAACATCTCGTTAAGCACAAATAATGATATCTAAAGACCTTAACAAAAATGTCTTTATATACCTTCACATAGAGCTTTTTGCCTCCAGAATTTAACATATATACTCCTATTTTTGTTTCCCCTGTGGAAAAAGTACAAGCAAAACACATATGTAAGTACAGGAAAACATACTTATCAATAGATTTACAGGGTTGCAAGTGATGCTTACATATGTGCAAAATCGATATTTTCCTGCTTGGGACAGATCTGAGTTATAATCCTTTTGTAAGTCAGTGAAAGTAGAAGAACAAAGAAACTAAACAGCAGCATCTGAACCGTGGTAACTGTATTATAAATATGATATTTCTCCTTCCTCAATTAATCATTTATGAACGACAGTCACAATAAAACTGTATGGGTTCTTTCAGAAATGCGATACAACGCGGTGACACCCACCTACTGCAGCCTGTCCAGCAGTGGGGGCCACCAGCAGCACCAGTATGTGCTCAATAATGTAAGGCTTGAGCTTGTCAAGCTCAGCAGGCCGGTCTCCACGTGCCGTCAGATTAATCTGCAGACTGAGGCGCTCCTCACTCTGGAGGCAGGACCCCTGGGACGGGACAGGAAAGGCATACCAGTCATAAACCAAACAAGGGGGGGTTAAAAGGCAAAAACATGAGAACAATAACGAGCAGAGTGAAGTAAAGAGACACAACAAGAAATCCCAGCTTTGATGTTGAAAAGAACGACCAATGTTGATGGGGAAGTGTGAATTATTTCCTCTGCTCATGATTACCATTAAAACAATTAAATTACATACTGTTTATTGACCGAAAAAGGCACACAGTAACTTGCTTACACGCCAACCCGCCCACCCTGTGAATAAAGATTCTACTAAAGTGGAGGAGTATGCATATCTCACTCCAAACCGCTGATATTTGAGTGGGTGAATCCCAGCTCGACTACCTGGTCACAGATATCCTGGCCTGACCCTTTTAACTGCTAACTTTCTGTATGGCTCATTTACTCTGTAAGCAAATTCGACACCAACCAAGGGCCAGTTCACATTTGTTCTTGAAAAAGAACTGCGGAGAAGGTCCGTCATAAAATGGTCACAGCTGTGACACTCGTGCAACAGAGTGAATAAATGATTTCAGTTTATATAATTAGACAGTATAGATTGGGTCCGGCCTGCTGCTGTGTCTTGCATCATGTGTATTGCACCACATGAGCACTGGGATACCTGCGTCAATTACTTAGTCCCTCGAGAAAGCAATTAAAAGTCTGGCAAGAGATTTCATCCTCCTCTGGGGTTGTGGAGAAAACAGAAGGCGCTCAGATAACGAGCCCGGCTCTCTGTTGAAGTTTTACACCAACTGGCCTTCTGCTCAAGGGAGTAGGCGTGATAAAGCAGAGAGAGAGGCTTTGCTCCATTTTGGCATAATGGGAACAAATTAGCTTTTTAAAGTCTGCCTGCAAACTCAGGCATGATTGTTTTCTATTAAACATAATTGAAATGAATGAATTCAAATATTATTTCTCCATATTAAAGAGGAGGAGAACCATTATTTGGACAGAACCACTTTAATTCTGTACTGAGAAACAAAAAGTAAGTGAAACGTGTAAGTACTGAAATTTTAAATGGACCATCTCTAAATGATTAATATAAAAGTTTGCCAGTGATCATTTATATCCATTAGATATAGTTGATGAAAAGTAATGAAAAGTACCTGAGGACTGTTGAACAAACTCTGCAGTAAGCTGCACTCCAGGAGTAGACCCAGTATAGTGATGTTGGAAGCATCTTCCTGCAGGAGAAATAACATTACATGCAGCAGTCAGTTGAGCAGCTTACTGTAAACAGAAAATGAAGCAGTAAATTATGACAGCTATGACAACATTTTTGCTAAGCTTTTCACTCATCACCTGCCAGCTGGTCTTAATGGCTTACTGACTAATATCCCCTTTTATTGATCATTACAGTGGAACAGTACCACTCATGTAACAACAGTGCATCAGTCCACTGTGTTTTATAGCAATTCAGTACTTCAACTGAGCAGCTTTGGTTGATTTGCTTGCTTGATTAGTGAGATTAGTGTGCCAGCTAATCTCAACACACATTGAGTTATTTACGCAAGTTTGAATAAGCTATCGTTTCTCTCGCTCAGAGTGCATCTGTTTTTGCAGAAAGTGGATTCGGGTGTAAATGAAATTTCATGTTGTGCAGCTATAGGTCCATATCTACTTGATTTGATCTGAACCAGTTAACTCTGCCTGCTGCTGAAAGTTGGGATCCAATGTCTATCCTTGCTTTACCTGCATTAGTCAGACTGGTTAAGATAAAATATATTGTTATATTAAGGATTATTATTTTAACATGCATCTCCAGAGTTTGCCAGTTGGGGACCACTGTTCTATACCACCTACTTCACATTTCTGTAACATAATTAAATGAAAAAAGTAACTAAGGCTGTAAAATTGTTAACAAGTATTTTTATTCAGTGATCTCAACATCCCAAACCAATTTGTCTTCATGTGGTCAATGGTTGTTGGGATAGCCCTGTATTATGAACTAGGAATAAAACACCATAGTAATTATGTCTAAACTGGGCTAAGTTCTTCTTGCACCCATGCTGGTTTAAACTAAATACCACTGGAGGGAGCACCTCTTTTTATCTGCCAATTTTCACATAAATCTGATAACATCCTAAACACACTTTCTGATTGAAATTCACAATTGCTTTCTTCTGCTATGATTTAAACTCATTTATTGAAACCTTTATCTGGCAAACACAAACATTATGGCATTATAATAAGCATTGCTGAAAACTAAAGCTAAAGAATTAAACATCATGTTTTATGTGAAGGAGATATTCAAAGACTTGAATTTACCTGACGTTGACGGAAAAGTATGCTAAGTACACAGTGAATGATTTAACCATATGTTAGGGAGCTTCTTAAGGAAGAAAAGATGTCTGCATTTAGCATAAGCAGCAGCCGTCTAGGTGATTGTGAGAGTCCCCCAACACTTGGCCAAGTTGACATTTTGCAACCGCCACCACACTTTCAGTTGTGGAGGAGAGGACTACTTTCAGATAGCTTCATACAGAGTTTCACAGTCACTGGCTTGTTTCTAAAGCTAGGCAACTATTTGTTTTTGGTTTTCGGTGTGAAACATTTTGGTGGGAATGAAAATTGTTCTTTGTCTGCGGTTATACTCTACAGACCATTTGTAACCAAAAGACAAGAAGGTTTGTCAGCACTTTCAAACTACCTACACAAATATTCAGTAAATTTGTGACAACAACCGCTTGTCTAGTGTGCTAGTGTGTATGACAAAGTCTGTATGTATGAAGCCATCTGTTTATCAGGGCTGGACGGAAAAGGGAAATCAGCTGTTTCCAATGATGAGCTATTTACTTAAAGTGGTCCACACAAACCAACACACAGACATATAAATACAAACCTGAGTTTGGGTCAGCTTAATGCTCTGTATGTGAGGGAATATAAGCAGACTATCCTTTCTTTGGACAGACTTTAATGAACCCCGGTGAACTCCCACACCAAATACCTGGAAAAGGAACAGTTAACATTCAGAATACGATTCTCCACACCATGTGCATTATATTAAGTCCAGGAAGTAAACAAGCAAGCAATAGCTTTTTTAGCTTGGATAAAAAAAATACAATCTACACTGGGTTAAGTTTGCAGATTTTAGTAGATGTCTCCAATTTACAGTGTATGGCAACTGTAGTTAATTCTAATTTTAAAATAAATAGCAAATCTACTGATAAACATAGTCCTAATATGTGTATAGATGACTATAGATGGTAAACATACTAAATCATTAACAGACAGCTGTAACTGGCCCAATAGTTTTAAGATGCTTACTTAAAATATTTTTTAAAGATACATATTTATGTGAGCTAAATATAGCATTCACAAAAATGTATCTGAGCATAAAAAGCCTTTAGATCAATTAAACAGAAAGGGAAGAAATGGGCAGATACAAATCGTCAAAAGATAAAGGAGAAAGAGAGTAAAATACATGTGAAAGATCTGTGTTATTGAGCTTAGTGGCAAAGAAACATAAAGGACTGAAGTATTTAGACGACTCTGAAAAATGTAAAGGGAGTGGCATTGTTAAAGGCTGTGCATGGGAATCCAAGTATCTGCATGTCTGGGCGTGTTTGCGTGCCATGAACAAGTACATGTGTGAAACACTGGGAGGGAGGTTTAATAGGAGCTGGGCAACAATCAAAACATAACACAGACTTCTAAAGCTCTTGAAGTAAATTTCCAAAGTTAAATCTTTCTTTGCAATCCAGCTTTAGAGAACTAACACTGTAAACGATCCTAATCCACTGAGTATAACAAACTGTACATAAGCAGTAAATGTCAAACTGAGGTCAGATACACCCTGAAGTGGCTAAAGCAGTAGCAGAACCAGTTGGGATGAAAAACACAGACTGAGAGACCGTGCTGAATGTAAGCCAAGATGACACAGACATCTGGAAATATGTGAATTAAAGACCGTAGACTAATCTCATCATGTTGGTAATGATGAATTAAGTGTACTAAGGTGAAAATGTTACACTTATAATATATAAAAGCTTTTGTACAAATGTGCTGCTTAGGTGAAACTCACTTGTGTTTTTAGCTTGAGGCATAAGTGAAGTACTACTCGTTTAGCAGTGACATACTTATGAAGTGTGTAATTGACTATTTAATAGCATATAAAACATGATTTTTCACTTCTTTTTTTGTGAGCATGTGGGATATAAAAAAAAAACTAAAATCACGTATGCTGGCAAAGTTCTGAGCAGCAGCTATTTTGAATCACAATAAGAAAAGCTTGTTATGTGGTAATAGGACTAACATGCGAGTGTGTGGCAACAGAAGATCCACATACATTATTTGGGGTTTCACTAGCATCACAGCCGAACATAGGCCTTTACTATACAGCAGGTGTATTAATGAAACTGACCTGGTATGACAGTAGCCCGTGGGCTGATGTGTTTATAAATAATGTGTTTTCTACATTGCCCTCCTCAGATGGGAGGAAAATTAGTTTAAAAGATGCCTTCCCTCTGGGTGGGATCACCTGGGAGAGATACATGAGAGAAGATGTTATTTTAACCATATTAATAACCATATTATTAATCATTACTTGAGAATGAGGTGCACAGATGGAAACTTACTCTTCTGTGAAAGGAAGGTATGTAAAAATGCCTGCTGGATGTAAACATTGACAGCAGTGTCACAGGAACTTCCTGGCTGGGGTTGTGTATATATATGGTTTCAGCTCTTGGCAGCCACAGCGGCCTGTAAAGACAGACAGAGCAACTTCATAAATAGCTGAGCTTTTGGCTCGGTAACACCATGATGAACTTTCAAAAAAGGAAAAGTCAACACAAATTTCCAAACAGCATATGTGAGATTTCTATTTAGCCTTGATTACACTAAATTTAACCCTTAGTGTTAATAAATAATCAAAGTGGTTAGTGTTCATTCAAAGCATTGACATTTATGTTCAAATACACATAAAACAATGTAACAATCATATATTAAATCTTATACACGTTATAGAGAAAACTAGCACAGAAGAAACAGATTGACATATTTACTTCTGCTTTAACATCCCCCAGACGTTTATTTATCCACGCATCAGTGATTACAAATTAGAGATCAGTCACTGGATTAAGTCACAGGAGTTTTTCAAAAGTTATTTTGCATTCTGGTATTAAGGGGAACCTGTAAGAGGAGTAACCCTTGTCCTGTCTGTCAACAGATGAGTTGACTGAAGAAGTGTGAGCACTTCATTGTTAATAAAAGAAAAGCCCTGTTGTCACAATACAAATAAGCACATAAGCAAGGCTATGAATAGGCTTTGGGTTGCATCAGCTCAAAGGTTGGTTTTAGCCAGATGCCCTATAATATATTGTGGTGACAGAACTTTTTTTCCCTTATGACACTCAAACAAAACCTCTCTGTGTGCATACAACATTCATAAACATTATGGCTGAATGAGCTGGGATCTGTGCTGCTTTCATACGAGTCAAATTTCTATTTGAGTGGGTGCTGGAGATAATCTTGCATAATGCCAGGTGTGTGTGCATGACTCAATTTAACAATATTTTATCCTCTGACTATACTGGCTAAAAATAACCTCAGTAAAATAAAATGCAATCGAATACAACAAATGATGACAAACTGAATAAGCTAAAATAAGTAAACACCTTGAAAAAATCAATCATCAATGTCTTGAATGCTGTGCCTAAACTACAGTACATATTAACCTACTTAAGCTACAAAACATAACAGAGATAACCAATTTTCCTAAAGTGACGAAAATAGTAAGCTAATGATAAAATGCTTGGAAGAACGCACACCACACTCACTCATTATTGTCCAAATGCTTCACAAACACTGTTGTCACAACACAAAGTTGGCACTAATTTCACAAATAGTAACACCACTAAACAAGTGGTAATTTTAACTCTGTGCTGTTTGTAGTAGTTTAAAGATCAATTGTGGGCCAAGTACCAATGCTCATCTTTAACTTCATGGAATAAAAAAAATCAATAATGGCTTTTTAACACGAGATAAGATTGTGTTTTAACAATAATACAAACAGAACAGATAAAAGGCACATCCACTAAATACCAGTGGTGTCAAGTAACTAAGTACATTTACTTCGTTATGTACTTAAGTAGATTTTTCAGGTATCTGTACTTTACCCGAGTATTTATTTTTCAGTTGACGTTTTACTTTTACTCCCTACATTTCTAGAGACATATCTGTACTTTGTACTCCTCACATTTTCCGAAACGTCTCATTATTTCCATTATGAAAACAATGTGATGAAAAAGTTGTAACAAAACGGGAAAACTCCACCGTGTGGACAGAAAAAAGAGTCATAGTGGCGATAAAACACCATCATTTGTTTCCAGCTGCAGCAAACGTAAAGAAGAACATGTTAACGTAAATAACGTTTCGTACTGCTCATACATGAGATCTGTTCACTTCAATCTAGTTATGCTCCAATCGATCAGCCATCAATCAATATCGGACGATTTCTATTAAAAAATATAAGATCAATGATCACTGATCAGGAAAGCTGATCACCTGTAGCACATATTTTACGTCATATAGAGTGTGGTGTAGCGTCCCCCTCCTACTTTCCTTCACGCTGCAAAACACTACAGACTACAGACCTGTTCTTTGCAAAAGGAACCTGAAATAACTTCTAATGTGATCTGGCACTCTACAAAAAGTCTAATTAAATAAAATGTACCTGACTTCTTGGGATGGGGGGTGGGGGTGTAATCACACACTTATTACGTGTCAGGGGTGGGGCACATGGGGCGGGAAACATGGGGGTAGTTATTAAAAAATAAACATAGATATGATAATAAGCTATGTCAAGTCTCATTCTGGAGCATTATAATGTAATACCGCACATAACACACCAATCTATACCTATAATCATTTAGAACATTTACAATCCATTCATATTGATGATATCAGTGATCGGCACTCATTGTTGATCGTATGGGAATCGGCAGCAAAAAACCTGAACATCCAGAGGTCAATCTATATTATCCTGTAGGGCTACGACTATCGAGTATTTTTGGATTTGAGTATTCTGTCGCTTTTTTCAGCGATTATTTAAGTAATTGGATAAAATATGTATTTATATTTATTTATATTTTTATTCATCTTTGATTACTTTGTGCACACCACTTTGTGATACCTCAAAACACATTAAACTGATTTACTACTATGTAACTAAATCAGTTTACTTAGTTTACATATATACAATTCTAATTAAAAATAAGACGAGCCAGAAATCTGTGGTCAAATGGTTAGAACTAAAAATAAAACTGGCCAATTCCAGGTAAGAAAATTGGTGGTAAAATGCCTTTTAACATGTTTACCCTTTAAAAGCCTTAAGTTTTACGCTATGATTACCAGACCTTGACATCGTCAACATTTGAAATGTTCCATCAAGTCTCAATCTTTCATTTCCTGTTTGTCTGGGAGGGTTTGATTTTACTTTCATTTAACATCAAACACATTTGCAGCTATCAAGTTAGGCAAGTATGCAGTGTTATGGATTAATCAAGATTAAATACCATGTTCATGCTTATTATGCATGAACAAATTAGCACATCACATACAGTCTATTGTACCCACAAAAAAAAAAACCCAAGAAGTATGTGTGTGTGTCTTTCTGCTTTAATCTGAACCGCAAATACCCACAGGCAATTAGGTTTCAGTGTCCAAATATTTATTCAACACTATAACAAGTTCTGCTAATTTGTCTGGTTTCTGAATTCCAAATGTATGATGTAAAATATCCAAATTCTGTGGCGGTTTGCTTTTAACAAGGGCATTGGGACTGCTGTCCAACCACAGCATTACATCTGATATTCTGGCTGCTAGTGGGGAAAGAACGCAGTAAAATCTGCAACCTTTGTGACAGAGGTCAACCATCTCTAATATGTGCCTAGACGCTGGGAAAGTGAGCTTATTGCCATATTTGGATATCCTGTCTGTTCTTTAATGTTGGGGCCCCCGTGCTTTATGAAACCTTTCCTTTCCGTAGCAGCAACATACCACATGGTATGATACAACTGTCCTACACCTTGTCCTTATCTCCTTTATCATGTCTGCCTTGTTTATTTTTTAGCATCACCTAGATGTATAGTCCTTTCGTTTCAATAGCAAATCAACAAAATAAAAGTGATCAGGTCAATTATTAAGTTACATATTGCTCAGTGTGTTGATTTCCTTTACACTAGTTAATTTTTCACAAAATGTTATTGTGAGTTTTTCTGTATTGTTAAAAGTGTTCTTTTAAACAAAGAGTAAATCCAAAATAGTGATCAATGTCAAAGCAGTCCTTGAGAAATGTTTGTATGAATTCAGATTAGACATTAAAACCTAGTCCACACATGTCAAATTAAATTATAATGCCTATTTCACAATAATTCAAACCAATTGCAACTGGATTTCTTTTTTGGTAGGTTGAAGCTACTTGGATGAGTAGTGAGACATTTCAACTTAACAAAAGAAATCCAGTTGCCACTTATTTGAAGTAACCTTTTGGCTACTCTACCAACCTCTGTGATTGGGACACATCATATTAAAACAAAGAAGTGAGAGTATGACTTACTGCGTGCCAAACTCCAGCACTGGAGGCTGAAAATGCAATGACCTCCCATTCTCCCGAGTATATGGAGTGGAGCTAGTGGGACAAAAAACAAAACAATAAAAATAAACATAAGGATAAATGACAGTACAAACATTTGAAAGTCATTAAAAAGTTAAAACACGAGCTTGAAAACATCAATGTTTGTATAATTTCCACTCCCACGAAAAAAGTACAAATAAAAAACATTGCATTTCTTTCTCCAGTAGACCACGTGACAGTTTACGGCTAATAACTGCTTCACAAACATTTTTGTTGTCATTCCTCAGATCTTAATAAATCTATATTACATAATTTCCAATTGCTTGGCATGAAGACAAAATACCACAATTGATAACAATCTAGATCTATAGATAAATATTTTATTGCAGATTTTCTAGAGATAATAAATCTGTTAACTGATTAAAAATATGTGGCTATTACCAGAGACCTTACTTTGTGCAAACAGCACAAAACCTATGTTTAAAAAACATTCAATCTAGATTAGGTTTGACATTTAAGTTTGCCTGAAAAAAGTAATTATTCATGTAACATTAGATGACAATGTTTCTATCAACTGAGCCATCGACCAACCAATTTACACTACTAGTACATTAAACCAACCAAAGATCCTCACGCATTAATAGAAAGGACGGTCCTGAATAAAAACATAGAAGCATAGAGAGCTGACACATAACCACATTAAAATTCTGTGTCAGCAAGCATGAATCAATATGGACAACTTATGTTGCAGTCAGTTCTGGTCCCTCCACCTTTTATAGCTACAAAAAGCCAAGACAGAACAGTGTGTTTACATGCAATGCAGTTTTTTATTTTGATTTTTTCCGCTGAATGGAATGACACTGATTTCATGAATTCCACAGTAGAAAAACATGGCAGGTAAATGATGTGCTTTTCTCCTTTACATAGCTGCACAGCATGTGATAAAAGCTAAATACAACAACCACAAGTCACAGTTAAAACAGGAAACTCTTCAAACATCAGCTCTCATACGTTGCACAAAAGGTTAAGAGCTCAATTTAAATATGTTTAATAGGAAGGACAAAAGCAGTGTGTGTGTGTGTGTGTGTGTGTGTATGTGTGTGTGTGTGTGTGTGTGTCTTGGTGTGCATGTGTTATAACACTAAACCCTTTTGACAGAAGATTCTCGCAACTATTGACTAACAAAGGCAAGCAAGTCGACATGTAGATCACGTAGGCCAAATCGTGCATTTGCCAATGGTGAAGCTATCTTTAATAGCGAGAAGAAATTTTAGAGTAGGTTTCCACTGCAGTTGAGCAAAACCACACCACAGACTTTTCTTACAGCTCTTTGGGCCTTTATTAAAAGTCCTTGGGACTTGTTTTTAGCACTTTGTTTATAAGCGAACAGGTAGGAAACCCTAAATACCAAGAAACGTATACCCCTATACCAACTTAGCGTTGCGGTAGTCACTTACAGTTGTCAGCCAAACTAGACTGCATTCTGCTGGGCCAACACTATAGCTTTACCTTTTCATTCCCTAACTCCACCCAGTGAAAACTCTTTAAAACGTACAGGAAGGCTAAATTGTCAAAATATGGTAACAAATACACTGTGTGTTTCCTGTCCCCTATAGCTACGAAAATAAGCTTGAGCATTTTATTCGCATTAGTAACAGTAACAGTTCCTCATATCAGTCACCAATGGTCATATGCTACAGCTAGTTAAAGCATCCTGGCGTCTGTTTGTTAGGCTGACTATAGCAGTGCTGCAGCTCTGCTATAAGGTGTTGGGGCCTGAAAATCATGCAGGCATTATAGGTAGAGAAGAGGAAGTGGGAGGAAAAAAAGTTGATGCAATGGCCTTAGTGTGGGTTTTTAGACCAGGCTAGTGATCAAAACATTAATGTTGAAGACAAAAGATGAAAGACAACACAGTTTAGAAGCCATACATCTTTAGCAGGCTTTTTAATGCATGCATGCAAACACAAAATAAAATGTGTGACAGCAAATGTTTAATATGTGGACCTAAACATTTATTTAAAAAATGTAATCAACATCTATAATTGCAGATTTGAACAGAAACATAAATCTCATCTGCTAAAGCTTGAACTTCTCACATAACAACTACCTGGATAAAGTCCACATTTTTCCTGAAGTTATCCCGACACATATGTCCTAGAATTTAGTTTTAAGGTTTTGTTTGTCGTCTTTGCTTGTCACTCTGACTTCAGTCATTTTAACATTTTAACAAGCACAAATGCTGTTAAAATAACAAAATAAGTTCTACACTTTTTCCCAGTGTTAGCTGGAGACGGTGACACTATTAGTTGGTAATGCAACAACATATGTGCATATTGTAACAGTGATAAATTATCCCTGGTGGCATACTGTAGGTTTATAGAACTTAATGTAAATAAGAAATGTGAATAGCTACCTGTTAAGGCAGCAATGTCGTCAATATTTATAGTGCCTCTCTTTCCTGTTTCCTAAATGGCAAATACATTTACTTTTTTAAATGTAGGAAGTTTTCATAATGTATTTCGATAAATTCTACTATAGACTAGAGCTTGATAATCAAAAGTAGTTGTAGAAAGTTGGAAAAGCAGTTGTTTCCTGCAGTTAGTAAGTAAGTAAGTATGACTATTACTTAACACAAATAAAGGCCAGTCCATGTGAATGTTTTAACTGCAGGAAGAAAAGCTGCAGGAAATCAGAACGACTTCAGTTTATTCTGCTCTCACAGTGTACAGATATCCATCATCTGATTTGGCAGATATGTGGTTAGTGTTGAACAGAACAGTTCTTATTACTGAGAGAGAGAAAAAATCTTGATATACTGTATTGTTTGAAATTTTGATGATTGATTTTAAACCCAGTTCCACATAGATTGGCATTAACTAAAACTGTAAAAACTCTACCAAACTGAATGAAATTCTGTGCAGCAGTTCAGCCATTTAGTTAATTGAAATGCATGCCAAAAATTAAAAGGTCAATGCTGATACAAGAAACATTAAAAACCTCTTACAACCCTGTAGCTGACTATTAATCAGCAGATGCTATTTTGCTGTTAAGCCCCAACAAGCATCAAACTATAAAAGGGAGGATATGCTTAATCTAAAACAATCATTAGCTGAACAGAAACAATTCTCTGCAACCAGCAACATACCACAATAAACAAAGACATCAAGCACCTACAATGCTCTAAATGCCCATCTTTTTTACAGGTACTGGTGCCATGATAACAGATGCTAAAAATAAAATGGGTAATAAGAACCTAGAATGCAACTGTGTAGAACACAGAAATGTCAAGACGTGTGAAGTATTCACCTTCCCCAACTTCCGCAACCCAAAACTTCTCAGGAAAGCACTAAATCAGATTAGAATCAACATACAGTGAACAGTGTTAATGTAAAACTAATTGAATGGAGAAAAACGTTTAAATGTCAAATTCAACATTGCAATACTGTACTTTATTTACTGGTTGGTGAAGTATCAGGTTCATATACTATACTTTTTCAGTTTAACAGATGCTTCATTTCACAGAAAAACCCAACAAGAACACCACTGAGATGTAGTCCAAGGGTTCTGCACACTGCCGTGGTACAAAAATAACAAGTTATGTTTGGTGCTATTTGATCCCCTGGATCCAACCCAAATAAAGTCAATGTTAGCAGTGACCTCAACCGTGCTCCAGGGGAGAGGTTAGGACCAGGAGAGAGTTTAGGTCAACTGGTGTTCACAGATATCGAGGACAGGGGACAAAAGAAAACCCCCAATTCATCCACATGGCACGATAACACCTATAACTTACTAACACCATGCTTATAGTGAGTTTGTGCCAGAGAGATATTTTTAAATGGTCACAATAAAGAAGGAAGTACATTTTAAGAAATGACTGAGCAAAATGAAAAGTGAAAACGAAAAGACTAAGAGACGAGCTACTCTGACACAAGGCTGGACTAAGAAAGAGATATCATTAACCTCTGTGTCTGCAGATTGCTTTGCTCTTTAGGTTGGAAGAGTGTGTTGGCAGTTCTGCCGAGGGCCTGATAACCCAGGCACGAGAGGCCTTGCAGCCCAAAGCTCTTGAGGTCTCTAGGTCAAACACTGTTAAAAAGCCTCCCTTCCTTGTCACCTCTTTCGATTTTAAACCTGCTATATTACCCTGACGATCAGCAAATGTTGGCTGGATGTAAATCAGATGAACTCTATATCACAACTGCAAAGTACGTCACAGCGGGTTATATAATGACAGGGCTGTGAAACAACTCATCAGCATCGAGTTCCAAATATCTTGCAGAGACGAGTCAGCAGCACTATATCTAATATGTTGTGCTACACATATGAAGGAACCTCACAGGTAGGTGTGTACATGTAGCCAGTTTGAGTGACAGACACACACACAGATTATTACTGAATAACACCACCAACTATTGATTAATTGATAAAAACATAGACATTCTGGACAGTTTTCTGCAGCAACAAAAACTGCTGGAAAAGACAGACCTCCCCTTTTCTTCTTTCAAGGAGTTCTAAAATTAGTCAGGAATTTGGTTTTGTGCCTCTCAAGCACACGACGCCAATCTCTCTCAGTCACACACCCCCGTACTCACCAGCATAAACAACATAGCCTGCACACAGAGGAAGAGGTTTTACAAACATTTAGTCCTGTTACTCTGACACATTGCTTGTTCCATTTGCATGTGAATACATGACTCCTTATAGATATACTGTATTTATACATAGTTAAAGTCTACATATTATTATATCTTCACTATAATTTATAGTTTGCTGAACATGTTCACATGAAGTTAAAGGATCTTTTTCTCAACAACACTTTTTGTCTATTACAGTACACAATCATTGTTTAGTGATGCAGAGGTAGGTCCATTTCTCCACTGGGCTGCTCACAAACCTAACTCGCAACACAGATCCGTTTTCATTCTGTGTCTACTGTATAATTCTAGTCTACACTAAACAAGAGGAACACTTCTGCATGATGCAATCTGTAAGTTGGTTTGGGGTTTGTTGGTAATTATGTGGCTTGGGTGGAAAGTCACTGCCGGCTCCCAAGTGCCACACATTAACAGTTGGAAACGTTTCGTCAGCTTCACACAATTCACAGTAAGTAGCAACTTAAGGTTTTAATAGTTTTATCTTTTTTAATTGGGTATGCTAATTGTCAAGAGTATGCAATACATTCCAAATGTGTCAAAGAACCTATAAAGAGTTTGAGGCTTGTGCAGTTCCCACAAAAGATGACTTTAAATAGACTTACCTGTCTTCGAGTGGAAGACCATCCTTTCTTCGCTCCTTCTCCACCTGACAGTGGAAAAAAGAGACACTTCAAAAAAAGACACATGGTCGAAATAGCTAACAACAACCCATTCATTCTACATTTACACTGCGACCTGAAGAAAACACCATATCACGAGAATCTATGTAAATGTACTAATATGCCAAACTGCCTTCTGGCTACTATGGTTTTAAGAATAATAAAACACAAACACCAACTGTTCTGATATGTTCCTTGTTGCATCTGCATTTTATTTTGTAAAGTGCCAAAAGGTTTTATTTTTGCATAAAATATGAGTTAACTACAAATAAAACCAAAATGACCAAACAGAAAACTGAAATAGCCCTGGAAACCTAAAACCAGCATTACATATTTTCCACCCAAGCTCCAAATTAGACAGCAGGCAGGAATTTCTGTCAGCGTTGGCAGGGTATAGAGGTTCTCATGATAAAACAATAGACATTCAGGTTGTTATCCACTACATGCTCTCTCACGGTGCATACAAGACTACAGAAATAATTCTAAAGGTACCTAAATAAAAAGTTTTTGATAATCTTACAGAGGTACATTTAAAAAACATACAAAACTGAGGTTATGATAACCCTAGTACATGAAAAAATAATCGGTTTTTACATTAATATCTGCTTATACTAAAAAATAAAGAGTTTACTTGAAAGAACATTTATTTAACTAGTAGTGTACTAAGTTAATTGACAATTGGCTTTTAAGTGTTGCAATGGAGTAGCTTGGATCAAACCCTGATAGGACTGATAATAGTATGTAAACAACTCAGCAGTTCCATGAAGGACAGAGGCCAATGTGCAATATTATTAACATCTGGAGAAAATACTACTACTAAATCACAGCACACAATTTAAAAAGATGACAAACATCAAATTTACCTTCACTGAATAAGGCTTTTTGAATGGTTAACTGAAATTTTACTGATATATCCTTTACAGTGAGGCTGGTAATATGCACCACACACTGTTTAAATAGATATGGTCAACAAAAGACAAACTACAGTTTCCATAGGAACAATGACAGATGTTATGGCTACATCATAGCTTCATATCAATCTTCCCACCCCCTCTTTATTATAACTGGTCAACAAACACCTTAAGGAATGTAAATAGCATCTTAACAACAGCGAGAAGCTCTGTTTATGGGATTATGCATACCTATAATTTTATTAAAAGTCACATTGTTTCCACTAAAGCAGTTGAAATTTTAATATCTCTGGTTACAGTACATTAGGCAATTGCATGCTAAGTTGCAAATTGCATTGCTCCTTTATGGCAGATAAGCTACCTTGGTCAGAAAGGCAACTGATCCACTGGATTAACTAAAAAAAACAACCTCTATGATGTTATTTAAACTGTAAATGTAAGATTTGCCAATTGATATATTCTACTTTTACTGTTCAATATACCCTACGACGCCCACAGCACCTTTGAAACTTAGCATATTACTGACTTAAGTGCACAAGGCAAAACTGATTTTCCAGCTGATTAAGCTCTACAATGACAGAAGCCATGCTGCAGAGTGTTGCAGCAGGAGAGTCAATAAACCATGAGGAATATTCAAAAGGCAAACTGCACCATTTGTAAATGAATATGAAACGTATTAAAAGATTAATACGGGTTTGAAATATTTATGACAAGGGTTTGTACGCAAAACAATTAACTCAATTAGGAAGATGGAGAAGAAGGAAACCTGAACTAATCAAACGATTACTAGGAGACTGAGAGCCACCTATTAAGACCTGAGTGAAATGCAAAAAACAAGCCACCAAATCACAAAAAATAGGTAAGGATGTGAGAAACATTTACCAACCTACCTTACGCACACATTCTGCTTATAGCTGATGACCAAATTTTATATTCGATTTCATTTTAACTATTTATCACAGCACATTACGTGCAACATATTCCATTGCCACTTCAATGAACATATGCTACTCAACCTACTTGACAACCAGCAAGACTGGAGTATAGAACAGAGATAACTATATCATGCTCTATTTCCCATAACCCATGTAACCGAGACAGTCATTCAATTCACTGCTGCCTATCTAAACAGGACACCTAACAATGTCAACAATTCAGCCATCTGCCAATTGGTGTGCAAGGTAGGGATGAGTGGAAAAACACTTCTAAACACTGATGTGCTCCCCCCTCCTTTCCAGTTTTCCTTGTAAAAATATTTTGCCAATCAATTTATCCAGCTAACCCCTAAAATTACCTTCAGTATTTAAAACATGAAAAGTGTTGCCCGTCTAAGGTAATAACTGCAGTGAGAAGATTGATAAGCAAACTTTTGCTAAAGTTGCCAAGAATGAACCAAGTGGATTTCCACAGAAAGACTATTATTATTATTAGAGATGTCAATGTTATAACTTCCTTGATAAATTCAAAATACACTGGTGCAATATCCATAATATATTTTGCTTGTTTTCAAGATAACTACATTATGAGCCCTATTCCCTTGTGTTTACAGAGGACAGTCGAAAATGCCACACCCCCCTCAGGTAGCATGACAGTCAGCTGTGACCTCATGACAGGTTATCAGTAAACACTGAACTACTGCTGTTTGTGTTGGTCTTGCTTCATAATTACATAATCACCACACGCCTACTTGGACGTGTTATAAAAATGTCACCCAGATTCCTGCACAACTAGTTCAAACAGCAACAAACGTAAACTAATTGTTAACAAAAAAAGCCAAGTAGTATTCAGACCGCCTCGTCCCTACGTGCTACTGACTAAACTCTACAATGCACACTGTGTACAAAAGAAAGTAAGGAGGAGCCACATGGCAGGTGGCCTCCCGCTCTAGTTTCATTTCAGAAGCGTTGGATACACGCGCTATAGATTTGATATTTGTACGTCTTTCTGGTCACAAAATCCTATCAATTGGTCTCACAAAGGTGTACACATGGACACGTTAACTAACTGCAAAGTGGAGCCACAACAATGGGGATGCGCCAAACGTACACGTGCTCATGCATCTGGCATCTCAATGCTGTTCTTAGGTGGTGTATGTTTTGCATATAATTTCTCATTTCCCCTTTCAATCAAACATACCAGAGGAAGAAATAAAAATGTGCTTACCCGAACCGGGACTAATGGGTCTGCATCCTCTGGCTGCCAGACCTCGACCACGCTGGTGGACATCTGACTCAAAGCTTTGTGAGAGGAAGAAATTTAATTAACAGCGAGGAAATTGTACAACATGGAGAGGGGTGGCAGATTATCAAATGCAAATGCACCACATCTAAGCGGTCACATTTATACCACTGCAAGCTATAACCCTGTCCTACTATTGTTGGTTATTACAAATGAATATCTTGAACACAAGTGGATGTTAGTGACTCGAACGAGTGAGGAAATGACTTCTTGGTCTCGGCAGTCTGACAAAGGCTGTTTGCTAGCTTGCTCGACTAGCAGCGACGTTAGCTCGGTGGCTAACGAACTTGGAAAACATATCTGTTCAATGACCAGAGCACCTACGAACCTACCTACCTAAAAACGTATACATTAGTTACACTGCTAACTGTTAACATCCATTGTGGATTTTAAGCCCCGATAATACGTTACTTCCCTGATTGACAAGTTGCCGTTTCGTTTGGTTGAACTAAACAGCTAAGGGAACTGGCAGCTAGCATGAAGTAGCAGGCTGATTAAACATTGGCCACGAACGTATTCCGAGTTGCTAAAAAATAAAACAGGCCAAAGTCAAGACTTGGGTATTTTTCCGTCAGTTTTGTGTTTATGTGCCATCTGGATAGTTCCGCTCACCATCCATTTTCCAGTACTGTCAAGTCAACCTAGCTAACTTAATGTACTTTTTTTTGCAACGGTCGCTTTAACGTTGCCCCCCGAAGCGGAACATAAAGGTGAGTACAAACCTTGCAGCTGAGCCCCTCCATGCTGCACGTAGGGTAAAAGTAACTGTAGTATTCCCAGTAGTATATTAATCCACGTTTTCCTGTGACAGTGGCTGCCTTGTTGAAAGTCCTGTAGCCCCGCCATGCTGCCCCTCTGCTAGCAGCCGACCTTGTGTGTCGCTCGCTGGGTTGGTCTTTCTCTCTCACGCCGAGCAGCAGCAGCAGCAGCAGCAGCAGCCGCAGCGGCAGCTCCCTCCCTCTGTTCCTCCCCGCCTGCTCAGACACATCGTGCACCACTGACACTTGCAACTAGGCTGTTTACGTGTCTGGTGGTAAAAGTTAAACCAAACAAAGCGGTGGGGAAAAAAGATATAGGTGCAAATTGTCATCGGCCTTCAGCAGTGGAGAGTGACTAAAGGCTGTACTGAAGCTTTTAGCGCATCACTACATTTTAGAGGGAAAGCGAGGTTAAGACAACACAAAAGCCACACGAATACTCCCTATCATTTAGATCTTAACTATTTGATTAAGGACAAATGTACTGGAAATGTGCACCACTGAAGTAGAGTATCAACACATCATGAGGAGAAGGATGCTTGTTATTTTCTCACCTCATGTTGTCCCCATGAGTCCCAAGTTATCTTACTTACAGCACCTTCAAAATAATCAGTGTTGACTTTACACTCAGAAAACTATGAAAAATAGAAAAACATTAACATCGACAGTCTGATATGTGTATATTTTAACACTTGTGCTGTCTCCTTAGTTTCCGGCTACCTGTGGAAACAATGTGCCACATAGTTTAATAGTACTAAAACATTAATACACCATAAATGGTAGCGTATAGTATAGTGCATATTACTGTGTAACACTCACAGGTACACCGTTCTCTCAGTTTTAATTAAATAGTACAAATAAGTATGTAATAATAAGTTTGCACCTTTGCTGCAGCATAATTTCATGTAATGATATATTTTTACTTTTCAGTCGCTATATTTCACACTTAAGACATCTCAACACTTCCTCAGCCTCCTTTTTTGTGTACAACCTTTATTTTTTCAAATATTTCAAAATAAGAAAATCCTGTATTTTCACTAAATACAGGATTTTTTATGCAAAACACACAATACAGGGGTTCCTGACCTTTCTGCATTGTAAAACCTTTCCTTTTGATATTTAGCTGATGAAATATTTGGATGTCAGATTCGTAAAATCATAGGCAAACAGGTTGGGCAAGTACACATTCAGGTTAGGCTTCTGTGGAGTTTACTTCTATTATAAAAAAAAGTGTAGCTAGGTAGGTAGCTAGGCATTTAGATTTTCTTTCCTGGATAAGTGTTGCCATAGTCACCAATGTTCCTCCACAATAAATATAACATAAGAACTATGACAATTGCATTTGACATTGTTTAGCATCAAATTATCTTTATTACTATATAAGTGAATGTATGCATTAGGAAGAATTATAAATACATATACTACTACAAACATGCTCTTTGGCTTACAGAAAACAAAAACAAAAAAACCCCAACTTGCACAGACACGACTAAAAACAATTAACAAAATAACAGAGAACAACATGTCTACACATTATTCGTCAGCTGAAAAACTAATGACATTTGAAATTTAAATCAACACACCCAGTCACATTTGCCTTGTCAACTAGGTCACTGAGTAAACACACAACTGCCTGCTTTGCCTCTGCTTTGACAGAAACATTGAGTACAAAAAGTAGAGCAGTAGTCATTCTGGATGTGTAATGACAACTTTGTTCCTGTTTTGTTCCTACAGAAAGTGTGTGTAGGTCTGACAAAAAGCTGATTTTGCAACATTGCACTGAAGAAATAAATGTACAAATGTGAGGAAGTCTGGTGTAAATACAGCTGTACACTTAGTAGTTATTTTAGGAACTAATAACACTGCAGAAATGGGACATTTAATTAGCAACACAAGAAAAGATTCTGCAAGAAGTAGATTTATGTGGTCAAACCTTTGATTCTAAACCATCTGTTTAAGCCATTTAAATCAGATCACTGGCAACATAGAGCATTGTCAAGTGTTAAGTCCTTTCCATCATCAACTTGGACCTCTCAGTTTCTAGGCTAACAGGTGTCCCAAAACTCAGACTGCTAAATAGTGTTTGTCACAGACCCCTTCAACTCCTAAAGGCACTAATAGGTGGTAGAGTTTCTCATTTGGTTGCAGCAAAGCAACAGGTCTGCTGATAAAGTCCATCTGCTGCAGCCAAATCCGTGAAATTTGTCGTTCTACAAAATTATGGCACTCACTCTACATTCACAGAACAGAAACTAAGAATGCAGAGACCAGGAGTGAAGGCTTCATCACAAACTGTAGCTTAAACACCCATTGTATCCATAAGCCATGGCACAAAGACTGATAATCAATCCATGTAGTCAAAGTCCTCAGGGATTCCAAAGGCTTTATTAATGCGGTTGTCATCAAAGGCAAACTTCTTTTTTGTCCATGACTTGATAGCAAAAATATTATCTGAAAACAGAAATGAGAATCTTTACTTTGTGAACTGTAATGCACTAATGTACATCATCTTAGTGTGAGAATGGGTTACAGGACAGTCAGTCTCAGATTATAAGAATTATCTTGTACTTGAGGTTTTGACTCCGATATACTTTATGGAACCCCATGGAGAAATGTTGGACAGCTGCACGTAAATAGTGGCTCTACTACAGGGTCTCAGTGCCTTGTCCAAAGAGAGTGCCAGGAGGAACCAGGAATCAATGGTTGCTCTACTAACTGAACCAGAGCCATCCAAGTGGATGACAGCTGGGTCTAAGAACAACATCTGCCTCAGTGTGCTTAGTCAACATATAAATATGATTTTGTACAGTAGTTGAATTATCTTCGCAGGAGATTTAAACATTACTTTTTAAGGCCAGATTTCACACAAGTGCACCCTGTCATTACATACAAGTACACAATTCAGACTGTTCTGCTTTCACAAACTGAGTTACAGGTAGCCCAGGCAACCTTTGACCACTGTGCATTTATATGTGTGAGAAATATTGTGTCAGAGCTCATATGACAGAGTCTGGGCATGTCTCTGTGTGACAAGGCCACAGGTAAAGCCAGACGTCAACATTTTTTTTAAATACTACTGTTTCAGGTTTTGGCAGAGCAAGTTGCACCCCCAGGCAATTTAATGCATTAAGCTGGTGGAGACTGCTGTGACCTGCTAAACCACACAAGTGTGCACTGAAATACGAGTGCACAGCAGCACGGCGCATAAAACTGAAGTTATTTATTTCACAAAGTCCAGCAAAACAGGCCTTTAGAGTAAAATGCTAATAACTGCTGCTCTTAGTCAAAACAATATACTGCAATTCACAGTGCAAGCAGAACAAGATCATTGGTGAACATGTATTGGAAGTGGAGGCCAACAAAAGGTGCGTGTGACACAGGTGTTCTAATGCTTCTCAGTAAGAAGTTGGAATAGTCTATACGGTGCTTTGAGGATGTCGCATCCCGCTCAGTGCACCAAAGGTGTGTTTGATCTGTTGTGTCAACCACAGGAGAGGGACACAAGTCATGGAAGAGGAACACGTGATTTACAGTTTCTTAAAATTCCATGAAAGTCAAAAGTGTTAAATAAATTAGACAACATAACTGTTGACGAGTCACTGAAAATGACTGACCTAAAGTGCCAAAACAAAACAGGACCAGCTGGTTACCATGATCTTCAAAGGTCAGCGACCTCCAAGGTCAACTAATGCACAGGCAAACTAAGTGCTGACATGCAGGATACAGCCTCAGAGAGAGAGTAAAAAGTCGAATAATAGACACAAAATACCACAATAAATAAAAGCATTGCCAGCATAGGAAAAAAGCAATAAATACATAAGTATAAGTTAAAATCAGTCAACGTCTCACATGGAGTAAAAAGCCAAAGAATAAAAGTGTGTTTTTAAAGGTGATTTAAAAACAACAAGGGAAGGGGCCTGTCTGACATTCAGAGGAAGCTTGTTCCATGGTTTTGGAGCCACAACAGCAAATGCTCAGTCACCTTTTGATTTATATTTAGTTTTGAGGAGGAGTAAAAGCATTTGGTTCGCAGATCTGAGGGAGCGAGGAGGAGTAGAATAATTTAAGAGTTCCGATAAATAAAATGAAGCTAAGCCATTCAAGGTCTTGAAAAAACAAATAGAGAATTTAAAAATGAATTCTAAAACGAACTGGGAGCCAGTAAAGGGAATCTAAACCTGGAGTAATATGCTCCTGTTTCTTTGTACCAGGTAGGAGGCGAGCAGCAGCATTTTGTACCAAGTGTAAACGATTTATGGAGGACTGACTGACCCCAACAAGGAGAGCGTTACAGTAGTCAAGACGAGATGTTATAAAAGCCAGAAGAGGCTTGAATTTGGTTAACTGCCTCAACTGGAAAAAACAGGACTTCATCAATGTAACTCCGGTGTAATGTAAGGTGGCAAAAATGTAAAAAAGTAGCTGATCAATCAAAAAAAATTACTTATTTAACTCAACTAATGGTTGAAGTTTGAGAGGATAATTGACTCACCGGTCCACCTGGAAACAGCTTCTCTTGCTACAACATTAGACTTTCCTGCAAAACAAACATTTTCGATGAATATGCATCTCATACATTATTCCTACAAAGTGTGTATGTAATTGTTGAAATATCATTTATTTTTGAAAACGCTACATGCAATCAGCATTATTAATTCAACCACTTTAACTGCAACAATACCTGTATACCCTTAAGACAGTTTCACATAAGAGCTCAGGTGGGGTATTAGCACATTGCGTTATGAAAACTTAATGACACCCACAGAGCACGCAACACAACACTGCTAGACTAAAAGAAATCATGTTACAGCTAGAAGAAAACTAAATATTGTAAATTGAAAAATATTTAGTGTTACAAATCGTGCATAGTAAGATCCATATGTTTATTTGTGAGCCATGTTTTTGAGCACGACACATATACTGTGTGTATATTTAACAGTCCCAAAACATTTAACACAATACAGAAAACCTACTGGCAACAAGCATGAATAAAGGTCTGTGGCAAAGAAAATAAATCTCCTTTACAGAGGAAACTATTGATAGTCACAGTCAATCAGTAAAAATTAAAGTTTAACCTATACATCTTGTGCAGCTGGTAACAGCAGAGCACCAGCTCAGTTCTCAGCTTGTGACATCAATATGTTTCTTAAAACTACTATTGTACAATATATTTACTATCTTATCAGCACTGAAAAATAATAGCACTGTATTGATTTCATAATCATGTCCACACACATTTGGCTGCCATACTGCCCGCCCACAATCAGTCTTATATACTGTATCTACTATCTCTCTGTCTTTCACCAACTCTAAAGTTGATGCTCACTCTACACCACTGGGGCTGTTGGAGCAAATAATAATGCCAGAGTGAAAAAAGTTGATACCAACAGAAATAGATAGCATCTGCAAGTGGGAGGGTGTGATAAACAAATGGGATAAAAAAAAAAAAAGGAAAGGAAAGTTTTATACAGAATACATAAATCGGAATACATCAACAGACTTTGCAGTTTTTGTTTGACATTGTTGTTAAGGGAATGTCTGAATACTATTAATAATAATTTATATTGTGTTTTACTCTACTCTGAGCTTTGCCAAACAGGCCTATCTTTCCATACAAACTGCTCCAATATTTGTGATATTTTTGTAATATTTTGTTCCCATGTGTTGTGGTTTTTGACTCTGCTTGAGCTTATTGGTCTGGGTGTGGCAACTATTGTGTAACATTCTGACCTAATAAAATGCTGTCTGTCCACTCCGTTGTTGACTTTTCCACATTTATTTTCAGAGGTAATTACAGTGAGAATACATGTCTATGCAAAAAGCAAAGCTTAAAACCATGCACAAAAGTGTGGTTTCAGTTGCATTTACCAAAAAGTGTGCATTTTTTATGTATCCATAAATTATGTATTTTTTATTTGTATCCAACCTCACATCGTATTGTTGTCAGTATCTAATGTGACGGCGCCCTTGTCAAGCATGCTCAAGAAGATGACATGGTAAAAATGTAAAATAAAAATATAATTTTATATAAACATAAAAAAACTTTAGGAGGAAACTAACTATTAGTCTACCCTACTTTTTATTCTTTACATTGGGTTAAGTATAAGCTATGGAAATGAGTATTTATTTAACCATGTATTTTTTTTATACTCAAGTAATTCATACTGTAAACCTTTATGTATCACATGTACGGCTTTCCTATATGCAAGAACAATACTGAGCCCATTCTGCAAGTTCAGCATAAGCCCTCCAGCAGTAAACATAACATAAAGACGAACTCTAAATAGCTTTGTGCATATCTGCACAAAGCTGCACTGAGGAGAGATGGTTATCTGTATCAAAGCTGTGTTGTATTGTAGTCAGAAAGAAAAAACTAGATCTGTAGAATAAATGTAAGGACCAAGCAGCA
>JAUMHF010000001.1:4958097-4984369 GCA_032359275.1 Microctenopoma steveboyesi
AAAGTCCACTAAAATAGCTTTTAGTGTAGACTGATCTAGGTAGGAACAAGAATGAACAGAATTAGAAGGCCCAGGACTCCACATTTTCCACTGGGTATCCATTAAAAAGATGGCCTGGTAGCTTAATGTGTTGCAGAAGGTCGCAGGTTCAAAACCCAGTCTCAGTCCTAGTCCTTGAGCCAGACACCCAGCGCTAGCTCCCTGTAAGTCGCTTTGGATAAAAGCGTCTGCTAATTAAAGTAAAGTAAAAATATCTTATGGCCAGTGCTGCTTAAAAACTAATACTTATAATAATAACTATATACAACATTTGTCCGACAAACAATAGAAAATACACTGACATTCTGTATACTATTCATTATAAATCTATTCTATTACAAACACAAAAAATAGTCATAACTTATTTAAAATGTATAACTTACTTAATTAATTAAAGCTACAACATGTTCTGTGTATTTCAAACTTATTTTAATGTGGAGAGGTGTCAAATGCCAAGCCTCTCAATTCTAACCAATCAGCAAAGGTAAATTATTTCTGCTTGACTGGTGAGTTTTGCTGCTTCCTTATTTACTGTTATTTCAAGATTGCCTGAAGGGCTGGGCGGAGCGAAGTGAAGTGGACTGATTTCAAGTGTCATGCAGCAACAAGCTTGACTCCAATAAGTTGCATATTATAATTTTAACATTGATGGTCTCTCAGACTGTTACAGACAGGTGTCTGTAAGTGTAACAATACTAACATACTTAAGTGGTAAATGTTTTATTCACACCAACTACTTGCTTAGTGTAACACTGGTGGGTCCAAGTGAACAGACCACATATTTTTACAACACCATACGTCATCTATGTAGACACACCATTTTAACCACAGCTTAGCTGCAACATGAACACAAAGCAGAAATGATTTTTCTAATACCACTGGCTCTTAGTATGAGTCTGTGTGTATATGTGACCATACCACGGAAGAGATGTGCAACAACCAGTCAATAAGCATGGCCAGTGGCGTTGTCTTTACATTGTCAGATTCTTCAAGTGACAGGTCAGTGTTTAAATTCAAATTTAAATGGGGGTTGAGACCCCTGTTATGACAGCAGGTCTTGTACAGACATAACCATTTTGTGGTGCATGTGTACAGTTTTAAACTTCATCATATATGCACAAGTGATCACTTGTGGTAAGTTCTCACTTCCTTACTTGCATTTGACTTTAACTGTGGTAAAGTGAGACCCTGCTACTAAACAGACAAAATACTGTACATGTTTGTTCCCAGCAGAAAACAGAGAAGACGACCTATTTGCACATTATAATCTTGTCTCAAGTGGTTTCACACAGGAAGAAAATCCATATACAACTGTGTTTAAAAATACAGTCACACCATTATATTACATAATATGGTTACTTGTGTGCCTGGTCACCACTGAAATTTGATCCTGGCATCTTTCTCACACATTTGGATGCATTCACACGTTATTAGGAGCTGTCTGAACATCCCAGAGAGCATTGTGAAATGTGTCAGCAGGGAATTTGAGGGTGTAAAATATGTTTCACCACGTCCTGCTTATGCATATTTAGCACTGCGAGTAGGTGCTTTTGACTGGAAGCCAAGTTCATAGCAGCACTTGTTACTAAATGTTTTTCTGATTATTGTTTTCATCAACGCACCCGTCTCAGTGTTGAACAGCTAGAAAGATGAAAATGTTAATCGCTGTTAACTGTGCTGTATTTGACAATTTGTGGGAGGCTATACTAAAGAAATCCAACTCCTAATGCATAACTGTGCCTTTACAATGTGGTATGAAACCTCTTATTGGAGGTAGTGAGAGTCATACAGAAGCTCCTCAAATGCTTTGTTTCTTGAATGTTGCCCAGCACAGTCTCTTGTTTTAGTAGGAGTCACTGGAGGCAAAACAGCATTAGCCTCCATGGGCCACCTGCAATTTGAATCCAGTGCCCCACCCTTAACTGCTCATCGTATCCAATTTCCTTTTGTAAAAAAACTTTCAATTACATTGCCTAAGTGTACACAAAATTATTTCACTTAGCATGTTTTGAGCTCAGTTTTAGTTAGATTTTTAGTGATTTATTTATTTCAACTGCATTGTGTACTTGTGTGACATTTCATACCGGTCTACATTTCTCTGGCAAAGGGCTGGAGGGGGCTTACGTGATGCTAAAAAAATCTAGATACGATTCTGTTAAATGTAATACTCACGTATCTCGTCAACAACTTCTGGGTCACATTCTTTATACTTCTCTAACTCAGCCTTCAGCTGAATTTGCTCCTCTTTCAGAGCCTGAAGCTCTTTCAGCAGAGAGCTCCTCTCCTTCTGCACAGACAGATTATTTTTGTTATTACATTTGTTTGATTATCTAATAATTATTGACATGTATCCTTCATGTTATCTCATTCACTCTGCCAAAAATAGCTACATCTTTGCAAACAAGGTAAGGAAACGTGGAAATCTTCTTACACTGTCTAGACGTCCTACTTTCGCCTTTTCAACTGCTTTCTGTAGAGATACTTTCCGTTGCTTTGCTTCAGAAATCTTTGATAAAGGAAAGTTACATCAGGCAAAAGTGAAACCAAAATGCAACTGAGGTAACATCTGCTTTAACAGCTTTATCTATACAGTAGGGCAGGGGTTGACATATGTACAGTACAGAACAATGTAGATGGGACAATAGAACAAGGTAGATCACATAACTAATCAAATGCTACGGTACCTCACTAACGCTTATACTGTGTACTGTCACACTTACTGACACAAATGAATGTCAGTAATCCAGGTCATTATTTAGCGACAGATTGCTGCTTTATAACATTTAACTGTCCTAGAAACCACCCTCACACCATCTGTCTGCCATGTAACAGGACAAGGAACTGGGTCAATAAAGACGACGGAACCAGTTTAACTTTGTGTAAAAGAGATAAGTTATAGATAAGCACATAAAAGATGTACCAGTGGTTTTTAGTTAGAGGAACTTGCTGTAATCAGCAGCTGATCTGTTTTATCTTTTCATTTCTGTCTTTACTTACTATCAACTACTAAGCATTTTCTGAGCCGTCAGCTTTACTGTAAAGTACAGTACAACAAAAAATAACCTTCCCTTTTATAAAAAAAAGGAATTTGAGTGAAGAGTTACATTTCATTACACTGCATTTTATTCCTCTAATCACAATACAACTAGTAATAAAATACTATATTACTATTATTTGATTATTATATTAGTGTTCTGTGCATTTCTTAGTATTGTATTATTGCTAGTGTGTAGTTATTATACAGATAAATGTATTTTCTACTTTTATTTACATTGTAGATACTAAATATACACACACCAGGTACTTCAGTAATTAGTCATAACGTGACTTGAATATCTCTGTATTGTACCTTTTGCACAGTTCACTTGGGCTACAGAGGACAAGCATCTCTAGAGGTTTCTGTTTATTGTCTATATGCTGCTCACAGTGAGTGGTCCTGTTTTTTATGCATTAATGATTTGCCGCTGTTGTCAGACTACAGCGAAGGGGGGCTCACCTGTGTTTGCATCTCCTCCAGCTTGTGCTTGCGAGCATGCACGGCTTTGCTTGGGAAAGCCCAGTAGTAGTTGGATGTACCTACTCTTTCACAGTCCACCATGTTGTCATCCACCAGACTCTGTAGCACTTCCTTCACGGTCATTGGAGCTTAAAGAGCAGAAAAGGGAAATAATGCCTTCCACATTAAAAAGTTCCATTATGCTTTTATTGCACTGTGTTGTCAGGGGAGTTGGTGCTATTTGTGGAGTGCTAATTTGATTTGCAGTGGAGGTAATAATGGAGTAGGCTAAGAAGACTTTAGGCGATGTAAACTGTATCTGATGTTTGGTATAATGTTACTTTCTACTGAGGATTTTAAATAATACAGGTCTGCATCAGGTCTCTGTTTTTTACTTTTGGCAAGGCAAATCGCTAACGTTCACAAAACGTAACCCACACTTCTGCAGACTGGTTGTTTTATATCTGAGGGAGCGCTGAATGAGGGGATGTAAGTGAGCAGAGATACATCTTGAACAGCGTCAGGGGTGAAATATGATACTCCCACACATTTGCTCAGTAGGTCCATACTGAAAGAATCAATCTGCTGTGTTGTAAGGCTGAGCTGTGAAGACGTCGTATAGCAACAAAAATAAAACACAAAGACTACGATAAAAAACACTTAGGATGGATTAACCAACCGTATGTTTGTTTTCCTGTTCAGGTAATTCAAATGCTCTCTCAAACTATTTGCCCTGAAAACCAATGGTAATACAATTGTTTTTTTCAATTTAGCTGAGATCACTCCCTTGGCCCCTGTTCTCACATTTGCTTCCTTTCTACTTAAAAAAGTGCCCACATTTCAGATCTTGTTGCCCCCTTCCCCCATCACTTAGTAACTACATCAGTCAGAAACATGTGCTTTTAATCACAGCGATGAGATCCAATTTCACCAGATTAATGTTTGGTCTACTTTTAAATAAAATCTATCCTCAGTTCACCCAAACACACATATGGCTCTGCACTTTAAAAGCCATCATTTTTTACATTTCCCTTGATACTCATAACGTACAAACGTAAAACAGTTTTTTATTTAAAAACTGCTCTGTACTACAAGAGTGCTGCTATTGATAGGTTGAGTTCTGCATATACACACTCAGTACAGTTAAGATGGCAAGAGCTAGTCATGGTTGCCATGGTAATTTTGCAGGCATGGTGTCATGTTTTCTTTTTAAAAGAATGCATGAATATTTAGCAGTGTCAAGCAAATAATGGCCTGTGGACCAAATCTGGGTCTCTGACATTTTCCCTTTTTATTGTTCCATCAAAACATTTGTGTGCATCCCTATAAATAGATCTGCATAGCATCTACTAAAAGTAAACGATTTACACCACAAACATAAATATGTGACAGTCAGACAGAGTAACAACAGTACTGTCATTCAGCTGTAAATGAATAAGTCACAGTGTGTGGACAGCCTATCTTTTAACTTTCACAAAAGCATTCATCTTTGTCCTCCTGACTATCAGGGAAATAATTTTGCCCTTTGCTAACTAAAATTACTTCAGTTTGCTAAAAAAAGTGAGTTCAGTAGTATGCATTTGATGTGAGATTCAATTTTATAAAGGTCCTCTACAGAGGAAAGATTTGACTAGTAGTCAGGAGGACAAAAAAGGCCACAAACAGTGTGGACCTTTTAACACCTTTAAAGGTTTATCTAGTAAAAATATGATCACTACTCACCTATGCCCTTTGTCTTAGGGGCAATCTTCTCAATGTCCTTCAACTGAAACACATCTTTCTAGATAGAGATTGAGGAAAATATATATATATTTTTTTTAATATAATTTTTTTAATGACAAAAAAACATAACAATATTTAACAGCCACCTTTGTTATTTCTATTGTAATTATCAGAGCTGTATTTTGGCTGCAATTATTTCTGCCATGAATACAATTCATATATTTATAAATATGAATGTGGTTATTTATCAAAGTTAAGAAAACCACAAATAGACAAGTTTCTTCTTGAACAAACCCTTGACTATGTTTGGAGTTTTTTTAATTAGTAACAGTAAAAGTTCCAGACTGTTACTAACCCTAACCACATGTAGGGTGCATAGATCCATTTATCTATCAAGTTAACTTTTGTTTCGCTTCCTCTCTTATGAGAACACACAGAGCACAGTGGGATGTTGATGAACTTGTTGTTTTCTTATATGTAACAAATACATATTGCCTCTATTACATTAAATCAATACCGTCCTATATTGGATACCTCCGTCATCTATGCAGTTAGAGCAGAACATAAAACTTCTGAGGCCTCACATTGACATGGTTCCTACTTTAAACCTTAATTCGCTCATCGGCAGTGGGAGTGCTCACCGACTCAAAGAAAATCTCCATCATGCGAGTTCTCTTCTCCTCCAAACTCAGTCCTTTCTTCTTTGACTGTAAGAGGGGGTTTGAAGTGAGTACAAGATCACTAAGTGAGTTACTATCATGCTAGAGACAACACAACTATATAAAGGTTTGATAAATGTATTTTCGGTATGATTAACTTATATTATTTAGAACGGATCAAGAATAGTTATATACTATACAAGTTACATCACTTTTAAGAATAAAATTCTCATGTACATCGGTGTTGTTGTAAATAAACTTTCGGCCATAGCCTGGCAGCACTGAGCAGCCAGAAATCAGCACGCCGCCATATTGGATTTTACATGCACCCCGAGCTAATGAAAATTACCCGCCTACATCACATTAATGCGTGTTTCTGTTGCGTCGTATACTAACTAGCCCCCCAAAGCTCGCTAAGAAATGCAGTATGTTTATAATTTATCCGTATTCCCACTGGCACCACCGTTAATGAACACCGAGTGGATCAGAATAAATGTGTTAATACATGGGAATTTGTGAATACTACAGATACTAACGTGTCAATGGCTGTCCTGAATCCACACTAATAGTTTTGCAATGTTATGCTGTATCACCGCAAACAACGTAAACAGTGCGTCTCAACTGAATGATAACGTTACTGTCAGCTTGTAAAAATCATCGTAGGAGATAACTAAAACACTCGTCAACTCAGCTACAGGTAAGAGTGATATACTATTTACCATTTTGTTATGTTGGCTGTATGAAAAGCTTCCACCAGCGCCCTTCTTACTTTATGATCCAAATACCTCGGCTGTCAGACGCCACTGAATTTCCCGCGGAATATGATGTCGCCTTCGCTGCTCATCGTCAATGGGAAATAAAGCCACTGAAGAAGGTACGTTCCCGACCTTTATCATAAATAAGTTAAATAATCTATACTGTTAACATTTAAGCGACTTCACCATAATTCTTTGTATTTTTGTTTCTCAACACCTTTAGGAATATCGTAAGCACAATGTGCATGTTCGCTCACAATGTCATTTCGGTGGTTAACTGTGTTAATGTAATTATTTCCCACAGTAAGTGAAGGCAGCGTGACTTTAATGGGGAGGAGCTATGTTGCTAAGCTTCGAGAGACTCTCGACCGACCGCTACGACGCGCAAAGACCTCTTCAAGTGACCAACGAAGGCAGCCGAGTGTCGCCCATCGCAGCGGTCCATCGAGAGTCTCCTTTCTAGCTCCACCTCATGATTATCTTACGCCCTCTACTGTCGAGTAAAATACGTTATTGGCACACAGTTGAGATAAGACAACACTATCTGTAATTAAATTTTTTTTAACCAAAATATAATTATTTGATTAATTGATTGAAATACATTAAACTAACTAGTACACTAGTGCAAATCACTTGTTTTAACATCTTAAAATCTGGATTTTTTAGTTTGATTATATAACAAATATACTTTAAATATATTTAACAGGGCTTCAGGAAATATTATTGTTGTTAATGTTATTTTATACACTTTGTGTGCAAATTTTCAACAAATCAGAGTTCAATAAAAGTATGTAAACCTGGGGTAAGTGGGGTCCCTGCACCACTTGGCTCAGTTGGTTTTCACAGTAACAAATGCTTAAGCTTAATATAACTCATGTAAAACACAAAACCCAATACAGACGCAATGTTATCTTCTATGGGCACTTTAATTCCATTTGGCATTTCAAATATAGAGAAGACAATGAAAAACAAACTTATCAGGATTGTGTAGAAAATAAATGACTGAGGTCAATATTTATAATGAAAACTGTACTTAAAGACAAAATATTTGCAAGACAATGTTTTACAACATACACCCCAACTGGTGAACTACATGTTTTTAAGGGTAGAGGATTTACTAAAGTATAACTTGTTAGTAGACCTGCAGATTCAAAGACATAAGAGCACATGTAAATGAGTGATGGTGATTACCGTTGTGTAACTCTGTGAATGTTGCTGAGGTGCAAGAGGGAAAAACTCTTTCACTGATGCATTTTACAATTTTAATCTCAGTATTTTTTCTAATCACTGAAATTCCAGAATGTTTGAACAAGAGGCCTCATAGACCTAAACACACAGTTGCATACATACACCAACACAGCAGAAGTGGGTCAGGTGGGTTATGTTGTGTATTTGCTAATCACAACACACACACACACACACACACACACACACACACAGACAATATTTCTTTTTGTGAATTAAATTAAGAAATTAGAAGTGATGACAAATTACTCTGATAATTAACTTGCACATATATAAAGATTCACAGAAAGATTCTGTGGTGATGTTTGCACAGCAATGCCTAATCATGCTGGAAATACCCTGCCTCCCACAGTATTATTTATGCTTTTTAGTACAGGCAAAATTTGAAAAGCTTTTAACGTGTAGCTTCGGTTACTGTAAGTATGAACATAATTTTGTTATTTTTAAGGACACTACGGTACTTCATTACTTTAATTTTACTTATCACAGTGTGAAACATGTATTTTGAGGGACAAGTGCAAAAGCATTACTTTCCAGGTTTCGTGCCATGTCACAACTAATCAAATATCTAACATCTGTTCAGCACTGCTGCTTTATGCTTTCCAATCAGCACACTCAAGATGGATTGTGAACAAGGTTATGACTCCTCAAAGCATCGATCCTCCCACTTCCACCACACTACAGACAAATCTGGCGTGTCTTTATCAGTGGTCAAACAGGGCATCACACATCACACAGAGTCAAACCGGTGGCACAGCAACAGCACAATTCAGGGATGAACACTTAAGTGCAAAACTTGCCAGTTGCTCCATACTAATGCGTGTATGCACGTTTATATACACTGTACAATTTGTGTGGCTACTGCAGGTAGCGGTAGACTTTAAAGCAGTGGTTGCCAGAGTCAGCAACCACAACGTGTCCGTCAGAGGTGAGAGCCAGTCCTTGTGGGCCGTACAGCGGGTCCGCTGAAGTGTTGATGTATGAGAGGAATGAACCACTGCCATCAAAGACCTGAGAGAAAAATATAATGAAATATGGTTTAATAAGTGTTGTACTTATATTTGCATTAGTTATGAAACCATGAGATGCGTTGTTTTCCACATCACATCAATACAACATTAAGAACTCCGCGGTTTGCTTGTAATGATGTGATCCTGAGTGAAAATGAGCTTTTTCTACATAAACTGTCACATAACTATGATCAGATCTCTGTGCGGCAGCTAGGGGGTTGTATTGGCAAGTCAGCCTCTCAGGTACTGCAACAAAAACATTTACACTATTGAAAAAAAAGTTTAGGTTAGGTGTTAGGTCTTAAACGTGTTGAAATTAGCCATAAAGGAAAACACTACAACTCAAACAACTGTAAATGCTGTAAACTGTAAACTCTGCTACTTCTACTTGTGTTTCCTAAGGTGAGTCTGCACTGACCTGTATCCTGCTATTGCCCCAGTCTGCTACGATAATGTTACCGTTAACATCCACTGCCACACCTGTGGGCGCGTTGAACTGCCCGTTTCCCTCGCCGTTAGAACCGAACTTCAGCAAGAACTCTCCTTCTGTGTTGAACACCTTTATTGTAAATGGAAAGAATGGTAATAACATTTGTTATGGATGGCAAACAAAAACAAAAACGTTTGATTCATAAGAACACTTTTTTGAGAGGTCACAAATGAGTCAGACTAAGCACTAACTGTCACTTTTTAGACATGTAAAATTCATTTCCAATGCTCTGACATGTCACTTACCTTGACTGAGTGATTGTGGAAATCAGTCACAATGATTTCATTGTTGTTGTTGACAGCAGCAAAGTGAGGCCCTGAAGAAAACACATGCTGCTTGTTACAAAGAAAGAGTTGGTTTCAGCTGATGTTTGGTAGACGTGCTGGGTAAAAATAAATCCAAGCGCAGGTAAATATCACGGCTGAATATTGAATATAAAAGGTGGGAATGCATGCTGGTACATGAAGTAATCTATGTTTGTATCTGATCAGTGAACCACAGTTCCTGGATTTACACTGACTTCATTCCACATGCAGGTGTGAGCTGGCTGGAGAACGACTGTAGGGGGCAGTGCACATATTACCATTGAGTGTACCTGCAAACTGTCTGTCACCGTTACCACGGTTACCGAACTTGGTGACCAGCTTGCCGTTGAGCTGAAAGATGAAGACGCAGCAGGCCTTGTTGTCGACCACGATGATGTGGCCGTTTCTGTCCACTGAGACGCCTTTGGGGCCCATCAGCTTCCCCGAGCCAATCTTGTTCTGTAGGAGGAAATGTTTTTATCATTTTAAAAAAACTAACTTTTATCTCTGTAATAAGTTCTTTGTCTTCCTGCATGTGTGATATATATTATATTCTGTACTCTTACTACAGAAAAACTGACATAAATGACTGGGTACTTAGTTTCGTGGTAGTGGCGAAGAGAAGGCGTGACTTCAGTGAACAGTCCTCAGACTACCCTATGTGTAAAATAGCAGCGGTTTATGTTTCCCTAGTGTAATCTCACTGTGAGCAGGAAAGTATGATTAATTCATGGCTAGAGCAGTTTAGATTGACTTTAAAATTTATTCTTGCTCCTGTAATTCAGGATCAAAACCACTGAAATAGTCCCAAGGGAGGAAGTGAAAATCGGCATCTGGACATTTCTTAAATGACATTTGGATATTGTAAATTACTTGCTGGTTTTCAGCAGGGTTTTTTTTTCAATGCCATTGTAAATAACAATGATAATAACTCACTTTAAACTTCCCCTCACTTGAGAAGATGCTGACCCATTTGTTGTCATAATCAGCAATGATGATGTCACCGTTGGGGTGGACGGCCACACCTGTCGGACGCTGCAGCTGACCCGGAGTCCTGCCTCTGACACCAAAACGACTTTTCAACTGGCCGTCGTTGGAGAAAATCTGTATGATACGAAACATGTCAAAACATATTTTGCCTTATAACAAACAGATCAAATGTTCAATGCATTTGTTCTTAACTCTCCATCTCCACGGAGACAGAAAACTGCAGACGCAGTATTGTTCAAGGCAACTGGACAATGATAAGTGACTGTGCTCCACCAATGACTTTCCCCTGCTCCCCCTATCATCTGCTATATGTGTTTATTTTTACCTGCACACACTGGTTGTTGCTGTCTGCTATCAGCACCTTGCCCAGAGATGAGGCAGCCACTCCCTGCAGGTTAGTGAATTCCCCTTTGTTTCTTCCTTTTGTTCCTGGTAAATGTGACATAAAGAACAATAGAAGCTTTACTATGTAACTATTCAAAGTAACACTTCTGTGAACAACAGGAGGTTCAGAAACTGTATCTCAGACAACTTTATGTTGCACAGTGAAATACTAGATTAAATTTCCAACCAACACAGGATGATAAATGATGTCAAAACCTATTTAGGCTCTCACCAATTCTGAAGATGAGGTCGTCCTCAATGGGATTTTCTTTCCTCCTGCCCGTGCTGTACATACTGGCCGGCCTCTTGATGGCCTTCTGCTTGATGTGACCACTGCCTGGAGACTTTAGCCTCTTCTTCATGCCGTCTGAAGTCGGTGACACATCTATAGTCTTGGTGGCCTTTATCTTAAAGGGGCTTCCTTTGATGTGTTGGTCATATAAACATAGTGACAGATTAAACGTCCCTTCTTTGGGAACTGTGAAAAAGTACTCATAAGTGCCATTCTTGTTGTCCAATATCTCTCCTTCACCTTTGGTCCCATCAGGTGAGGAGCTTTCTGCAGTGATGACTGCATTGCCCATCTTACACAGTCCTCCGTCTTTGTCCTTAGTGGTTACAGTAATGGAGGTGGGTATGCCCACCACACAGTGCCGTAACCCTTCACCAGTAGCCACAGACTCAGAGGCCACTGCATTAGTCGTTACAATGGTGCCCAGGTTGTGGATGGACTTTTTTAGTCCCTCTGTCTCCGCGATGAAGTCCAGCTGGTTGTTCTCTCCGGGCAGCAGAGGAAGATCCTGGCTGGCCAGCTCCACGAGACGCTCGCTCATCTGCTTCTTCACGAGCAGCACCTCAGCCTCCGTGCCGTGGGTCAGGGCCTGCTCCGTGAAGTTACAGCCACTGTTGATGCCCTCCTGCCCCTGCAGCAGGGCATCCAGCTGGGCCTGGAGCACCTACACAGAGAAGCACCAGGGGGCAGCAGGGTTATATTTTGGTTTGCAAAGGTTTAAGCCTGAAACACATTTACAGTACAAAGCATCTTTTTGTGACATTTATTGTGAGCAGCATAACCTTTTCTTTCCAATTATCCATTGTTATTCAACCCAGAGGTTACCTACAGACTATCCTTCAAAAGCTCTCAATCCATGCTCATAATATAAACCCTTAGTGAGGACAATGCTTAAGATACAGGCATCCATTTTAAGTCTGGAATGAATTCCTGCATTCAATCATAATTAGTTTTACTTTTGTTACGCATTTCTTAACTCTCTGAGTGCATCATTCAGCCACATTTGGATAAATTTCAATAAATATCACTGCAAGCTATACAGGATATTACTAATGCTTATCAATATTAAGTTTCACTCTTTTACCTTAAAGACTCACCTGCATCTGACTATCACACTCCTCTTCTTCTCCAACAAGAGAGGCCATTGAACTGTCTGTATCAGACAAACGTTTCACCCGCACACCTTCTGCTGTTGCTTTACTAATTTACAGCACTCTCTCTCTCTTCCCATATGCCATAAGAAAAGCAATCTAACTGCCAGACTGAAAGGAAAAAGCGTTTCCAATCCTGAAGAGCAAAACTGTACCATGAACCGCTCCTCCACACATGACACACCCAAATCCACTCAAGTGTACGCACAGAGCACTAGCTCCATCTAGCTACAGCTACAACACAACTGGAAGTCACATATCTGACTTTCCCCAGGGCTCCAGTATTTTGACTGCACACCAGCCAGTCAATTGTAAATCATTAGTGACCCATGTGATGGAGCTCCCCGGGGGTGGGGGTTTGGGGGAGGGAGCAGGCATTTAACTAGACTGGTTGATTGGTTGCCAGGGTGGTGGGGTGGTGCACCAGCTCCTCTGCCTATTACACGCCTATGAGACCAGCTGAGTCAATGGCACACAGCCTGTGGAGGGTAAATGTGTTTCCAAAGTAGATTAAAACAAGGTCAGTGTTGTGTTGATTTTAATGCTATTTCTTGCTCTATCATTTCCTTCTCAGCTCCTTTAATCAATGTGCTACGGCCACTTACAGAGACAGATAATGCAAACTGTTTTATGTAGTATCATATCACCACAGCCAGCGAGGACCTTGACAGGTAACAACCACAACACTGAAACTGTATCTGTGTTTGACTGAGAGCATTTTGGTTGAGATGTCACCTTCTGTTTGAGGCCGTAGTTGACCTCCAGCTCCATGAGTAAAACGCTCTTTCGGACGTTGAGGGTCTTCTGCAGCTCATCAAAGGTAGTATGGATTTCCTCCTCGATGGAGCTCTTCTGACTGGTCAGCTGCTGCAGGATCTCTGACAGTGTCTGCAGGGCCGAGTCGATCTCTGGAAGCCTAGGAGCCGCAGAACGGGGGGTGCAGTAGTGAAAAAAAAAGTTATTTCTCTGCATCACGTTTGTAGGGCAGTGTGACGACATCACTTGTTGTACCTCTTCTTTACAGCATCGAGCTGGTCCTGTAATGATGCCTTGTGTTGTTCCACTACATCTCTAAGGGGCACTGTTGGATGTTCTCCGTGTTCGCCACATGTACACTCCTGACACATGGCCGTTTCACACGGAGGACAGTAAAACTCCATGACCTAAGCAACAGGATAAGCAACAGGAGTCGTGTAGCCACGTTAGCATTTGTGCTGTATGGATGCCACTGTTCATATTTACATGCTAATCTTAAATAGTAATATTATTAATGTTTGCATGCTGACACTGGAATATAGCTAAACAACAAACTCCAAGAGCTGCAAGCAGGACTCAACCAGTGACCAATGAACCTGACACCTACTCGACCTAAACTGACTTAAATACTCAACTTTTCTTTTTTACTAGAGTTCTCAGAGGTCTAAAACTGAACATGTGATGTGAATCAGACAAACTAGACTAATCAAATAGTTTGAGACAGACAACATCTGCTTACCCAGCTGTGGTTATATACAGGCTTAACATGTCGAAGTGTAACTGACCTACACAGCTGCCTTCTAAGCTCTCCCTTAGTGGCATAACCACCAGCATAACGTGCAGTTTTAATCTCGTTGAGCATCATTTGGAGACTGAGACGAGACAGTATTTGGAAAGGAATGGACTCTTACGTTGCCTCCATGGTTAGGGCAGGAGAGCAGTTGGGCTGTAGCTACATTGGTGATGTTGTTAAGAGCAGCCGCCTCCTGGCTGCAGCTGTCCGGCGCACGCTGCAGCACGTCCATCAGGTTAGTAATGAAGAAGTTATTCTGCAACGCCGCCACACCCTTCTCCGGCAGGATCGAGGTCTGGCGGCACACGGGGCACGACAGTGTGAGGCTGTGAGCGGGGATGTAATTCTGCAGGCACCTGAAGGAGGAGAGCAGGAGGAATATGAATATGTGTTACAGGGTTAAAGGAAATAGGAAGAACTTTGTTGGAAACGGACAGTGATGACATACTGTATAGCATTTATTTTTATTTTTTCTGCTTGCACAACATACAACCTTGCCCTTAATGCCATCTGCAGGTTGAAATGTTCACACCTCAAAATTGATTTTCAGTAGCAGCTCTAATTAGGTGCCTGCCATATAAAAAGAATGGGAGGCAGTGCATTAATGGAGGCACCTATTGTTCTCCACCTCTAAACTGGCTTCTTTATTAGTGGGGGAACATGAAATGCTCCACACTATTGATATCCCCTTTTTCTCTTTATTAGTGGGGGAGCTTGGAATGCTCCCACACTATTGATATCCTCTTTTTCTCTTTATTAGGTGCCTGCCATATAAAATGAATGGGAGGCAGTGCATGGCGAAGCCATACTACTACTACTCTCCACCTCTAAACTGGTCTCTTTGTTTATTTATTTTTATATCTTATTATTCCGTATACCAGAATGCGGCCCGAACGAGAGAGAGATAACACACAAACTATACATCAAATCGACCGGCTCGTTCCCGACAGGTGTGCTATTACTTTTAGTAAAATAGTATTCACACTGTGTTTGATTGTAAATACTCGGTAAATCCTGCTCTCTGGTCGGGGAGATGGGTCTAAGGTTCAGCGGCGCAAGGTGGCAGGCACCTTCAAAGTTTCCCCAGGAACTTTCTAGTTATATTACATACTTCACAGTTCATTATCTACACATGTACAGTCAAGAGGCGTAAAATGAAACAGCAACTGCTGTAAACCCATACATACTGCAAAGCTTCCAATGTTCAGTTACAGCCCTGATACTGTGGCCCTACCTAAACTTTATGGTAACATCTGAGATCATAGAGTTGTTAACTGGATTATATTATTATTAATTTCCAAATTTCTTTTTCTTATGTATATAATCTGAAGTGGAAAAACATTCACATATTGAATTAGACAATTCTAATCTATTGTAGCAATATAAAGTACTGGAAATGTGTTGAACAGGTTTCAGAAGTAATTCAACCTAACAGCCTTTTGTTGAATAGTTCAAATGGTCAGCACTGCTGTTTAGATACTGTTCATGATGCTAAATGTTTTATGTATTTCATCTTTGCACATGCAGCAACCGGGACCCTAAAAGTGGAGTCATTATGCAGACACATGGAGGACACTGATCATTATTTTCTCTCTGCACCTTTCCATTGTCCACGTAATGAGCCTTTTCAGGTAGGTGAGAAATGATGTAGTCTGTTGTCTATATAAAGGGTTTCTGGCTCAGCATCTCAGGGTGTGTCTACGGTGCACAATGCCCTTACATAAATAATAATTAGAAATTATGCTTCACAAATCTGTGGCAGTGCTGTAATGTTGGATTGAAGACGATTATACTTAGTGTAGAGAAACTTCACCATTGATGTATTTGAATGCAACATGTGTACACAATAATAGAGCTCCACGAATGACCATTTAGTGTGATGTTACACAGTCATTTAGTAGCTGTGTGTTCTCTATAACAATTCAATTATAGTTAAATATATCACTACAGTAGGTTAGTGCTGTCTGGTGGATGAGGAAAATTAAAGCCCAGGACATGAAAAGATGTCAAATTAAGCCATGACATTAGAAAAAATGTAATTGGAGCATAGCAAGTATGAAAAAGTTAAATATAAGAGGAGAGTATACACATTGCTTACATACATTGCTGTGTGACCACACAGTAACAGAAAAGAACTCTTATGTTAAATGTAACAGTGAAATGAGTCTCCAGAGGGAACCGCAGGAAACGGACAGACAGGCACAGGCCACAGTTTCTTCTTTGTGTCAGAAACAAAGGCTGGTTAAGAGAGGGGATGGCACCAACAAACCAAGGTCAACAACAGAGACACAGCAGAGCTCAAATTTACTAAAACTATATTGATACTTCGTCTCCCAGTTTCTGTGGCGGAGCTTTGGCTTTCTCATAGAAAGCATACAAATCATACCCACTGAGTCTGAAACCTCAAAGGCTGCATGTGAGCACCTTTTCTACTTTTCATATGCAAATCTGAACTTCAACGGCGTCGTCTAATGCACGAGCTCGATAGGATTAAAAAACACCAAAAGCCCTGCATAAACAACATGGTAACGCTACTTACCTCTCACAGAAGGTGTGCAGGCAGGGCAGTACTTTAGGGTTTTCGTATCGGTCCAGGCATATGCTGCAGATCAAGAACTGCTTGTCAATCTGGCGGACAACTGGGCTGGGAATAGTGGAGCCTTCACTGGCCATCCTAAAACTCTGGCATAGGAGTCCCTCTTCCTCTGTCCCTGCACACTACAGAGTGACACAGACGGAGGAGAAGACAAGTGAGCACAGCGATACACAAATCATTCAACCTAAACCCATAAATACTGAATTTTGCAGATTAGACGCAGTAACAGTAAACATGCCCTAAAGCAGCAGGTCAAAAAGAAGTTAAAGCTTACTGTGATTGAGATATAGAGCTTAACATTTTATTTTTTACAGTCACATATTATGCAGCTACTTTCCCTGGAAACCTTCCTTACAACATCTGAAGGTCCCGTCCATTTGGTGCTTATTATAAAGGAAATAAGCTAAATAAGTGTTAGTTACTCCAGGACTAGGAAATTACATAAGTGACATAGCTCATAGACTGAAATCAATGTCCAATAGTACAACAGTACAACAATCATTCTCCTTTATGGCTTGTGACCCTTTAAAAGAAAGCAGTGTGTATCCCGCCTACTTTGAACCCCTCGTGACTAGTTGCATAGCGAGTTGAGAACTGTTTAACCAAAGACATGGCTTAAAGGTTGTAAAGCCCCAGAATCATATGTCAGTCTGAAACAAATCACACAAACATGCTCATTCATGCCTCGAGGACTCCTAACAGAAATTTCGGAAGTGACTAAACAGTAGCCACAGCATATTTCTACCTGATGTTACCATCCTGCAAAGTCTCAACCCTGATGTTGGTAATCAGTGCAGAAACAGTGAACCAGGCTTACATGAGTCGCACGGGAGCTGGGGATTTGTCATAAAAGGCACTTTAAGTGTTAAATATTTGAGCATGGAACTCTGCTCTTGGCATGCATCAGCGAGAAACAGAACACCCACAAAAACAGAAGACTGTACATTCGTACTTCTTTACACTGTTTCTAATGCGTGCTTCAATTTCACGCGCAGCATCTTCTCATGGCTGACATTCATGTAATGCTATATGGCAGCTAACTTAGACACAGAAAGTGTGTCAGTGCTTTTATTGTCTCATCACATTGAAGACAGGCAAGGAAACAGGCCACCGCTGCTGGTGAGAGGAAACCCTCAGGGACTCTAGTTCTTTCTATGGTACATGCTCTCTTTCTCCTCTTCTCTATATTATTTTCATTTCACTCTCTCCTCCTCCTCCTATTCCACACTGAAAGTGGATTCTGCAGAGTCTCTAACTACAATGTGGTGTTTCGATTCAGAAAACCTGTGACTGTAACAATAACACTATTTAAGGCCAGTTTGGCAAAACTGTTCTTGCAATTGAAACAGAAACACAAAGTAAGTATGGCTTTTAAATTATGACTTAAATGAAGCCTGTTCACAGTCTAGTCAAAAACAGGCTAGAAGCCACATTTGTACTTCACAAATGTGTATCCATATATTACACTGAGTAAATCCAATGTATGACAACATGTACATACATACATCTATGCCAGCACAGACTGGCACCAACACCAATCTCAGACCTTACTCTGTGTCTTATAACGTACCAGCTTCACAGGCCAGATTAAGCAGATGAACAGAGCATCAAATATGCCACTGATTACTAAACAGAAATTCCTAAATCCTTCTGCAGACGGCCACAACAAGACAACAGAAGCAGCCCTGTGCTGACAGTGCACAAGGTCGCAGCAGTCACTCTTACATAATGAGATCTACACCAGTTAAGCGGAATAATTCCTGCTGGATTGAGCTGTCATCGAATACCCAGCAGAAGGTGTACGCATGACGAAAGGGGGAAACATCACAACACGCATTTGTCCTAAATCAAAGGAATCACAATCAAGCAAAAAATGTAACTCAAAACAACAACGGCTTGTTGAAATGACTCAGTATAATCATACTAATGTGAAATGACTTACAGTGCTGCATTTATGGACCGATCATCATGCGTCATCCACGTCAGCACACAGACAAAAACACTTGCTCCATTACTGGCAGATCCTTTGCACTAAAGTCCCTTTAAACCTGCCGTCAAGTCAGTTCAAGAGAGTTCCGACTCTGTATTTATGGGTGTGCACACACACACACACACGTGAGCAAAGTTGAGGAGGGGCAATGCTTCAGTTTTTACATCATCTCTTCCCCTCCCTCCTTTGCTTACTCTCCCTTGCCACTTCCTCTCCTCACATCACTTACATTCCTTGCTCAGTCTGTCTCACCCATTCATCTCCCTCCTACCCCTCTGTCTCAAGTAGATGCTGGCTCACTGCAGTGCAGCGAGCATGTGCAGCATCAGGAGCATGCGAGCGAGTATTGGCTGACTGCTGGTGACCTAACAAATGGAAAAAGAGGGACAGCAGTTATGAGTCCCCTCCACCGCCAATGGAGTTTAAGAAAAACAGATCTTTTTGAGGGAGTATGTAGGTGGGTGTGTGCATACTGCTGACTCATTCTACACGCAGAGACACAGTGGTAAAAAAAGAGGTAAAATATGGACAAAAGGGAAGGATGATGACAGAGATTCCAGATTACCAAACACAAGGGAATAAAAGTACGACTTTAAAGACCAGAGCACAGTGCTGCAAACCGCCCAAAACCAGAGAGTCTCCTGTTCTGCACACATATGCACGCAAACAATTCACCTCTATCGACATTTAGAGCTGCAGCAGAGATTTAGTGAACACAACGATCGCCTCGAGGGGCTTTTGATGCATGAATCCACACGACCAACTGACCTCCAGTCGTTCAGCTTTTCAATGGGGCCTTATGTTGTGCACAATAACAGCAGTTTCTGTCCTTTTTTAGAAACAATCCACCAGTTAAACCTCAATAAACAGCTGCTGTAGGTGATTTAGCTGCATTTATGAAAACATGCCAAAGACAAATGGCCACAACTTTGAACACAGCTGTGTGGAGTTCAGATAGGATAGAGTGAAATAAAACATAATTTCAGTCTAAATTGTTTTAACAGATCACTTTAAGTATGAACAGTATTTCCACTTTATTCAAATCATCTGTCAGTGACGGGGTAGCACAAATGAATGTTTTGACACATGTCCTAATCTTATTGAGGCATATCTCGTTTCTCAGGCTTGGATTTAGGTTTTAATTTGTCATCTCAATCATCTTAATGCTGCTAAATTACATGGGAAGATCTTAAAAGTGTACTGTTCTCTTTCCAAAATGACAGCAGTTGGACCTGACAGTGCTTGTTCACACATTGCATTATGCCTGACAGCTCCGAGGCCGTTCCAGGGATCTCATCTCAGCCTCTGCCAAACTCAGTGAGCTCCAGCTCAGTCAGGGGAGTGGGAGACAGAACAAGCTAAGGCAACGAAACTCTGGAGAAAAAATAATATTACAGTAAGTAAAATAAAACATAGTTGATTTTGTGGATCTAGTTAGAAAATAACAATCAATTTACAAAAAAATCCCATGTGAAAACTAAGACAGCATGTTGGTCTGTGTCTACACCTTCTCCTCCCTGTCTTTGACAATCAGTCTGCTGGTTCCTTGTAAGGTGCGAATCATAGATGCTGTTTATAAAATAAACCTACAGTTTTTGTAAAATGCTTCTCGCATCCTCACATCTCACTTTGTCATTGCCCCGCTGGCGTAAATCAGAAACAACGGAACTGAAATCCACTAAACGAATCATCTTTTAATGCTGACACAACCACAATGATGAACAGTAACAATACAACTATTTGAGACTAATGCCCACGACAAACAAATAATTACAAATAAAAATAACAAAGAAAATGGTAAAAAACAGATAAAAGACTGTAAATATAAACAAATGTTGGTAAAAAAATCACAAGCCAGGCTAAAGAGGTGGGTTTAGGTCATAGGCTTGTGTTCTTAGAGTGTTTGAGCATGAAAGAGGATAAAAAAAACATCTGATTTAGCTGGTAATGTTTTCTAATGCTGTGTGATTATCTGTAACCACAGCAGGAATTAGGCTTTTATTTCCCACTGAGAAACACAAACTGTCCATTTCTGCCTGCAGGACATAATCTTCAGTTAGTTAGACATGAAAATGGACATAGAGTAGAGACAGAAGCACACAAACATACTGTAAACACACACATTGGTCATTGGATGAGTGCAAATGTCACATAAACTGTTCCAGTTACTTCTCTGTTACACATCAAGGCTCAGCTTAAAACTCAATAACACGAGAGCTGGAATGGGTCGAACACCATTTACTCTCTTAAATGGGAGAAAAAATACATTATTAGAATAAAATTGTAGCTGTTGTTTGCTAAACGTGCTTCTTGGATCAGGTAGTATTTTAATGTCCACTCACCAGTACGAGGAGCAAAAAGCCTTTGTGACAGTTTATTTTAGCTTTTGGTTTCCATACATGGCTGCAGTGGACTGAATGTTGCTCTGGGTTTCCCTCTGGTGTCCGTGCCACAGCTCTTTCCAGAGCTCTGACCTCAGCTCTTTTAACATCTCTCTGTTTCCAAACACACCAAAGCAAAATGCAGAGTGACCGTAAGCAATGATGACACCGCTCAGTCGGAACAGCCTCTTTCAAAGGGCAACAACAAAGACTGAGACAAGGGGTGAATTTAGTCTGTCCGCTAAGAACGAGGTGTTCCTGCTTCGCAGCACTGATGAAAATCCCTCACTTCACCTAGACATGACTGCTTTCTAATGTTTTATTATGTAATAGTTTGTAGGTCAGAAGTCCAGGAGTCTAGTCACATGTGTGTCCAGAGCTAATGTACCATGTTGACTTACTCATAGATAAATCATATGTTTTACTCCTTTACCAGTTAACTCTTAAACAATTAAACAGAATGAATGTTTTCATACTTTCTCCTAAGAGTTAAACAGAGGGAGCAGATTGTGTCGTTCCAACAAGTGTTATTTAGCTTGTGAAAGGGAGATCATAGTTTAAAGTAACTGGACAAAATTCAAACGTTATTCCTGTTGCACACACTCCAGGGGAAAAAGACTCTATGTCACATCCTTTGGTGTCAGACAGGATATAAGGTGCACAAGGATGTCGCCTAAGCCTTGCCCAGTTGGCTTAGGGCAGAAAGTCAACCAAACCACCTTTCCAGCGTACAATCATGTTGACGATAGGTCTGACACCATCATTCCCATGGCATTGTGGAGTGATGTCTAAGGGCACGTTTACTGCCAGGGCTCAGATACCAAGCAATAACTACCATTACATGAACCTGTTGACCAACCACACTGTGAAATCAGTGTCCTAATGTCCTTAAGTTACAGAAATGGTCGGACAGAGGAACTAAAAAAGGTGTGTTGGGAGGAGGTCTCTCGAATAACACTATCAAGAGAGTGTAATTCATATTTAATTCTTATTGAAGGAAGGTGTGTTTTGTTTAATCACATTATTTTGCTGCACTCTCAGTCAATATAGCAACCCAGTGTCACTGCCACCCATCCACTGACACAAGCTCAGACTAATATCACTGTCATTCGCAATGAACCTCAGGCTTACAGGTCAGACATTTAAAAACAGACAGACAGTTTGGACCTGCAGAATCACATCACCCCAATCATCATGGGCGACATCGTCATAAAAAACGCTGCTGGTGAAAGACTCACTACCAAGCAGCACCTCTCACATGTTCATTACACCTAAAATCACCATGATCAGGAGAGGGCAACATGGACTGTTGACTTTACAGGCTATAAAACATTTAATGAATATTATGGGTTTGTCAAAGTCAAAGTTGCACTTTAAATCCCACCTATAGCCAGATGGTCAGCCTATACGGCTTATGACCACGATGCCCCCTGGTAATCACACTATTTCATCAACGTTGCAACAGATGGATTAAAAGCGGCGCTATCTCCACGAAACTGCTACAAAATAATTAAAACCACACCTTTACGTAACCTTCGCAGCTTCGCTCTTCAGCGAGATCAGGGTCTTCACATGTCTCTGCTGTTGGGGAGGGCGACATGGGCCCCGCCCTTAAATTACAGGAACACGCTCATGCTAATCTAAAGCATCCACTGCAGACAGGATGACGAGAGATTACAGGAGCAGAGCAAACGTTCAGCCTGAACATCCTCTCATCCAACTCCACATCCACCCCCCCTCCCCCCACGAGAAGTCAGAAACCACCAGCTGCATCTTTGGACACCACTGATCAAAGGAAGCCAGTGATAATTATGTTTTCCCCCCCTGAAGCTAATGCAGTAATCCTATAAGTACCAACAGTGTCTGATCACATATGCATGCTCCTGAGACAAAGTATAATACGGAATAAGGAAACCTCATGTTAGTGTGTCACATATCTGCCAACCATGACTCTGGTGACACAAGATAAGACAATGCTGTGGCTGGTTCTGGTGTGTGTGTGTGTGTGTGTGTGTGTGTGCCTACACAGGCAAGCATCAGCACATTTCCAACTGTCTGTGCACATCTGTACAGCCTGTGTTCAACTGACTGTCCAGACACATAATAATCTCTCTATGTGTGTAAATGTGATAACAGCAGCCAGTTTTCCCAAACGGAACATAAATACTGGAAACATGGGGAAACAGCTGACAGACTCACATAACGTCTTCTTTTCACAGTTTTGCTCAGTTAGTTAGTTGCGTGTCCTACAAGGAGACTGGAGACACATTTTGGGCCAGTTTAATGAGCCTCCCTCTGAACATATGATCCTGCTGTACGGTGCACCTGCTGCTTTTCAAGCCAGTGAGCATGACAAACAGGAAAAGGAAACCAGACTCGAGTAAATATTCTCTTGCAAGCATTTTAACAGCATTTGCTGTATTTCACTGGGTGAACACCTGAACCCAAGTGAACTGCCGCTGCAACCTGTATTTCTAGAATCTACTCACAAAACCTCCAGGGTAATACTCAGGAATTACACAAGAATCTTTTAATGAGATTCTTTTCCTGTTACAGAGGCCAAGTAGCCTGACACGCAAACTATTCTCACCACAGTAACCTGCAGAAGGCCATTCTCTGCCACAAGTTCTCCCTTCCTTCAGTCATAATAATTTACCTTCCTCTTGTCATCTTCATCTGTTTCTCACTCTTTCTAACTCTCCCCTCTGTGTTGGAATCCCAGACATCCCAACTTACTTCAGCTCCATGGCTGCTCTCCTGCCTTCTCTTCTCTTCAGGGTGAAAACACTGTTGATTTAATCCTTCTCATTGCAGATATACAGTAATGTGCGCAGTGGCCGGAGCTGCTGTTACAATAATACAAACAGACTGACAGAGAGCCACGGGGTAGGGAAGGCAGAGGGGAGGGCCCTTGGTGGTGTATAGGGAAACAACCAACCAATCAGAGGCTTTATAAATGCTCAGGGAGGTGGAGCCTGAAGCTTGTGCTGCTCTTTAACCCCAGTGAGGACAAGACTCGCAGAGACAAGAGATAGAGACAGAGATAAAACAGGGACAGGAAGAGAAGAGAAAGGGAAACCAAACAGACCGACAGGTGGCAAATTAATTATAAAGTTGTCTGATCACTGACAAATACAAAGAAGTCGACCATTCGTATTCTCCAGTTACCTGCATCTCTCTGTTTGTGTATGTGCTGTGTTTGTAGTAGCTTCTCAGTTCAGACATTTTTTAGAGTTATGAAGTCACAAACACAGTTTCACCATATCGATAAACATCCATCTGATGCCTCTGAAGAGTTCAGAGCCTTTCCTTCATTGTTATCACATTTATCATGTTCCAATCCTGGCAGAGAAACATCAGCTATTCCTTAATAGCAACATCAATCATTCTGTCGTTGCATAACACACTGTCCTAAAGACAAGAACACGCCTTTCCTACACAAGACAGACAGTTCCTAAAAGCTTTAATCTTACTGGCAGGCTGCAAAAAAACAATGTTTGTACTAATTATCCAAATGCATCTGTTTCCCCCCTGTGTGTCCACCCCCACTGAACAGGATTATTTACAACAGTGAAAATGGCTCTAAACTGTATAACCATGGGAAAAGAAACCAGATGAACATATCCTAATCCAGAGTTTGGAATCCACAATCAACCAACAAAACAGTTTTAGAAATAGAAATGATATTTCAGCTCATTGCAGAGGCTAGAATTACTGTGGACCTCGTCTCATCGTAGGGTTGGCCCGTCTGTGATGCACACTTCTCTGATCACAGACCTGTTACCTTTAATACTGCTGTGAGACCTCATGTTCCCACAAAAACCCAGCCTTGGAAAAAAAAAACCCAGATCACACATTAGGTCCCGTGACCCCTCTGTACGCAAACTTTCCTGAATGCACCGTTATGGAAGTATTTCATTCTGGTTTTGAAGCAAGGTTTTGAATGACCTTTTAATGACAGTTAAATTCTGATGAGTCTGCCATCCTGGTGATTTTAGGTCCTACTGCTGCCTTTGATACTGTTGACCACACTATTCCCGTTCTGTGACTTTCAAGGATCCGTCTTAAGTCTTATTTAACTATTAGGACCTTCTCAATAAGCCTGGGGGGATCTTCTGCTTCTTCTTCATCTGCAGTGAGTCTCGCTCCATTCACTATTCTTGGCCCAATACTCTTCTCAGTTTATACAGTATTTATATACTTCCTTCCTATTTCTTTTCACTGTTTCACAGATGACACTCTATCTGTGATTCATCTTGTAGATTGTAGTCTTTTGTTCCGTTGGCCTCCTGAACTCACCCACTAGTGATTTTGCCCCACTAACACCCTGTTGTAAACTTCATGCACTACAAATCCAGCTTTTTTAAATTACAACTTCTGGCTAAAGTCAAACCATTTCTTTTGTTTTCCAATTTCTAGAAAGTGATCCATGCCTTTCTACACTATACACAGGAATCAGCTGGTCCTCACTCTCCCGCCTGTGATATGTATTCATGGATAGAGACATATTTTTTATCATTGTACTGCACTTATCAGCCTGTTTTGAAAGTTATGTCTGGTATTTCATGCTTTTGTGCCTCTATGATATTGCCTGCTGGCATACACACATACATTTTACAAACCGATAAATGTTTGTGTGACTGAGCTCAAACACTGACCTAAGAAAAAAACGAGGTCTCGAAAGTAAAATTGTTGTTCGTTTTCAATGTATAGTAAAACATGAGTATCTAAATGACAACAGCAGAAAACAACAAACCATTTCAAAGATACCGCAAAATAATAAAACTGTAATATGAGACCAGTTAAATACCACATCAATACTTCCATTCACGGCCCCACAGTGACTTCCCTAAACCACTTACACTCAGTGCTGTTACTCAGCTGAGAGTCACTACTCTGGCTGATGTCCAGCGCTGATCAATTAGCTTTAATGAGACAGACGTCGCTGTGATCGAGCCCCTGCAGAGCTCATTGATCCTGGGAGGTCAAAGTGAGAGGGAAACAGAGAAACACTGGCTCCTCAGGGCCTTCAGTCGCCGTCCCAGAAACACACCCGTATCACCACTAGATCTAATGCGAAAAAAAACACAAGAGCATTGGCCTGACTGATCAAATTATGACACTCACTGTATAAAGACACTAACTTTGTGGACTGGTGTGAGCAAAACCATCTCCAGCTCAACATCAGTAAAACAAAGGAGCTGGTGGTGGACTTCAG
>JAUMHF010000001.1:4988267-5002637 GCA_032359275.1 Microctenopoma steveboyesi
GCTGTATTCATGGCAAACAATTTCCCTCTGGGATTAATAAAGTGTTTTGAATCTTGAATCTTGAATCTTGAATAAACATATTCCTTCCTAAGGTCTGATTTAGATAAAGCTCAGGAACACCGTCTGTTTACTGCACTGATGGGAGAGTCATGCAGCATTTACTGCCTCACTCTGTGCTTCCTGTTCCCAGGATCCCGTGCAGCATTCAAGCACCTCTAATGGCACAATAACTGAAAAGAAACATCTGCTGTAGGAAAAGCTGCAAAGGACAAGGCTCTCACAACCCAGAGTGAGAAAGAGAGAGCAGGTAGTGGTGAACACAGAGTAGAGGCGAACGGGACGAATGGGTTTAATCCACTTGGCTGATTTATGAACGGAGCCATCAGATAAGCTCAACGACAAGTGAAGATACTAGTGCTGCAAATGAGCACGATTTTGAACTGCATTTCAGGCAGTTGGGTTCTGGATAAGTGACTAATCATAAGGTCTGAGAAAAGGTAACACGTGGCATCATCAGAGGTCCCAGACACACCCTCTTCTTCTTGTCTGCATCACCCACAGTGCAACTTGACTGCTGATAAGTTCAGTCTGAGATTTAAGAAGACACCTCACATGCAGGGCGTTGTGGTAGAAGGTGAGCAGAAGTTTCTGTTTTCAGACATCCTGATACGTGGCCGGTTAGCTCAGTTGGTTAGAGCGTGGTGCTAATAACGCCAAGGTCGCGGGTTCGATCCCCGTACGGGCCAAATAGTTTATTTAACTGAAAAGTATATATTTACTCTGTGTTTAACGTTTTGCAGCCTCTTATCTGTACGGTCCACTTTCAACTAAAATTTCCCACGTGTGAGACTAATAAGGGATTGAACGAGCCTCCTGCTCTTCAGCGCACAAATTTCTCTCGTGAGCAAACCTGCTGTAACGTATCATCCCGGCTGAACCTGGACTCTGGACACTGGCACTTCATGCGATAAACTAAGAGGGCCAGAGTGCGGACATTAAAACAGATGTATTCCTAAAAAAAGAACATAGTAAGATCCATTTCACTCACCTAAAGATTTTCTTTGCTTAATTATCTGCCGGCGTGAAAACTACAACGACGCATCAGAGGGAGACTCTAACTTTTTCCTGCTCAGCTGTGCGGCTGTTGCTTCTCTCCATCCTCCGTCCTGACTGCAGCTCTGCGCGATCAAACTACCGCGTCTGCGCACATCCACCTCTTTGATTAAAGGAGACAGACAACAGCACCCGGATGCAGTCAAAGTTCAGACACAGCGGATCCAGAAAAAAGCACCATCAATTTTACATTTAGGCGTAAAAATAGTCCGCGGGAGATCATGCATTATTTCTATTTCCCCTGCTGCGGGTATAAAAGCAGTTGTGTGGGAGCTGTGACGCACTGAGTGGCGTCTGCACCTTGCTTTATGCTACCTCTGGGATCAGTCACGTAGTATAAATAACGTTTAAAACTATAATACTGCGTTAAATGCACCATGGCCATTTGCTACAAAGTGCAAAAACACGAACATTTGATTTAAACTGACGTTTTTCTCTTGATGGGACATCCCAGCCCCAGACATTCCCATCACGCCCCTCCCTTATTATGAGGGAGGCTGTTGCCATGACAACCCCACATTATGCAGAAGCCCATGAAAGAATCTTTTCAAATTAAACATAGGGAAAAGAAAAGGCTTCACAACTATTTTAGAAAAGTAATGCTGTGTGTGTGTGTGTGTGTGTGTGTGTGTGCGCCACGGTCAAGGGCACCTGCTTAGCATGCAGCGCACAATCACAGACTGAGCAACGATTTTTGTTTGTTCCAGCATCCTTTGTTTTATTAATAACTAAACAGGATGGTGAAGTTAAAGAAACATTCCCGCAGCATCAGACTGAATTATGTGTAAAAATAGTTTTATATTGGAAGTGACTTTTACTGAATGGAGAGTGTTATTATGTCTCGTAAACAGTTTTAATTGTGCAGAAACCGAATGTATACATGAAAAACAAATACACACAGATTAGGTTTTCACCATTTGCCCAGAATGTCACACTGGTCACAGCTTCCTGCACCTGCTGCTGTCATTAGTTCAGCAGAGCACGGCAGGATTTGCTGAGTGCTCTGTGAATGGCTGCTGAATAATTGACCAACTTCTTTAGTCTTGTTCACCGTGTTTCAGTACAAATGTTTACAACAAAATTGCAGCCAATGTTTGATGTGGAAATACTAATTATTGGGTTTGTTCTACAGTGATCACTGTTTGCAGTGCTTCTTGGATGTACACTGTCGTCTTAATTTAAGTTACAGTGCAGTAAACAAACTCAGCACTGTGAAATAAATCATGCATAAACATTTTGCATCAAAATCCTCAGACCCCATGTTGGCTCTTAGCAGGGGTTGAGTTTGCATATAGCAATACATATAGTAATACATTTATTTTTAGGAACTCTTTAAAAAACACACACACACAGAAGGAGCTGGATTTTTCATCCAGCACTGCAAAACAAGTAGAGCTTTCATTAGTGCATGGTACAGAAGTGGTACCTCACCCCATATCGTCTCCCTGTGTCTGTGAGGGCTGTTCAGAGGCTTCACTTTCACCTGGTCTGATGTAGACCTGACGACAGAGGAAAGAAGCGGACCTCAGCATCACCCACGTCAACACTCAGCTGTCATTCAAGTAGTTTCATCCTTTGCATAAATACACCCTGAGCATTTTAATGTCCATTTTTATCAGTTCATTATTCGTGTCTTACAGACACCTGAGCAGTTGTCAACAAACATGCAGCCTATTAAACCCTACAGACTGGCTGTTATTTATAGTGCAGCACAATAATGAACTATTACCTGTTTCTGAGTGATTGCACATTTTGTTAAAGGTCAGGGTGATGCAGTAAGAAAAATAGGTAGTGACAGTGTGTCCTTTAAAACACAGGGAGTACGGTCATCACTATGCCAGTGTAGTAAAACTCTGCATAGACACAATCTCATATTAGATAGTAAACCATCTCTGACATTGCACGAAAAAAAAGATTTAAGTATAGAACTGGAATAAAACCACTACACAGTGCACTGAAAGTTGTGACTCACCATTTGCAGGGGACCCCCCTCCTACAAACTGTTGTCGTTTCTAATCCGAGTTGTCTGCTTCATGACGAGCAGAACAACATCCTCCAGCTGCTCCTCAATCCTCCAGAAACAGGAATACTTCCTCACCAACAAACAGGTGGTATGTGCTCAGGGGAAGCGTCTTCACTACCTGCAGTGGCCTCAGAGTGAAAGTAAAGATCCTGCTCCTCAGGTGTTAGGCTGAGCTGCAGGATAAGGAGGGATTGAGAGGTACATAATCCCTCACACATGGCAGCAGCAACTTTGATCTGAAGATAAACGTGCCAAGTCACAAGCTGTTTGAAATCTCATGCTGCGCAGTTCATAGTACTCTGTCTTTGGTAGTAGCTCATTCTGGTTGGTGCGTCAGTATACAGCAATATAACAAGTGAACATATTATCCAACCCTTTTTAAAAAATTGTTATTTAATGGTTTTATTGTATAAAGCAGATTTAATTCATGTAGATATTGCATATTTTTAGCATATTCTGAAGCATATGTTCCTTTCTGACTCTAAAGTCATGAATGTGAGAATGAATGTTTGTCTGCATATATCAGCCCTGCGACAGGTTGACGACCGGATGACGCCTCTCGCTCGATGCTGACAGCTGGGATATTTTTGTGCTCATACCGTTTATTTGCTTTTAAGCCCTCTGCAGACAAATAATATACAGTGAACTGTGCTCAGCTTTTTTTTATATTCTCCACTTAAATGTTTTTTTATGCATAAATGTCAGATCATTTTACAAGCTTTTACAAGCTCATTGAACATTTGATAGATCAGCCCAACACAGAAGAGTTTGTGTTCATTTTAGTGACCATTTATTTGTATTAACACTTTATGGCTTAGCTTATCACTGATATGGAGTAAATTACCATTTTATTTAGTTACTCAGTGGAATTTTTACCCTAAAATCTTTTTTTTACTTTTAATCTTTATTATTTAGCACTTCAGATTGTGTGAAGACAACTTGTAGTGGAGTGAAAGGCTTGTACTGAACTGAATATTGAATTCTTGTACTGCTACCTGTTGCAAAAGACAAAACGATACTCTGCTGCACTCTAGTGGTCCAAAGGTTACTGTGACACATATAAAAAATATGGAACAAATCTGGACTAAACCTGTTACAAGCATCAGGTTAGAACTAATTTTAAATACCTTTGTTGTCCTTGTATATGTATATGCATGGTGATGCCAGGGGACTTTTGAACTTTTAGAGCATGTTGTAGTTTCAAACAGGTGCTCTTAAATTAATCCATCTTCCTCTGTCTGTCAAACTCAAGACACATAGTTTTCAGTAATTCCAGAGGAATTTACTCCTGTGTGTTTCATCACTGTGCCCTCAGAACAACACCAACTGTCGTTATTCAGCTAAAAGGAGTACCACACGAGTTTTGAGTTTACACAGCAACATGTGATTTTATTTGTTTCTCTGATGTCACCATCGCTGGGGTCTTCACATCGTAATCTGCAGCCCTGTCGCCTAGTGACCTAAGATGATCATTTGCTCGATGTAGTGATCAGTATGTCTGATTTTCATGAGCACCTTTTTGCCTCAGGTGTGAAAAATACAGCAGAACAGTCGCAAAGAATCACATCACTAGTCATTCCTTTCCAGGGTATAAAAGACAAAAATAAGGCTCAAAGACAAACGGAGGACACTGAATACATGTACATTACTACTACAATACATTACTGCTATAAAATCAGCCATGATTTTAAAAAGAAAGAGATTCAGTCTAAATAAATACCCTGTAAAAAGTCACGTACTGTGAGCAGGTTGGAGTGAAATGTGACTGATGTTTGCAGGCAGCATTGACCTCTTGTATTACAGCCCTCTAACAGCCTGAATGGGTAATTTATGTTTGGGCTGTTTGGGTTGACACTAACCATCCTGTATCTCGGAAGTTGTTGCGAAAAGGGCAAGTACGTATTCAAATTCCACAGCTGCAAACCAGTGAGATATAATGTAAAGGGCAGCCATTGTAATGCTTAGTGCTGCAGAGAAGACAGCAGAAGGGGGCATTGTTGGATGCACAAAGGACGAGGCTGACGACCTGTGTATAAATTGTCTCCAAATCCGGAGAACCGCAGCTCCACAGCTGCTGAAGCTGCAGAATGGAGCATCTCAGACTAAACTTCTGGCTGTTGTTTTGTTTTATACCTAGTTTCTTGCGTTGATCTAATCTTTAACTTTATTTGTTGCTTATTTAGCCACGAAGGAGCTAAGAGCCAGGATTTCAGGAGCTTTAAAGTATAAAATAATGATGGGAAATCTGCCTTAGCTGCTGACCTATGTTATATTACCTGCTACTGTACTCTGTCAAACTGGCTCTAATGTCCGGCTACATGCCGGCAACACACACACACTGTGACACTGGGCCTTTTGTGCCACTGCTTCATCAACTTAATTTGCATTAGGGGAACAGGAAGATACCAAACATCTGATAAAAGATATGAATGTTCTCATCATTTCATCTGTGCTCTCACATGCTGCACTCCTCCACCCTTCGTTTTCAGTGCTATGTAAACACATTGGCTGTCAGAAAAATACTATGTCTTTACATTATTTACAAAGTGAGTCACTAACCAGCGGAGTCGCTGTTTCCGTTGTGATGGAATGTTTCTACTCTCCTTTCACGGGAGTTTCTACTGGCGATGGGTCGGCTACATTAAGCTTTAAGGCAATGCGCTGTTGTGAGTGTTGCTGCCTTTAAGGCGATGGCACGATGCAGTTTGAAAGGCAAGTGGTGTGAAATGGTCAAATTTAGGTCCAAGTTAACCCCAGTTTTTTACCTGGTCACGCATCAACATTTGAAAAACACGGATCACTGTGGTGAAGATTTTCCCATAATCCCACAGACCCTTCCAACCATCAGAACCATCTGACCAGGAAATTTCCCTTTCAATAAAGATTTTTACCACGTTTGGATGATAAATGACCATGCGATACACATCCACATATATATATATATATATATATCTAGGTAGCCATGCGCCAGACAAAATGTTCAGGGACATTCGTTATTAATTATGGCTCATACAGTCACATTTTTTGTTGTGCAGTAGATTCAATATTTTCTCCAATAAAAAGTTTGAAAGAATCTTTGTAATTTGTAATTCTGGACACACCTTCAACACAAGTGTTTTTAAAAAGCCTCTGGAGTTATTCAAATATCACTGGTTATCAGTTTGTTGGGAAACTGGATGTGCAGTTCTACGACAGGTGGGAGGCACAGACTTGGGAAAGGAAGCGACCAGACGACATTCACAGCAGATCACACGATTAGATCACGTGACTTATGATTGATGAATAACATTGTTGTTCCAGGCGTCGTAAATGCTTTTTCTTTCAAAGCACGTGCGTTGATTAGCTTTTAGCCTACGGTTTCCTGCGCGCACGCTACTCCATGATTTTATGGAGGAGTTCTAACACAAACTACTGACACATAAATACACACGGTGTGAGAAGTACCACAGTTCGTACACACTGCGGGTGTATAATCTTTACATATATTGTAGTAGTATTAGCTCACTGAGGAGTTGTAAAAAGTGACTCTGCAGTTATTTAAATCATGTGACTGATTTGTGTCTACATTTTTATCATGCAGGACCAAACGTTCTACTTCTTCTGCTGGTACAAGGCCACTGCGTTTGTGTTGGGGTTTTTTTTTCACTGAGGTATAAAGCAAAGGAACCAAAAAGCAAACAGAGCTGCAAGAGTCTGCAACAAAAACTAGAAGACACCGTAGCAGCAGCAAGGCAAGGTACAACACATTTAGTAACCCCGACTGAAGCAGACACTGGTCAGGGCCTATTAGCAGCGTTATATACTAAGTAGTGTTCACAATCATCACAGACACTAGTACGGACGGTACAGAGACAGCTAAGCAGGCAAAGAGGCTCCTGTGTAAAAACAGCTTTTGCCATTTGTCAATTAGTCAATGCCACCCTCAAAATATAGTTCATTGCATCTTTGCAAATTTATAATCCTGACACAGAGTCAGAACCCTGATTTCTGTCTTTTGCATCATATCAGAGGAGGCGCCTGATCTGAATACGAAGAAGGAGAGTGAGTTTACGTCAGACTCAGAGTGACAGTCTCTGCTAAGTTCATTTTATTTCCAGCTTGGTTTAGCACCTCTGCTGGACGGCACCAGTGACTTTTCAGAAAAGCTACTGGTCTTACGAATATCCTCGCGCGTGGCAGATGGCGGGGGGGTCTCACTGCTGTAGGCACTTCGACTTGTAGCCTTCACACTTTGCACTCGGCGCAGGTTTGCTTGTGGCCGCTCCTCGCTGGTGTGAGCTGTGGGTGATGACCTGTTCTGCTTTACAGAGGTTTGTCGGCCCATGAGAGAGGGGCTTCGAGATGGGGTGGTGGGGACTGACGGGGGGCCCAGCTCCTTCTTGGTCCTGGATGACGATGCTACGGTGTTGCGGGCAAAGCTGGGGACATCTGAGGGGCTTTTCATACTGACTGTGAGTGAGCAGCTGTTCTCAGAAGAAGGTCCGCCCTGGGCCTGGGCCTGGGCCAGGGCTCTCATAGTGGAGCGGCACATTTTCTCCTCAGGTGCAGGTTTGGGGATGTTTCTCAAGGGTTTGCTGGTTGGCTTCTGGCTGGACACCCGCCTCGGCATGGAGTCACGCGTCATTCTTGAAGTGCTGACTGCAAGGACACTTCCCCTCTGAGCTTTGGACTCATCAGGAGGCAGACTCGAGTGACGAGGAGGCCTTGTTGTCTTCTCATTCCTTCCTCTCGCTGGGGTGCTCTGGTCACGGAGAGGCCGGCGTGTATCTCCACCGTCATGCACTACAGGTCTCTCTGCTCTCTTGCTGCTACCTGTCCGTGTCAACTTGCTAATAGGCACAACCTTCCGCATGCCCTGGCTCTCACTGCTGGTCAGCGTTCGCACACCACGACCTCCGCTGTACTTTGTCGCCTTGTTGCTTTTACTCTTCGAATGCACGGGTTTTCTGCTGCTTCTCTGTGCGTCCTTCTCCGCCACCTGTTTCCCCTCAGCGGTGTCACAGCTCTCCGTGTCCCACTCTTCTGTGGTTGCAGATGGAGTCACGGACGCCGTGTCCACAGACTTGGGAGCTGAAAGCTCATTTGTTGAAACGGACTGGTCGTTGGGGGAATTGGACTCCACATTGGGAGACATTGAGCTTGGATCTTGCGGACTCTCTTGACCTTTGCTGTGTTCACGTGTTCTGAAATGGAGCCAATCCTTCGTTAGGGATGAGCTTTCAGCCTCAGAGTAATCCAGTGCTACAGAGCAATCCGTTTCTGTGCAGTCTGATATGTGAAACACTGGCTTCTTATTGGATACAGAGGTATCTAGTGGGAGGGGTGTACTGCAGGTTGTTGATGACACTGTGCTGTTGTCCTCTTCTTCTCTAACTCTTTCTGGAGAGGACTCGGAGTGTGTAGGTGGAACCATTTTATCTTCCCACACTACCTTCACAGGACCTACATCTCTATCTAAAACTTCACTATGCAGAAAGTTGTCCAGATTCTTGGGAGGAGACTGAGTGTCCTTTTCCAAATCGGTCAGCACAGCATCCCCCTGGTTGACAAAATGTATATAAGTACTGTTATTGTTCGGACTAGACAGGTCAAAAGCTTGAGGACCTCGAACCAAAGTATGCTTTTCCACACTAACATTCATGTGGCCAGTAATTGTTGGGTTGGGAAGATGGGTGGGCTTTTGAAAGAAACAAAAGGGACGAGGCAGCACACTGCCCTCTGACACAGATGAGTAATTATTGTTGTTGTTGTACGGGTCCTTATTATCATTCAGCCCAGAGGAGGAAAACCTGGCCAGTGGGCTTATCGGTTCCGTTTCTGCACGTGGAGAAGTTAACTGTCTATCGCAGCCCAGCTCTCGGTTGTCATCCTGGGCTAAAATCCACGGGGTCGTCCTCCGCTGCATGGGGCGTCCCGACCGAGGAAGGCTGTTAAACTTGGAATAATCCGTGTGATTCCCAGCACCACCAAATAGCTCAAGATATCCTTGGAGTTCGCGGTCTGCTATGGAGGTCATGGTGTGGCGGTAACGAGCACTGGAAGAACGTCCCAGCGGGCTGTGTGGACTGTGAGACCTCTGCTGGAAGAAGTCCAGGAGGCCTTCCTTGGTGAGCAATTCCACGTCGTTCTCGCTGCTGCTGCGACCGAAGCCCCCGCTCTGATCTGCACCCGACCATGCAAAGCGCTTTTCCTCCAGCTCTCTCAGACGCCGCTGCCTGGCTGCTTCCTTCAGCTCGCGATCCATGTTATCCTGAGAGAGGCAGAAAGGAGTAAGAGGAAAGCAAAAGACAACATCTGATCTCTATTTCATGGATCTTTCCCTCTCACTCAGGACTGGTCGAAACATTTCTGATAAATCTCCTTTCCTTGATATCAAACTAACCTTTACAGCTTTCTTAAACTTGTTGCAGAAGTCTTGAAAGATGCGAAAGCACTCGTCCAACTTGAACGTGTCCTTGTCCTCACAGAAGAAATCGATGAGAGTGTTTCCCTCCATGCGCAGGTCCAGCCTGCGTCTCTTCAGCTCCTGAAGTGTCTGTGCTGAACTCTGAGACAGGCCACCAAACACACACACGTACGTTTTTAGTCATAACGTGTTATACACTGTTTTGGGTATCTTTATCTAGAGCAGTTGAGTCAGCAGGGCCAGAAATGTAAAGTGGCCTGGATCCAACTTTGTGTGGAGGGTGTGTATGTATTGCATAACTGCTGCTGCTTCACCTGCAGAAAGGGATCCAGCTGCTGCAGCAGCTCCCGGTCTCCTTGAACCTTTTCCTCCAGGGATTTAATCCGATTATACAAGGAGGAAAACTCCATCTCAATGTTCTCCACAGAGATTCTACATGAGAACATGAAGAAGGAAACATTCAGATCATAAAAAATGTCAAGACTGTTACAGGGGAAGATGGCACTGCTGTGGGAAATGTGTTCCCATATCCAGAGGGAAGGAGGGAGGAGGGATCTGGGCTCTGTGGTACAGGAGCTGCACTGACGCTACACAGAGATGACCTTGTGAAGCTGACAGAGCCTGACAGCCACCAGACTCACGCTGTGCGCTGACGTTACAGTATATGTCATCTGGAGCAATGTGGCTGAACAGTGCATAAGAATAAGAAAGGACATTATGGAAAACAACGTCTTTAACTCGTGTGACAGATCCAGTCCCGGACCAGTCACTGCTTTGGTACCGTCTTAATGTGATGAATGCAGCACTGCCAGCTCATCACACATTTCCTAAACACACCGTTACAGTTAGTGCATCGTTTACCTGGCAGCACTCTGAACGTCCTGGAGTTTCTCTGGAAACTTGAGCAGCTTCTCGTCTTTTTTCTTTGCCTCCTGCACGGACGGACATGTTACACAGTTTATATCCACATCATGTACACTGCACAAGATAAAGCGCTAAAGCAAGGACTTCTCATTGTTTGGTTATGTAGGCGGTTGGCCAGACACGCCACCTGCCCTCCTGTAATGTTCCTGTTTGGAACTTATTCTCTGTGCTGACAAATAGCGTGTTTTCCTCCAGACAGTTTTAGTTTTGTCTAGTTTAACTGTAGAACTTGAGGTCAGTGAATATCCTGTTATTACTCTTACATTCAAATAATACACTAATGGTTAAGTTAATATGATCCAGTGGTAACATTCAGTTTTATGCTTACGTCATCCTGTAAGCATTCATTTAATGCTGCGGTGCTGGTATTAGGTTGCATAAGACAGCAGATGCATTCATGAAACTGCGTGCATCACATTGTATACGTGCAGCATTTACAAACCATGGCAACAAAGTGCAGCAAGTTCATCCCTGGCTTGTTGGCCTTGGTGTCTGCTAACGAGAGGAGGGAAGACAACTTGAAACCCACAGCGTTTCCTGCATAGCCGCCCTGGAGACGACAGGCAAAACATATGAACGAGAAACAGGACACGAGCACAAATAAAGCTATTATTGATGTGATGCTAATGAGAAAGTGATTATTACAAGCAGACTTACAGCATTCATAATGTTCCCAGCCTGCAGCACCAGATGCAGGATGGCGTGAAGCTCCTCACAACTCATCAGCTCTATAGAAAGAGATCAATATCAACTCCATTACAGAATCCACAGCAGGTCGTGGAAGCACATTTCACACCACTTGACCTTCATTTTCTAACACCACGTAGTATAACTGTCACCAGCAGTGTCCTCTGTAGTCAGATGGATTTCTTTTTGACATCTTTCCTTTTAGAGCAGCTACGTTAAGGGTGAGATCTACTAAACCTGCAGGTGGTTTTAAATAAATGGATTCAGAAATGTTTTAGTTACAGTTTGTTTAACTGATGGCTCTGCAATGCAGTAATAAGAGAAAACAAAGGTCATGCTACTGGAAGGAATATCCAATAAAGCACAGTGAGGCAAGACAGTGTGACTCAGCAGAAACACACGTGCATTCCTTTAGCCACAGATGTTGGTCAATGCTCCACTGGCTGTAAATGTGTCAGGTACCATGCTCAGGTCAGGAGCCAATGGATTCTAATTCTATTCTACATTGAATGATGGACAGCCACACAGAGCTGCATTCTTAGACTTGTTAGTTCACGTTTGAGGTTATTTGACAATAATTTTCCTATTTTACCAACAGCTTAGAAATATTTTGTCTGTTATTTGTGTATTTCCTCAGCAGGACTGATAAATGCTGAGCCCGAGATCTAATCACAGAGCATGCTACGTGTTATATAAGGTAGCATTTTCCTAATTAAAAAATAAACACTATCACAGAAAACACTAAGATGACATACAGTAGCCCTGTTTTTTCTTTTCTGTTCCCACGTGAGCGCATCTCAGGTGACAAATTCCTACTTGTCGTTCACCAGCCTGACAGCTCAGATATCTGGGTCGCCTGTCTGAGTACATACCGTGTGTGTGTGTGTGTGTGTGTGTGTGTGTGTGTGTGTGTGTGTGTGTGCAAACGTAGCAGAGTCTGCGTGCCGTTACCTTTAGTAGCGATGCGGAGGACATCGATCTCGTGGCTCATCACAGCACAGGAGGGGAAAAACTCTTCACGGAGGACCATGGCCTCGATGCGAACCTCAAACCTGTCAAAAACAGAGCGAGAGCAGTTATTCCTGCGGACTGCAGGTTAAAAAAGTGGACGGTTGTGCTGGTTGAACTGGGCGATAACCAGTGTTTTAAACAAGCTAATGAAGAGGAGGATGAAACACGGAGCATGCAGAGACTTCAGAATGTATTCAGACCACTTCACTTGTTGCACATTGTATTGTGTTGAAGATTTTATTTACTATTTTGCTTTTAATGCTATGTGCAATACACCCCCCATGATAAAGTGAATTAAATGTATTAAAAATCAAAAGCTCAAACCCCCCCCTCTCTTTTCAGCTCAGCTCTGATAAGCTTCCTATAGCTGCTACTGTTTTAAGGTTTACAAAATGCAAATCAATCCTCCTAAAATTAGACAGTGCAAACTATTTACCTTTCATTTGCTATCAAATGGGCATCTTCTCATTTCCCTTTGATGGAAAATCTACCACATATTCACCACTGAATATGCAATATCCAACCTACCGAGGAACCTGGATCAGGAGGAACATAAAGGAATCGACCAGTGTCAGCTTGTCCGCGTCTCCTTTAAACATCTGGAGCTTCTTGATCTGTGCAGACAGGAAAAGAGTCTCTACAGTTTACATAAACTCTTTTGTCATCGGTTTGGGTCGTTCATTCAAAAACTGCATGCTATTCAAAAACTGTTAAGCGCCGCAAAGACAAGCACACAGACCTCCTCTGCGTCAGGAAGGAGCTTCAGCAGGTCTTTGAGCAGCTCTGCCCCATAAATCTTTCCTTCTCCCCGTCGTATGTCTTCAACAATGGAGCGGTTGGACCTGGAAGTCGAGACGACTCATTTCAATTCAGCTCAGTGATAAATAGCGCAGGTGCTGTCTTTTAATGCTGGCTGGCTCCTGTGTGTCTACAGATACACTAAACCCCAGTCGAGGCAGACCTTCACTGTCTCGGCTTCAAAAGCAGGTGAAACAAAACAAGTGTGTTGACAAAGTTATGAACAATGTGCAGTAAAGTAAATGAAATGAAAGTGTACACACATCATTGTTAATCTCAGCTGTCTGGAAAGATCCAAGTCACAAGCTCGCCTGATTATTATTAACGTTGCACTGTCTCCTCAAATTTACATGCAACTGTTAACGCATTACATTTATAAACCTGCTCATCGTTTGCTTTTCCCGTGCTACAGCCAGACCTGTCGCACTGCAACAATACACCTAATTACATCAGCAACAAAACGTTATTAGAAAACCCTCACAACCAAGACATATCCAGGAAGCTGACACGCTATTTTATTCTCTGTGATTTCTGCAGCTACATTTATGGATTGCTGCAAGATTAGTTCTGTATTCAGATGCTAAAATATTCAGTTTGAGGTTAAACAAAACCAGGACAGTGCTCCAGCTCCAGACCTGGTTAAACTGGGAGGCTTGAATCAACAGTGTGAAAGTTTAGGAACTGTGCCAGAAAAGATCTGGTTCCTTGATAAACATTTATAATCCTACATAAAAGACTAGAGAGAGAAGTCACTATCAACTCCCATCGAGAGTTTCTGTAAGGCACAATTCAGTGGTAAGAATTCAGTCAGAAAACATTCATTTACCACGAGGCTATGAATTCACCAGCTACAGTGCAGAGTTGAAAAAAACATGATTTATGATCTGAAAAGAGCTAATGAATTGGTTTGGCCTGTATGATGATAACATAAATCTACACAGCGGTTTTTGTTTAGGCATCAGAACATACATATTACGATAAATTTGTGCATGTTTTAGACCCTTTATTTTTAATTCTGCATGTGGAAATGTTGTGGTGAAAGTCTTCATGTAGGAGAGGAGAGAGCACAATTAGCAGTCGAGTCTATTTGTAGAAATGTGAGCAAGTGAAGAATAATAATGACTACTGGGAAAATGATTGATATCGACTGAATCAACATTTCAAGACACAGAGAAATAAACACTGACTGTGATGAAGTCACTGCTGCATGGCTCACAGTCAAATGTCATTAAAATGCACTGGGGAGCAATGCAAATAGGCCATCATGCAAACAGACACGCAACATACTTTTAGTACTTTTAGTTTAGCGGCCTGGTAGCTCAATGGGTTAATCCACTGCGACTTCCGGTTACAAAGTCATTCTGTGTTCCAAATTCATTTACTCTCACTCAGTGACATAAATATTACA
>JAUMHF010000001.1:5003305-5045564 GCA_032359275.1 Microctenopoma steveboyesi
TTTAGAACTTTAGAGCATTCTCTGGAGTCTTGCCTTTGTTTTGGTACCAAGATAGCTCAAATAAACCCTATAGTTCCGGAGATATATTCAATTCATTTTGGGTACATCTTTTTCAAGCAAATTCCTATAAAATGGTCTAGGGTTCAACAGGTTATGCGTCAGACTGGGATGCTCCTAGAGCCAGACACACAGCGCTAGCTCCCTGTAAGTTGCTTTGGATAAAAGTGTCTGCAAAATAAAGTAAAGTAAAGTACTGTTCAGACTACTTATGTCACACAATCCTGACTCTGGTCTGGTTGAACACCTCGTGACGTGAGAAAACAATGGAGACCTAAGAGCGCCTGTTATAACGACTGACACAGATTCTGACCCTAATCTTCCTCGTTTATTAAGGTGTTCAATGGATTTTTCCTCAGTCGAGACGTAAAGCAGAACAGAAACCGTGAATGAACAACAAGGGCTTTCATAAAAGATCAAGCTTATTATTTGAGTCGCAGAATAACTTGGGAGCTGTTGAAATGTTCAATAGGTCACAGCTGTCCTCATAAAGGCCAAAATACAAATTTTCCTGTCAATAAAATAACCAAAGATTACTAAAAAAAGTATAACTATAAAACTATAACTATAAAAGTTATGGTGCCACTGTGCTTGATGATGTCAGAATTGGTGGATGGATTATTACTGTCGAGGCAACACTGCTTTTTGAAAGCAGCTTTACTTTCAGGCAGTTAAGCAGGTGCAGGACTTACTTCTTGAATTGCTTCAGGAAAATGCCGACATTCATGCCCCTCTTTGAGTCAAGGATGTATATCTAAAAACAAATAAAAGACAACATTGGCAATATAGTATTTTCCTCTCCTCCTGCTCCGAATCAACAGTTGTTGTTGCTCGTGTTAACACTGCTGCACAAAGGTCCCCATGGGAGGCTGAGGGCCACAGGTTTTGTTCACGTCTCCTTTATTAACACCTGATTCCACTCTTCTCCGTTAACAAGTGACCATACAGTATATATATATTAAATGATGGAGATGGTCGCTATAAACATGGCCGTCATATGTCATCTGTGTCAACTTTTTCAGTGTTCTACGTGTCAGTTACAACACTCACCTCATCCTTGCTGCTTTCCTTAAAAGAACGGGACCGAGATACACGAGCTGAGGTTCCAGGTGCTGGCGCCACCCCGCGCGTGCCCGTCACCACGTCCTCCTGCTGCCCGAACAGCTCCTCCACAGAGCGAACGTCAATCTGGAACTGCTGCTGCCGCACCGCCATTGTCCAGATGTTGGGCTTCCCGCGTACCTTCTCCTCTGGGATCGGCTTCCAGAAGAAGCTGCGCACGCGGCGCTTCTTCCTAGCATTGTGGTTTGTGGACATGGTTGCCAGGGGCGGAGGCGGAGGGAGAACGATGGGAGGGGGTGGTGGCAGGGGCGGCGGAGGGGGCGTTTCATGCTTGGCGGTGTCTGGGGTGTCACTGAGGGAAGGCAGGGTGGAGTGAGGGTTTCTGGACATAGAGGATGTATCAGAGGTGGTGATGGAGGATGTGGTGCAGCTGCTCCCCTCACTGCTGCAGCTCTCTGGCTCATTGGTTGTTGATGGACAACTCATAACAAGCATCACATGGATAAACTGTCAGCATATGAGCTCTATGCTGAGACAGCGCGGTACACAACTAGATATATGGTAGTGCACCAGTACAGTATAGTTATTCCTGTTGTTGATTTCTTTCAGTGGCATCGAAACGCTTCAGCGTACGTCCTCTCACTGCTGGAGGAAGGTAGGCGTCCCTTCATGTAGTCACAACCAACGAGCGTGTCCTTTGAATCCGTCCATCTCCATCACTCAGCTGGTCGTCCATCGTGCTCAGCAGAGCCTTTGAAGGTTACCTCCCAGGAGAGAGCGGGGAAGGCGGGTGATGGCGGCCATGGAACTATAACAGCAACCAAAACAACATAGGACAGGATTATATAGGGGTAGTCATGCATGTTGTCATGGCTAATCTGAAATTAGGGGAAATGAAGGTGTGCATCAGATCAAAAGAGAAGGGGAACCCAGTCTAAAAGGGGCTCACAATGAGGGAAGTGGCAAATCCGATTTTATCCTATTTTTGAAGGGCTTTGAAGTCTTTTGAAGGCTCTGTGGTGGATAATGGTCGGAGACAGTACACACACACAGCTTAGCGCCTGTTACATAATTTGATACAATTTTCATTTGAAAAAGTTCTCATGTAGGGGACTCATAAGGAAATAACATGTGTCGTGTAATGCAGCTGGTGCTTTAGCAACAATATTATTATTATTATTATATAAAATATTTCTCAATCTCGTAATTATCAGTTAGTTTTTTCAGGTAGTTGACTTTTTAAAATTATTTAATTAGCTTCATTGTTTGATTTGTTTTCAAACACAGTATGAAAAAAACAACAATCATGAAAAATGCTACATGTACACACCACACTAAGTTTCCCATAGAGCCACAATGACTTTAAGGGAAATAGTCGTCCACCTCTCTGATATTTAACATCATCTGTTGTCATAGAGAAAGGTTTAGCAACATGATTAACAAAACACCACTGTGCACCTGGAAAATACAAAACCAGTGCAACTAAATAAAAGACATATATGTCATATATGTGATGTTACTGTGCCCATAAACACGCAGACACATGCACGACCATGCAGATGGTACCGTTTAGACTCCTCATTACTTCAAGTAAATATGCAGTTCCACATTTGAGAATCGAGAACCATCAGGTTTTTGAGTGAAAATGGTTTAAACAATTAAAGTAAAGTAAAGTAAAGTTCTCAAAATAGTTTCAGATCAAATTCAATTTGATAAATAAAATGTGTTAAATAAGGTAGTGTGCACACACACACAGGAATTACAGTTTCTTAGTGAAGTCTTCTTGTGTTCATACCTATGACTGGTGCTGCATGTGTATTGCGCGGGAAAACCAGTCTCCAACCTCACAGACCAAAGGAAGGAAGTGCTTAAGTTTCTCCCCCTTCTCTTGTCTGTCTTTGTCAAATCAACGACGGCACAGTAGCTCTCAGCTGGAGGGGAACTGGTTGAGTTTCAGGACACAGTCGACATGGCTACAGTGATCTGATACCTCTGTCTGTCTGAACAAAGAGTGAATAGAGTTTCTGACAAACAGAAGATAGATGGTGATGGGGGTGATGGAGTGGTATTGTTGTTAACTAACGTTACCACTACTAATACTCTGACACACACTGACGCTATTACAACTTTGTTTACTCCGAATGGAAATGTCCCATAACGAGCGGCCACCTGAGACAGAGTTTATTAATAATGAATGAAGCAGACGTCACAAAAGGCCTCTTGTTGCCAACATCAGCCTGCACACTCAGCTCTCCTGTCCTCGGAGCTGGACCTCAGCCTCCCTCATGTGTAATTTAGAAGACTGTGCGAACCTCTGAACTTGAACCGAGTCATCCCCTCCCGTAGTGTTAAAAACGTGGATATATAACAGCACCTGTGCATAAAACAGGAAAGCAGGAGCAGCAAGCCCGCATAAAGGTCAAGCACAAAAAAACTCCACAAACTCAACAGTTACTTTCTTGGTTTAAATTGCAGGTGCCTGAAAACCTGGAACAACGCTTTTTTATCCTCCTTTTCAATCAATGAATTCACAAGCATTAGTTCATCCACTAATGCAGAACATGAGCAGACAATAAGCTAATGTCTACGAAAGCACTACATGTCTTTTTCTAAACTACTTACTAATCCTTTAGAAGAGAACACACACGTCTACTCAGGCTATGGGCTGCTGCAGGTTTCTTGTCTGCATTGTAACTGTAGATAAACAGCTCTCGGAGCATTGTGTTAAATCTGTTTGAAATGCCCTCAGGCTGCAGTCGCTCTGTAAAGAAATCAGTTCTGTGACAGTGATCGATTTGTGGTATTCCCATTCATTTAATTACGTTTCATGCAGGATGAAGGGACCACTACCAACGAGGCTGAACCGACCAACATAATTTGCCTAACATAATTCACAGAGGCAGAAACACACCTGTCAGTAACTCTATACAGAGAAAGGCCTGAGGCAAAGAAAGCAGACTCCACACATTCACCTGCCGCCATGAATGCACCCAGACTTGGGAGTCAACCCAGAGCCACTCCCATTCCTATTAGTCTTCATTACTGACAAGGAATCAAGGGACACCACACACCTCTGTCTTTACTCTCTGATGGGTTACATGGTCTGAACCACTGAAGGTCAAAGTGAACATGAAGCAGAAAGTCCCTCAGTGCTGAAGCCGTACCTTTAAAATTAGTCTGACAACATCGTCACTACACCGCTGCCAAAGATGAAAGTACTGTATGTACCACAAGGAAGACAAAAAATGAGTGTCAGACATTTAAAGAAAAGGATTCAACAGCATTTCATCGCAAACTATATAGAAAAAAAATGTTTAAACAACAAAAACAAAAAGACAGTATCTGTATTTAATCTGTCTGTTCTGTTGGTTTCAGGTTTTACTCTCCGAACCCTCTTTTGTTTTCCAGAATTCAGTGGAACAAGTCAAAGCACAGAAACTTATACAGTGTATAACTGCCGCCCTAATATGACAAACCACACTTTACAAAAAGTTACAAATCAACAGAAAGTTTTCAATAATTGAGTTTTGCTGATGTGTAATTTATTCACGTGCATACAGTGTGTAACACTTTCCTGAGATATGTTTTCCTCCTTTCGTTTTACACCCATCAGTAGTTTCATAGCACAAAGGTGAGACATCTTGACGTGATTTCCTTCTGGTTATCTAAAAACCCATTCTGCAGAACTGAACTTCAACCGGAGGAACCTGTCAACACGTTTCCAGGCAGCCATCGAGCCCAAAGCAAACAAAATCCTCTAACTCGCAGATGTGTAATGGTGAAGGTCAAGGTGCCACCAGCTACAATAATCCCCTGTTTTTAACATCTCGTTCAATTTCCTGAGGGTCACTAAAGCCCCCACAGAGCCGAGGTCTTTTACTCACACCGTGGGGGCAAAGAGGCACATTAATAAGGGATTTGGCCCATCATCATTACCATGGGAATGCTCGTTAGCACAGAGAAGTTCTGCGTAGGGCTCAGTGGGACGTCGCTGTCAGGCCTGTTTGTTTTTGATCCCTCCAAGCACCTGGACTCCAGCTTGTCCAAATCGCAATGAAGGGACAGGTAGTGATACAGCACAGAGATCTTTTTACCCCACTAATGACATCTTGAAGCTTATTTTTGTGATTAATCATTCACTCAAAAAAATGTCAAAATACAGGAGGCATAAACAGCCCATCAGATGTTGGGCCTAGTAAGGGGTTTGTCTCACCATCGACAGTTGGTTACTTTAAAGAATCCTAATACCTTTGTATTACCTAATACCACTCTTCAGTGACACTAAGCAGTCCACATTTGTGATTCAGAATTGAAGATGAACAGTCCTGATATAGTCAGATATCCTGACTTTTATTCACCACCATCATCAGGTCAACATTTAACAGTCAACATCCAAAGATCTGATAGTGAACATGTGGACTATGTACGGACTCAATGTGCTGCTGCCACGTTGCTTACTCTCGATCCACAACATTGACTATCAACTGATCAACTTTTCCATTTGTTTCGCGTGAAATGTACTTCATGTCCATTTGGAAACCCTCCTCGCAGCACTGGCTTATACCTCTTATCCCTCATGTGCACCCACAGAAATAAACACAGATACCCTCCACCCAGAAAGCTACTGCCCAAACAGTGAAGCCAAACACAGGCAGAAGTTCTCTTTTCACAGAAAGAGAATATGACACGACACCTTTTAGACATCTGCAGCAAACAAACATTTACGATGCAGTAGACCTCAGAAAAAGGGGTTACAGTCCATCACTCAGATGCAGCAGAAGGTGACAGACTACAGGAACATTAACATATTCAAGTAATATAACTCGGGACCCTTCAGACAAAAAACAACGACATTAGACCTCCACTGCCTTCAAACAGGTTGTGCCCATGTCAAACTGTTCTCCATATGAACTGTTCTCCTCATAAAAAGCTAAATATGTGGCGACTTGAAGGTCGGTCGTGAGCTTGTGCCACTGCTTGTGTAACTCAAATAGTAGCACCAGAAAGCCTCAACAAAGCACGGCAGCAAAACATCTTGTTGAGACACACTGTGAACAAGGAACCTATTATTCAGGAAATCCTGGATTTATCAAATATTTTCAAAGACTGAGCACTTGGGAACTTTTTGTCTGGAGCCTGAGCGAACCTTGGCAGAGCCTGGCTGAGTTAATTTTTCATATCGCAGCCAAATTGCTGCTGTCCTGAGTAGATAGTCACTCACAGAACTGACCCAGGGGAAACTCACCTGTGTCACTTTTTCCTAGGGATTAGTGAAGTATTCATGATGCAGGAGGCAACATGTAGTGGAGTGAAAAAAAGAAACAGAGCTTATGGATCATCTCTCTCTAAAGTCTCTTAAGAAAACACATTTTGCAGCTAATTCACTCCGTGCTCTTGTTTAATTAGCTCATGTTATAATCAGCACTGCACCGTCGATGAGCTGGAAGACTCTTAAACTTTCAGTGCTTCCCCTGTGATCACGATTTGGACTCAGAACGAGCGAATACTTGACAGTACTAATTACTATAAGTAACCGTCCGTAATTAAACTCACAATAAGACAATATATAATATATATATAATATAAGACAATATTTAGGGCCAATAACAATACAACAGTATCTAAACAGTGTTGCATACATGGCTACGTTACACCTGTCCGACTCAGGCTGAGTGTAAAGGCCACCTGCTGTAACTCCAAACCAAACTGCCCCGTGTGTCACAGCAGGCTCCGCGCTGAGGAATAATGTGACTGAAACAGAGCTCGACAGTTTCTTGATTCTCAAATCTGCTAAATCGGTTTTAAGGAGATTATTTCAGGGTGTTATTTGTATGGAGTGAGGAATGAATTCCCAATGAGGTCAAAGTACAGTGCATGGCACCTCTTTCAAACTTAACCTGCAATATTGACAGACCTTTGTCTTTCTACCTGCAACTTAGCAGATGCCAAGATGCTAAGAGAGAAGGAAACTATTGAAGAGCGATAAGCCTCCTGTACACAGGTCTGCGGTGCGCTGTCCTCTTAAAACAACGAAAGCCCTGCTTGGTCTTTATCATAGCAATTAAAATCCACCTACAAACTGTCCCAGATGTTCCCTCACTGTGACTCAAAATTGTCCCATAATTCAGAAACACTGTTATAAATAGACCAGAGTCTCCCTCCCATCTCTTTCTGCATCAAAGGCCCATTCAATGTGAGAGGGAAGCTGTCAGCTGAAGATGACAGCAATGTCTTTTTAAGCCAGAAAGTATCAGAAGCGGTCCAATTAGCCTCTAAAGTCCAGTTATCTGTTTTTTATAGAACTACGGGATGTTTGTGTGTCACCTTCTTACTCTACTGTTAAAAAGACACGTTTAAAAACCAACAAGTGTAAGAAACACAACAGGTCTGTGGTCACTTCATGCCTTCGCTTTGTCTGTGGAGAAATCTAGGTGTTGGGTTATGTAGTACAGTCCAGAAAGTACGAAACTCTTCAGATGCATGATTACATTAAATAATTATAACATTGTGTTCTGGTGCTGTGGTTCCAGTTCAGTTTAAAAACGAAAGGATTGGCACGCAACAACAACACAGTGTGAGACTGCACGACAGCATATAACACAATACGATGTCCGATTCTTTACTGTGCTGTTATGGAAATATAAAATACTTAAAAGACTAATCCAAGCTACAAGACGTTTTCGCAGCAAGACCCAGGATGTGTTGTTTACGCTCACATTTACACCCAGGGGTAATTTAAAGTCACCTGCAACTCCCACCAGCCCCTAATCATAGGGTGTCTGTGTCATATTTAACATACTGCAAAAAGATCTATAAAAGATCAAGTACAAAAGCAAACGTTGACTGTTTCGTCCAGCAAAAGTGCAGAACTGTTAGTGTGCCTCCCCTGTATCGCCTGCAGAGTCAGAAAGAGGAGAAAGAAATCTGCACAGAGCATGTGCAGATACAGTGGCCCCAGCACAACACAGTACCCTCCAAGCTTAGCATTACGTCTGCTAATAACAGACCCGTGCCTGAAATGAGGTTTTCAAATTTGAAAGATTAAAGCTGGTAGTTGTCAGAGCACGCGCGCCTGCCCCGTCAATGACTGTTTAAACAGGCTTCAGGTGGGTTCAGCTAAGACTAATATGAACGACTATCTCACCTGTAACACAGGTTATATCACACCTGACTGCCAGCCTGTAACTCAGCAGGGAATTCACCTAATCGTTTAAGTTGATTCAAGCGAACAGGGAATCCCAGCAGAAAATGTCTTGGCCATTAAATGTTGTTGGTAAACTGCAGATGACTTGGTCGATGCTGAGTAGTAATTTTACCACCCTTGATACAAAGACACAGCATTTCCTGATACATACAAATACATAGCTCATAAACACGTTTATATTAATAAACTTAACAGGAAAACTGTAACTATAAATACTCACTGCATCCTTGCTTCAGGATGAGGTGATATACTGTACATACTGTGGGATTTATCAGCCTTCAGATACTGTTTATAGATACAGTTTATTATTTATTATTATTATTTATACAAAGGTTCAACCCCACAAACTACACCCTCCAAAATAAAACACCTCCCTCTTTTAACGAAACATCAACACAGCCATGAAGGGAGAATGTGCTGCAGAGCATATGCATTAGTCCTTTTATTTTGTATTAATTATACTATAATAATTTATGCTTCAGTACAATGTACCAGTGTTGTACTTGGATAAAATAACTTGGCACTATTTACATATGTGTTAGTCAATGCTGGTAAAAATTGTCACTCAGTGGTTCTACAGAGGCTTTTTAAACCTTTTGGCTCTGTGTTTTCAGTTTTATACTCCACAACTTTCCTGATTTTGTTCAGCTACTCTCATTAGTTGTCAAAAGACTCAGCAAGCAGCTGAAAAAGCTGTGAAAGAGTTGGAGTTGTTGGAGACTCAACGGAGCAACAGGAGCAAACATGGACAAAATAATGAGGCTCATTGTTTGGTGAACTGACCTGTATACAGTTTACTAATAGGAAAAGAAAATATGATAAGTAGGCGATCTGATGGTCTTATATCATTATTTATCTTTTGAGGTGAAAGAGGAGACTGTGTATGTAGAAACTTCATTAGAACTTCAAAGAGCCTTAATAACATGGATCCACATTATGTCAACAAACCCACAGAACAATATGGCCTCACATATGAGTATGTTCACTGGACAAATTCTCCTCTCCAAGAGCCACTTCTGGTCTAGTTGTAAGTTTACTTAAAACTTGGGAACTACTAGACAACCATGATCTTTAGCCAAATCGCCCACTCCACAGTCAACAAAAAAAGGCATTTCCCATTATAAAGGTTTTTTTTATATATGGTCCACGTCTGTCACATCAACATCAAATTACAGTGAGTATTTTTCCCTGAAGTACACGACACACGAGACAACAAAAAACTGAATCTCCTAATAAAAAATACAAGGCATTGCACAGCTGGAGAACCAGGTGAAACAAAACCCTCATGGGATGGGACAGACTTCATCTGTGAAGGTTTGGATCAAAACCAGAGCTTTGAATCTTCTCCTGTTTGTTCTTTTGTTAACAGGTGATCAGTGTCTGGCCGACAGCAGAGCACTGCTGCAGCTCCCATTGTTGCTTCAGCAATGTGAGCCGGGAGCCAAGGACTGCTTTAGGCAAATCTCGCAGTGCCTCCTGGCTTCCAGCGTCCGCCTCCGAAGCTTACGGGTTAATCACAGCATTTCGAGCACAATAAGACACGTACTGTATGATTTAGCAAAATCCTGCTTAACAAGTGGCTTAAACCAACAGACGCTGAATGAAGTGCAGGTCATTATGATTGTGAGACAAAGGTGACAAATAGCGCAGGTGCTCGGGTCACCATAGTGACTATAGCTGGGAAACATGGAGGGAATGCAAACATGTTTACATGGCAGTGGGGAAAGGTGTTTACCCAAGGGCACAAAAACACAACAAGCTTTATTAGGACACACGTGAATCACATGACCAAATATCAAAACAATGTTAGGAAGCTAACCGGGAGGGATTATGTTATTTTAATCATTTAGCCTTTTGTGTGTGTTAACCATTTTTCACTGCAGGCTACAACTACCTTCATTAGACAAGGACAGATTTTCAGGCAGTAAAGAGCATGGGTAAACCCAAGTTGGCTACAACTATTCAGCCCCTCCCGGCTCCCACACACATAAATCAAGCCCCCCAATATCTTCCTCCTTGGGCTGACGTCAGAGAATTGAGTTTTCCATGTTACTGTCGGCCTCCACAGCAACCAGGGGTGACACCGCCCTCCCCCTTGACCTGACCCGAGGAGAAATTCTTTTTTTTTTTCTTTCACTGGGGTATTGTTCCCAACACTTGAATGGATTACCCTCTAATTCATCTCAGCATGGACAACAGTGCACAAAAGCCGAGGACGCTGAGATCTGAGGTGCAGAACAAAACCAACGGGGGCAGAGTTATAAAGCCACACATGTTGGACTAAAAGGGCTGGAACAGTAACCACCAAAACACAATGCATTCGCTTTCATGTAGAATAAAAATGTCCATCACACACACAGAGCTGTATTTAACCTTAATGGTTTTGTGGTAGCAACCAAACTGCACCAATGGCCCCACTAAGTACCGAAAACTGTGAAGTAGGCTTTGATTATGGTTTGATAGATTTGTAGTTTTAGTGCCAAAGCTTCTGCTTGACTGCCTTTTAAATGTAAGAACTTTTATTACTGTTGCACAATACCACAGCTAACCAACTCAGCTTTTAAAGTTCATATTATTTTATCAGTATTATCACAAAACCTAAAGCGGTAATGTTGAAAAATGTTACACATCAGTAGGCAAAGTGATAACTAAGCAGAACCTTTACAAAGAGTGACAGACTGTGTGTAGGTTTCATGCTTCCACATTAAATAAATATGACTATATCCATTCAGTGCCTGCAAAATATTCTGTTCACTAGTGTAAAAAACCCCATTACAGCAGGACTACTACTAGTCTTACTACAGTGGTTGTATAAATCAGCAGGGTAATAAAAATGGTTATTTAATGTGTAATAATGCACATTCTAAAAATCAGGCAAATGAAACGCAGAGAACATGCAAATGAACAAACACATTCAGGCCTCAAACTGCTGAAAACCTTCTCGATGCTGCCAACTTAAAGGCTCAAAGAGAAGACGGAGCAACACCTGCTTTGAGGAGACGTGCGTGCAGACGCTTCTCTCTGGCGGTGCAGCACAGTTACGGTAACACAGCATGACGCGGCGGCACCGTCCTGCGCGACTTACCCGCGGGATGAGTGGGCTCGTCGGGACACGTAATCCGCTCCGACACCGTCGGAGTTAGTGGCAGATACTTTTCAGAGGAGAAAATCTGTCATGCGCTTCGGGTTATCGGGTCTGCGTAAGAGCTGCTGCTGTCCTCTCCGACCTACAGCACAAACAGCGCATCACACACCACCAGCACCACCACCACCAGCAGCAGCAGCAGGATGAGCAGCAGACGGTGGCTGTGTTATGCGCTTCCTCGTACGTGATTGGTCCAGGTGGACCGGGCGCGTTCACGTGTCTTCGCATGCGCGCGCCACAGGGAAGTTGTGGCCGCTGGTGCCGTCAGCTGTGAACTAGTGGCTCAGGTGAGTTACTGCGACTCTGTGATTGACCAGGTTGGAGCAGCAGAGGAAAGTAACTAGATACAATGAAATACAACAACTAAGCACTATTTCAAGTATTTCGCTTGACTGTTCCGCTTTTGCAGCATCTTTTACAGATCTGTTTTACGTAATATCTTCTTTTATAGTATTTACTTGTTGCTCAAACTGTTAAAACAGGACCTATTATGTCTGTACCCTTGCTTGTAAAAGTAAAAGGTTACATTTTGAACGCAGCCTTTTAACAGAGTTAAGGCTGTATTGTGTTTTTGCTTTTCCAAACTGTAACTGTCTGAGGACATCTTCCGCCACTGGTTTAAATGCACCAGTGTTAAATTATAATTTTAAGCAAATTTGTACTTTTGCATTTTAGAGCAAAGTACTGCACTTTCATCACTAAACATTCGACAGCTGCCCGTGCACTTTACATCCAAAATATTGGCATTGGCTAACAATATTTCTGGAAAAAAGACCCTATTTTTTAGTTAACCACTGACTAATTATTATCTCAACTCAACATAAAGCTTTGAAGACATGTTTTCTTAATCATCCTTTCCTATAATATTCCACCCTCCCTATTTTTTCCATTACAAATATCATGTGTATTATACTACTTGTCTTCCCCTTAATTACTATGTAATCAAATCTCCAAAGCTGGACACAAGACATGTCGTTTACACAACTAAACAATTTAAATACATTTACTAGGGCAACACTAGAAAGGAAAGGAAGGCAAATGATTTATTGCTGAAATGTCACATAGATAAAATCTATTTATTTGACAGAATCTGAATGCCCCTTATTATGTGGCCCAAATCAAGAATCTTCACATTCAAGTCATGTTACACTGTCTCCGTGATTGAGAATGTTGTGATTCCTCACATATAACTTCTAATTGAAGTAAAAAGTTGTTTTTACTGCATTGCTAACAGACTGTATAATTTTCTTAACTGTCAATCGTATTACATCAACATTTATTTGCGTGTATATCCTTTTCCTGTGAAACTTTAAACTACTCGTTACGGTTACGTTTTACAGGGTCAAGTTTTACTGACAATGTAGATACAGATAAAACACGTCACTGTGACTGTGATCAACATCCTGGGGATTAACTTGATCCTGTCAAATGTATACCTGTGGGTGTGGTAGGTTTGTGAAGTTTAAAACATAAAAGGTAATCTAAAAGCACCTGGATGTGAGTGAACCTTGCGAGTACCATAGTCAATTACAGCAACTTGAATCCATATGTCAACAGAACAAAACAGGCTATACAATAATCTGCTGGTGTCTGCCTGTAAAAGAGCGAGACGACAAAAACAAAGGCCGGAGCAGCTCAGGTTACTTGAAAACTGCTCACCGTATACAGTAATTGTGAAGTCTCCTAGGGCAGGTCATAAGATTTTTTTGCCGTCATCACTGATGCTGTTTTCTTCTATAAGCTTCTATACAAAAAAAAGAAACAGGAACAACCTCTGGAGACTCTGGAGTTTTATTTCCCCAAAGCAGTTACACAACATTCAGAGTCCTATTTAATTCAACATTTCTCAATGTTTAATTACTACATGGTAGAGATCTACTAGTACAGACTCATACTAGCACATCACTCTGTAGATTCTTTGGGAAAAAAAATTGCCAAATAGTTGCATTGGTCATAGACAACATACCGAACGTAAAATAGAGAAAGTTACAAATATATATCCATCTATTTCTGGGAAAAGGCAGATTGTTGAACAACATTCATACAATCAAACTGCTATAAGCCATAGGAAAAGTACAAATGAGGACATACAACCACTGGTTATAAATACCAGTGTACGGAAGTCCCCTTTAAAAAAAATATACTTTCATACAACCCAATGAAGGAAACAGTTAGCAGCTCGTGTAAAAGATGCTGGTCTTTCAAATTTACAAAGGAAGAAAAGGTTTTCAAGTCAATTGTTATTTGGTTTACACCTTACAAACCGTTTGTTTTTGTAGTTAGTTTCAAATGCATAAATGTGCATATGTGCAATACGGATAAATATCTTTGAGAACAGCATGTTTTCTAACTTTCTGAATTAATTATGTATAGACAGCTATCACATTTGTGGAGTGTTCAAACATGAAAAGTTACACAGGCTTTACCTGCACGTCCTCAGAGAGTGTGTGCATGTGTTTAGTCCATTCTCTTACTTCAAGAGTTGGTCCCAAGAACTGGTAGTGCAAGTGCCTGTTCTCTACAGCAAGATTGGTTTTCATAATGAAGCTGATGAGGGCAAATTCAGGAAATGAAGGCACATTCAGTCACATAAGGCTGATCCACCGTTTTCTCTGGAACGTAAGAGAATCAACACTTTCGCCTATTCAGTCAAATATAGATTTAGACAAAATAGGGAAATGCTAAAAAAACAAAACAAAAACAGATTCATTCAAAAGTAGCATATGTCAATGTTATATCACACCATTTGCGGTGAATAGCCATTCATTTGACTGTATGTGTTTGTTTAAAGAAATAGTTAGTACTTTTATTTGTTGTGCTGCAGGAGAAACACACCACTCTCATAGCCGTTTGCTCAGTAGAGAGTAAACAGGGTTATCTTAGCTTTGCGTAAAGGCTAAAAACTGGGATAAACATTAGCCAGGCCTGGCCCTGTAATGCAACAACTTTACACCCTTGATTTTTTAATTAATGAGGTTTAGAGATGTTGCTAGGCAGAATGATTTAGTGTTGAACAGAGCTAAGCCAGCCGTTTCCCTTTTCCAGTCTTTGTGATTAAACTAAGCTAAGCTAACTAGCTGCTAGCTATAGCCAGACTGAACAGACTGATATGAGAGTGATGTGCATCTTTTCATAACTCAACAATAAAACAAATAAGCATATTTGCATAAAAATTAGTTTGTTGGTTGGTATAGTGACCAACTTGCACTAGCATTACTCTGAATGCCATTTTCCCCTTTATCACAATAGGTGTCAGGTTAAACTATAAAAGAATTTATTTTGGAAAAACAAGCTGAAAAAATTAAAAGTAATCAAAGCTGTTTTGATCCTGTACCTACCCTTACAGAGACAACACATCTGCTGTGCTGGGACACAACATTCAGATGCTGTAAAAAAAGGCCATTTACAGTTTCCAATGTTTTCTGCAGCAGTTTCTGTTCAAACAGTATCAAAGTGCCTTTTCACTGATTTGAAATAACTGCAAATGCGAAAAAATGTTTTAAGATTAAAACAGATTGTGGGAGTTTTTTCCCTTTGAATATTTCATTAAAAGATTTACAATTCGGAGAGTTTTATAGGCAGTGACAGAATCGAAGGGAAGAAGGAGAGTTTCTGTCGTTTCTGCAGAAGTTGACATTTCCTGAAAGGAACCTAATGGATGATTAATTCTCTTCCAGCCAAGATGGACTGTCCCCACCTGGCATTTTCAACTTGATGTGGAACTGCTTGAGTGTCTGTTCCAGCTGTTGTTGGTTTCCAGCGTAGTATGCAGCTATGGCATTGTGGAACAGGATGAGCTGGTTATGCAATACCTTCACCTGTTTGGGAGCAGGAACAGTAAAAATACATGATGAGCACGCTTGAAAGTTAACCTGACATGCAGAACAGAGCTTGCTTTTAGCAAACCTTGTTCTCTTCCAGGAACTTCAGCTTGATGGAGACATCATTTCGCATCCTCTCGTACTTCTCACGATGGATCTGGAACTGTTGCTGAGACTGCTCAATCTTGGGCATGGTGGTGGCATCACGGGGCCCCAGATTCAGTTCCTCTAAGTCTGTGCGGTATGCATCATACTCAACCCTGCGGATCAAGGGATGTCAAGTGCATTATAAAGTTTAAAAAAGGACTAATGCAAACCAACAATGTAATCATAGAAAGGGAGATATTGACATTGTTTTGATTCCTTTAAGTTGCCCTTATAAAATTTATGTTTAACAACGAACAAACTGTCCAGCAGATACATCAAGAAACTGCTAAATGCAGTGGATCACTAACAGCATCAATGTTGAGTTTACAGCTTGTTGCAATGTCTCCAATTGAGCCCTAATTTACTTACCTTGCCGTTTCATATTGTTTGATATTAATCATTGTGTCTTCAATCGTTTTCTCCACAAGTGTGTTTACACTGGAGATGAAGAAGTTGATGGCACCCAGCAGTGTCTCTCCATTTTTGGATAAAAGCCTTTGGGTGTCAGCATTGTAACCAAACTCCTCCTGGAAAATAAAACATCCAAGTTCCGTCTGTGAGCTCTGTCATCTCATGCTCCATTAAATCAAAAATAACCAAACAACAATGATAATTTTTTCCAGAGCAGACCTGCATAATCCGTACTTGATGAAATGCATTAACACATAAGGACTCACATGAAGCTCTGGTGACTTGAGGCTGAGGTCAGCGAAGGCATCGCCCAGCTGCCTCTGTGTCTGCATGATCTGAGACAGCTGACTGGAAAGAGTCTGAGCCAGCTTGATCACATTTTGGTACTTTCTCTTGTTATCGCGCAGGATTTCGATCTGTGCCTCCAGCTCCAGGTCCACAGTCCTCGAACCACGACCCAGCTTCTCGGACAAGATTTGCCTAGTACACTGCAGAGGATGAGAGGTTTAATAATAACACACATTAACAGGACTATGGGCAACTGACTGTGGAGAGTTTGAATGTAAGCCAAGAGAAAGAGGAACACTAAGTGACATAGAGAAGCAAAATTGTGCTACAAAAACAAAGTTACTGTAGCTGTCAAGAGTTTATTCTTCTACCAGCATCCTAATTAACAGAAATTGAAGAATGAGGCAGAAGTACGGGAGTGACATAAAAAGAAAATCAAGGACAGAGATTACTTTGTATGTGTTGATGCTCCACTTTCTCACTAGGTCCAGTTTTTCCATGGCTGGGTTCTTTAAATCATCTGAAAGCACCACCGCTCCACTCTGCAGCTCTGCTGTCATTGGGCCTGGACAATTAAAAATCATTCACTTGTTGGGCGATTAAGTTATTTGATTTGCAAGCTGTAGTGAAAATTAGTAAATTTAAGAAATTAGGAGGGCACTGATAATAGAGCTGGGCGGAATGATATCACAGTATTTTTTAAAATTATGACAGTTTCACTGTATTTTTCCCCCATGCATGAGTTGGTGTTAAACATATTTTTCATCAATTGAGAGAATAGCATTACATCATAACCGCGTCGCAAAATATGCCAAGTACCGGTCAACTACCTGAAAAACAACTCAATTATCAGCCTTTGGTGGTGTACAAAATTTGTCATTAGATGAAAAGGGCTGTAAACCTAAGAAATGAACTAGCAAACACACCTACAAGTGACGTCTGACTAAAAAAAGCTGGAGCTTCCTTAGTTTAACCTGAGGATGTGGAGGAGGCAGGTCTCAGTTTCATACATTACTGGTACTTCACAGTATGTTTGTTGTTGCTCATGTTGCCACGTCTGGTGACAATTTGAACTCGTTAGCATTTGCAGTAAATAGCAGTTTGCAGTAAACAGTGTCCTGCTGTGCTACACTGCGAATGTTGTTTAAGCTTTTTAAACCAGTGCTACGGTAAAAGAAAAAACCTTATAACAAAAATTAACCGCCCAGCACTAACTGATGACATGATTTTTCAAAACAAAAAGCAATTAACCAGAATGTACAAGTGCATCATTGGGTTTTGGATACAGAGGGCCAATGGTGAGAGACATAGAGCCCCAAACCTCCAAAATGCAGTGAAAGGTTTTCAGACAAGTGGGAAAAATCTATCAAATTATGAACCCGGTTTACTGATGAACAATTTAAATCTATCATCTGTAATCTAGCAATATAAAATGTAAAAAAGGATTAAATTCAGCATTTTTAAAACTGATAACGTGTCACTTGTTCCACCGTTTCTTCACTTTGGTATTTTTTGAGGTATAGCATCTGAAATCTGCAGACGTTATTTAATGGGCTGATGCCAAGCTCGTTCAGTGTTTTCAGATACGTTTTCATCTTTATTTCCAACTGTATTTCTTTAATTCACCGTCACTGAGATTGTATGTTTAAGGCAATGTAAACATGTATTGACATATTTTTCTCTTGTCTGATTTTTCTTTACTACATTTCATCTGTTGTGGAGTGCCATACAGAGCGACCGAGAGACTATGGGTACCAAGGAGTAAAGTTTCAAGCAGGAAAACCCTCCAACGTTAAATGTGAAAGCATTTTTTCTTCTAAGCCAAAGCACATTCCTTAGGGCATCAAGAGGCTGCATCACACCTAGAAGTACTGAGATCTAGATCTCATAAGTCTAAGGAGTATGTAAATGCTGGTCGTTAGCCACTGCAAAGCAGAAACTATCAATTAGCACAGACTTATGCGAAGGAGTGCCAATTAACAAGAAAGGGGAAGCAGAAAGGTTTGATTCTGAAAAGTGCTTAGCCTGTGGGAACAAAGAGAGGGTCAGAAACCAAAAAAGGTATAGTCGGTTGCAGTTAAATTAGTGTACAAATGATGATGACTCAGGATCATCTTGCTCATACTCTGTTGCTACAGGTACCTTTCTCAGCCTGACTATCACTGGAAGAGCGTGCCAGGCGGCTAGCAACAGCCAGGCTGGGAGCTACAGGTGTCACAGGGGACGTGGGCAGGCTTGCGGACCCTGGAGATATTCAGAGTTATGATTGATTAGTATGTCACCTTCCTGCCTACACCAGCAAAAGAGGGGATTTCTCACTGATGCTGGTTTCCTGTACGTTTTCTCTATTAATGTGGCTTTAATCAGGTTGCAAGATGAATATTTTAATGAACAAAAGCCGATATCAACCAGCGTAAACAGCATGGAAAACCGCCATGGCAACATAGCGGTAAACGAGCAGCTCATGGCTCTATGAAGAGATTTATATTTGCATTTGTAATGGGGGTGTGATGATAAAAAAGAAAAAAAATGGTTACAACCTGGAGATTATAGGAAACTCATTAAATTCAATTGAGGTCCATCATTACAAATTCAAATGCCTGCCATTCAAATTTCACTGACATCAAAACCCAGAAGTGGAGCACTGGGAACACATAGACAACTGTTTGTAAAAACAATATGCTGCAAAGAAATCAAATACTGTGACAAGCTGACAAGGCCTGGTGAGAGTCGCATGAGCAGTTGCATCATAAAACTCTGGAATAGTGAGAAAGCATTACACATATACAACACAGAACAAGTAAGAAATGTGTAGTGCAGTGTTTACCTTTGTATGGTCCTGATTCAATGATGCCCTCTGTTGTTGAAGCAAAGCTGCTGGAGGTGACACAGGACTCTGAAAGTTGTATGGCTCTAGGGCCACTGGGACTGTAAGAATCCTGAACATAAACATATAAAAGTCACATTAACAGGTTGAAAGATGCTCCCAGCAGACAGATACACTACACATTTTCTTTGTGTGTGGGAGGTTTAGTCCACCAAAAATGTAAAAAGTCACCCACAGCGTACTTCTCACCCAATGCACTTTTGTAAACGTAGAAAACTGAGCATATGAGTGATTGTATAAAGCAAACATTATATTACAAGACACCCTGAGGTCTCTGTCAAAATGGCTTTATTTGAGAAGGATCCCATTGAGTTGACATTAAGTTCATGTCACTGCCACACCACAAAACCAGTGGCTCCAACTTCAATCAGCAAACAAATGATCATTAGAAAATATTTTGCAGGTTCACGTTCATGTTTTTATCTATAATGACAATTATTATTTTCTACTTAAAAATATAGCTCTGCATATTTGTTTGTAATATTTTAATAAAATGTAATAAAACAGTTTTTAGCTGTTATAATAATAGATTAGATATAAATGAGGGAGGACTAGTCAAAACATTTTTGGAAGCTAGTAGTCTATTTTCTAAGAAATTTGCTGTGCACTTAAGCTGGTAAACAAGCGCTTACCCTCTGGAATACTGTCTCTGGACTCTGATCCAGGTTTCCATTACTAGTGACTGGGATCTCAGCAGCTGAGCTTCTATTGGACTCCTCAGCCATTGGGCTTTCCTGTAATGAGGTGGGTGAAATGAAGCGAGTTATTACACGCCGACAGGTTCAAAGAGAAGGACTGCCATCTTGTGGACACTACCTTACTGGAAATGACTCAGAGATAATAGTAGTTAAGTGGAATTACAGTAATGACAAGACAGTGTGATAACAAGACATAATTGTGCCTTAAACATCTATAACATTAATGGGAGTGACAGGATGGGAGCCTAGTGAGCTTTAAATCGGTTATGCAGCATGATTGCAGCATTTACCAGGATATGAAGTTCTTGTGCAACAACTGACATCAACTTTCAACACACCCCTACTTTATGAGCCTGTTTACTTTCTGAATACAGCAGAATGTGTCGTTTCGGAGTATGTTACCACTCTCATCCGTTACATCCATAAATGCATATATTACTCGTTTGGTGGTGTAATACACACGCATGATCGTATCCATGAAGGCTTAGTGTTTAATGCCCCGCCCATGGAGCAATGCAAAAAAGGGGAAATAAACCTGTTATTGAATGAAACCAAAATTCACATTGTACTTAAACACAATTAACAATCACACGGAAAGACCTGACTAAATGGTTATAAAAATCACGGACCCTCTTAGCTGTGTCCATGGACTAAAACAAGTATGTGACATGCTTGTTTTCCCTACCTGCCCATTTATAGGGTGGAGACAACAGTTTGGGCCACAGGAGTTGTGCTTAGACTATTGTAAATTGGGTGTTATTCCATGCTGGAGAGCTGTGCTAGTTTGGATGAAGAACTAACGTGGAAACTAGGAGACTGTCCCGACCACTACAAAGCTCTGCATGTGAGCACTGTGAGGCCCAACAATGTGCAGCCGGTTAATACGGATTTACACCACACCTGGCAATGGGGTGGATGTGATCTTTTTTTCATTAAATCTGAATTTGCATCTTTGAACAAGATACTTCACCTAAGAATCGTGCCCAGGGTCTAAATAATGCAAACAGCTTCTCAATAACCAGATATCAAGATCTAGCCTAAACTGATTGACTGGTTTCACTGTGTGAGCAGAAAAGTGAGTTTAAATTAATGATGTGTACTTTCGTGCCTTACTTAAAGTATTTAATAATATAAAAAACGAGCCTTGTAGTATTGAGTAAAAATCTTATTCTAGTGAAGACTATGAATTAATACAATTATGTTAGCACACGGTGCAGCTACATGCGTGTGTGCAGCTTAGGGACAAACTGCAGGGAGTTCTGCTTTTAGGGATAGGGAAATAACCAAAAGTATGCTACCAAAAAATGACCCAGTGCTAATACAAAGAAAACACTTCATTGTATTAGACATTTATAATCTCATACTTGCTTCAGAAAAGGTTGTCAGAAGGTTTAGTCATGGCAACTGGATTTCTTTGTTTTGGTAGAGACATTTTGATGTGGAAAACACTTTTTCAATCGAGGAAAAATACTTTTTCCAGTTGCCATCACTAAACATTCTGGCAACTTCACCTGGATAAATGAGAATCTTCACAGACTTCAGAAAAGGTTCAGACTTAGTTAGTGACAGACTTTATTGCTGTCACACAGTATAAAGGAGTTAAAGTTTGTCATTAGAAACAAGGTTGGATGTATAGAAGCTAAAGGGTGTTCCAGGATGTTTACCTGCCTGAGAGTCAAAACATCACAACAACATTGTATTTAAAGGCAGAAATTACAACCAACCAAAGATTTCTGAATCCTCCAAAAGAATGGTACAAATGAAAACAACAGCCAGTAGAAACCTTTTTTGAGATAACCATGACCTGGATGACTGAGAACCTTCACAGATAAAAGCCAGGTAGCGTAAAATGATTTCATCTTTGCGTGTTTGGCAATCAAGACTTTCAGTGTTTCATCATGTGATCGACGCATGAATACTTAACGGCCATATGATGCCCACATGCAGGCAGAACAGACATGCACTACTAGGCTCCTGTAACTGACTCCTGCCTGATAATCCTCACTCCAATCTTAAACTTGTTATATAGGACAGCAAGCTCATCACATGCAGAAAAGACTAAAAAAATGTCATGAGCATCATTTTTTGAACCCCTGTAGCGGCAGGTATAGATACCGCAACTACTCACGTGTATTTTTTCTTCCTGTATGGAAAGGCATTGTGGAACTAATTAAACCATGTATCCACAGAGAACCAGATGTCTCAAAGCTAAAATAAACCCACCCACCATCTGCAAACTTTCTGCAGGAAAGCTTGCTTTTGTTGTCAGATTAGTGCTGCTGAGAGAGTAGTTAAGTGACTGTGAATTAATCAGGCATTTGCAGGGGCACGGTATGGCATGTAAGGGGTTGCCACGGTTTAGTATACTGGAGACAAGCTAACCTGACATGAGAGGAAGGGCAAATAACAATGAGTTAAGTGTCCAATGAGTCGTGTCAGCCAAAGTTTCAGTCATATCAGTGCTCTCAAAGTAAGAAAGAAAGTGCCACAACCATGTTGCACAATAGTGGGCTCAATCTACGAAGAGGAAAGAAATCTTTTGGATTTTTTTTGGAACACACTTGTACTGCATTAAGAGTAACTGGATGACAGAGTTTACAAAAAAGTATTTTTCCAAGTACAATACTGGCACAGGACCACAGAATGTGAATCACTAGCTAGACAAACCACACAATCCAGCAACACAAGAAACACCGGACTGCCTGAGAATGTGCAGTTTGGAGACCAAATGCATCTCATTTACACTGCCATGTGACTGACAGCATAAAGAATTCAAGCTCTATGTACTCCCAAGTTACAAAAACAGTAAACACTGAGAGGAAAAGATATCATTTACATGTACACTCTCACTTGAGTAACTGTCAAGCATTATTGAAAGGTAAAAGTGTATACTTACTGACAGTAACAGAAGTAGACGAATGATAACTTCATATCTCAAACATATTATAATACAGACATATTTTGCTCACTAATAAAGAATAACAATCATTTACGAACATTTATGATAAGCCAGCATAGACAGAAAGCAAAGCATCGATTAAGCCCAAATACAGAAAAAGGTATGTCACAAAGCAACACACTTGTAATCAGGAAGAAAGCCACCAACTACACCAGGCTATTTTACTAAAAGATCCAGGAAAGCAGGTACACAGGAGAGCGAAATAACCACTCTATAGCTATTACTCAGGTTCATGTGACCACCACCACAGAGAATCAACACAAACAGGAGCACAGTAAGCAAGTGCTAGAAGCGCTTGATTGACCAGAATGACAGTAAACATCACCTTTGCTTCAGTGCGAGTATCTCCACTTTCCTCTGATGCTTCTTGTATCCCATTGCCTATGCTGCCAGACCCTCGTGCAGGATCACTGCACGTCACCACTCTCTCGCTCTGAGCGCCCTCATATTCCTTCTGGACATCCCTGTCACAGTTTTCTGAATTTTCTTCAGTACTGTTAATGTCAATGTCATACATCACCTCATCGCTGACAACTCTTCCCCTATCGTTATCTGCACTCTTCAATTTCACATCCTCACTAAAACTCTCCTCTGCTTTGTCAGCATTCTCACAATCCACCTGAGGGTCATCGGCTGAGGTCTTCCCCGATTGAGCTTCAAGACTAACTTCAGACATACCTGAAAACAGACGAATAGAAGAGAATGAATGGGTCCTACCAAGCTAAAATGCTGCTTGCAATGAACTGGGCCCCTGATTGTGCATGTATGTAAATTTATTTTTGAGTTATGTCATACATAAAAGTTTGTATTTAATTTCCTGCTGCCATCTTCATTTGTAATAGCTCATAAGTATCACATCTTTAGTTCTGCAACTCAAATACGTAGCACTAGGGTTATAGTAATGCATATAAGTGAACATAAAGAAGTCTGGAATAGACGCTTCTAGCAGCCACAGGACTGTTGCTTAGTAAATAAACGTATGCTGTTTGTTAGTTGAATTTAATGACCTCAAGCCTTTATATAACTGGTTACCGGCGGCAGTAACTTGAAAGACCGGAGTCATTCGTGCCTTCTGCTTACAGATAAGCAGAAGTGAGCCAACTGTTGGCAAGGTGATGTTAAAGTCCATGTTTTCAACAATGCAAAGCAACATATCTCGTTTGTATCGTGTATACGGGGATGTCTAGGTACTCGACACACTAACGTTACAGCTGTTTGCTTACTGCGTTATCACAGCGGAACTACAAGGTACGCTCCATTACCTGTTGCAGCCCCGTCACGTGACCAACGAAAGCAACCAAAAGTGTAAAAGCTACTTCAAATGCAATACATTTGATAGGAAACGTGTTATATAATATAAAAAGCGTGCACGATAAGTGTGGAAATGAAGCATCCAACAGACCTTTCGGTAGTCAGTCAGTGAGCATACAGCTTTCCACTAATGTGAGTTACCGTGACTGTTGAGACGTTGACATGTTGTTAGCTAACGTTAACACTGCTAAACTGTAGACGATGCGCAAAGCGCTACTAAAAGCACTTTAAATACTTAATATTGTGTATAATATTTAGCTACGAGTGCAGTTCAACGCCTAATGGGTGTGGCGGTGAGGGAAAATTTAGTTAACATTACCTGTTTGCGGCCGTGGCTAACTATTTAACGTTAGCAGTTAACTGTTAGCCGTTGTATTAACGCTATTTCACAGTTAATCCCCGGTGTCCCTGCCGCACTGGACGTCTTCTCGAAATGCTCCGCGCTTGCTTTTAATGAAAAGGTTGCACTGAGGTGCTACCAGCTTATCATAGGTAGTCCTCGATCCTCCAGAAGTTCACCAGACTTGCTGTTCGAACCCCGGAAAGACTCATCCACTGTACGGGCCCTCGAGCATCAGCTGTTGCAGACCACATCATTTTCTGTGTGCGCTCTCCCCCTGCTGTTTAAATGTGGTACCTGCCGCTTGTGTCTAAGGTCTAAAAGACGTTTATCGATAGGTTTAATAACTGAGTAAATATATTTACAAGATAGTAAGCCAAAGCGCCACAATAAACAAATGCACTTACTAAGCTATAGTGTCGCTAATATCAAACTCGACAATAACGCAAAGTGATTGTCAACAATAAACATAATTTCCCAAAAGCCCTTGGATGTGAGACGCATAGTTACGTCATTACGCAGCCGAAGCTTGGCTGAGGCACTCCAGTTAGAGGCCATATTGGAATCTATGAAGTCGGTTTGCACTTTGATGGAACTGAGTATCTGTCGTTTTGGGAGTCTTTAAACAGTTATCCCGGATCTTTACCCGAGTGATTGAGCCAGGCATTCCACTAGAGACCCTGCCAAGTCTGGACGGCAAGTTGTCTCGCTTCTGTTGTGGAAAAAATGAGTCCAACCGATGCTAAACGAGGGGCTAAACGCAGGAAGAACAAGCGGGGCGGTGGCAGTAGCTGCAGTGCTGTCTGCAATACCAGTGGTGGCAAGGCCGGGGTTGCCTCGGCCCTAGGTTGTGCAGGAACAGCAGCAACACCTGCTTCTGTTGTCAGCTTTTTAACACCTGGGACTACAGCAACCGGGAATATTGGGTCTATTACGGGAATAAACGGAGAAGTAAGTGTCACACAGTGTTAGCTATGGGTGTCAAAACGGGGGCGAACAGCTAGCAGCGTTATCAGCGACACAAATCTGATTCGGGCCCGACACTTGTGCGGAGAAGGGAGCTAGCTAACTTAAGTTAACCTATCTAACCTAGCTAGATATAAAGTGGCTTAATTCTCACTAGTGGTGGTTGTGAATGCTTCGTGGGATGCCGCGACGGATAGCAAGCTGTACAAGTTAGCTGGCAGTGTAGTTGTGGCGGCGTAAACATTGGGCTAATGTTACCTATGTCCGAACGCCATGGTTAGTTTAAATCAAGAGATCTTAGCGAAACTGACAACAACTTAAGCATTATTTTGAGCTAATACAGTCCATGTGGGTGGGGATTAGACAGGCCAAGCCAAGATTATTCGCCAGTACCATAGGGTTCAACACAGTGGACCACGGTTACACAGATAAACATGAGCTAATGCTAACAACTTCTGCTCCGTTGGGCCTCGGTGTATTTGTACAAGCTGATCTTCCACATTTCCTGATAAAGTAGGTTTAAATTGTGTTTAATTTACGTTTTCTAGAAGCTAGCCTAAGAGATCGGACTTGTGTCAGGTATTCAACGTTACCAAGTTATACACCGTTTGTTAGCACTTAAACAGTCCCGTTTATGTGACTTTGCAGCTCACTTGTGTTCAAAAATTCAACTCATAAAAGTCAGTTGAAGTGAGATGACGAGTTTTAAGGTCACAAAAGTTCTCATCAAAGTTAAATGTGTATTTTCTGTTTTTCTATCGTTTTATGTGTGTGTTGTTACTTCATATGATCATTCACCCACTTACATCAACCAAACACATCATACTAAGTCGCCGAACCTGAAAGATGATTCTCTTTTGTGCTCGCTTAATATTTAATAACTGTAATAAATGACATTAAAAGTCATAGTGGTCACCTCTATCTAAACACTAACTTTTTGTATCCCTCAGATCAAAGTGAACAACAGTGTTACATCGCAGTTTACAGAAGGACCAGTAAATGCTGACTTCTCTGGAGTTCTTCAGGTAAATTCACATCAGGTGTTTCAGAAGGTCACAATAAACCATTGTAAGATTTTTTTCACCCCTAGGCGTTGTCTTTTAGCCAATGTTTTCTCCTCATAGTTGCACATTGTATATGTTGTTCCTTGATTGATTGATTTATATTTAATGCTCTATCTATTAATGTTCTATCTTATATATTATTTTATTCAACCTGCTGCACTGGCTGGAAACACAACAAAATTTCATTATATACTTGATGTGCAATGACACTAAAGGCTTTTCTATTTGGTTCTATGTTGTTTACATCTTGATGCGGGAACACAGGGTATGCTAGAAGAGGCGGAAGATGTTAGAAGTTGTTTTTACCATAAAGAGATTGGTTACAGGCCACGATACCTAGTTAGTTTACCAAAATATCAGAAAAAAAACATTTGTTTTATTGGCTTACTCAACACAATCATCTCTTCTTTTTTATTGTAGGAATAGTAAGAAGTAAGAATATGCCACTGGTCTGGGTGATGTTGAGTAGCCCATAGCATCCACAGATTTAAAAGTTTCTGGGAGCTGCTCGTACACCTATACAATGCAGCAGAAATAGATGCAAGATATCTTTCTTTTTAAAACCCATATTGCTTACTGGCAATTTTTTCAATTTGGATGTCATTAATGGAAATTTCTGTCTGCTAATTATGTGTTTGTGTAACTCCGTGGTTTACGTACCGCTATGGCTGTGCATTAAGTAAAAGTGTTTGAGTAGAGTGCAGTTGGGTGCTTTAGACAACTGGAGTACCCAGAGTGCATTGTTTTCCTAAGCATTGAAGTGTGACTAGGCTTAATATATATAAGATGCTAATCAGTCATGCAGCCAGTGTAGACCCCAATTAATTGTAAAATTAGTTAGTTAGATTAGTAAAATCTAATAAAGCTTAGCTTCGCAGCCTATGATAACTAACATAATTTGAAGTTCATAATTTTTCTAAAGTCATGAACATAAAGAAAATGACCTTTTACAAAATAGCTTATGTGCATTTTGTTTACACAGTTACTTTATGAAGATCTTTAAGCAGTTGCGTATCTCATGGTTTATTTTTCTCTCTTTACTTCTTCTAAGACACCATTCACGTTTGGCTTAAACCAGCGGGCACCCTACACGGCCGGTGATCGCTGCCTCTTATGCCGGTGTGAGCGAAAAGACAGTAATGTGCCTTTAGAGGCAGGGATCTTAGGCCAAAATGGTATGGCACAGCCCGCCAAGACACCCAGTGCCCTTCAGCTGCCTCTGTGGGTGTGTTCTGACTGTCGGCGCACAGTAGAGAAAGAGGACAGACACACTGGAGCTCTGGAGCAGTCATTGGGGGTAAGTCAGCTGACTGTAATGAGCTTTAAAGTAGGTTTTGAAGTTATAGAACAGGGAAGGCAAGTTTGTAAGTTTGGTGCAACAACTGTATGTCATCAGGTACTTTGCATAATTCCACCATTTCCAAAGTGTTATCTGCATCAGCATTGATGCCACATTATCAGTATCGTAACTCACAAAGCTATAGTCAAATCTTTCAGTGTTTGGGGTTGCTCCTGTATTCACTTGGCACCTCTTCATCTTCGCCAGGAAGGCTAAAACAGATGCAGCAGTCTACCTCAGCTGCTTCGGTTTAGAGAATGTAATAATAAACATCCTCTCGTTTAATTTTTCAACTTCATTTCTCTTTGAACTAAGGCTAGATAATATTATCTAGGTAAAATATGGTAATTATCTCCAACCCACAGAACGAGGAACATTGCAGTGGATAAATGTTTTTTCAATACGTTATATTTTAAATGTAGAGAAAAAGATTGTGTTGTAAGACTGTGTGCATCTTCTCCGATCTATGGTGTATAGATTCCATCACATCCCAGCTTAATACATTCTCATATAAAGAGCCTCTTTATTTTGATGCTATGCACTCTACTTGCAAGGACAACACAAATTTAGCAAAGGAAACATCTTGTGATTCCACACACCAGTTTTTTTACTCGAATACAAAGTCACCTTTCTTTTTCTCTTTTGGGTTTGTGAGGATCTGTTTATTAGTTGTAATTAATACTGTTATTTACTAGAAATATCCAGAGATTGCTTTAGGGGACATATTTTTAGGATCAGTATTGGCCAAAATAAAGACAATCATTCTAATAAATTACTTAACTGCTGCAGTTGTCAACCTGGAGCTCCTGTGGAATACTCCTACCCATGATGAGTTGCTCACAGAAGAGAAGTGCCATAGGCACTCGTAGCAGAACTGCACTCGTAGCAGTGCCATAGGCAATTCATCAAACACCTGTTGAACAAACAAAACACAAAGTTGCAAGAATGTGACGTCTTTGCTTTGTCCACTTTTCAAGCCTGAAATAGTATACATTTGTGTACACACTCCCAATACTCGTAATGGGAATTATTGTGTTTGAGCTAGAAATAAAGCCAAGCTTTTATAACTGTTTACTAATTAAATAGTGTATATAATAATATAAAATTAATTGTTCTTGCAAAGTTTGAGAGCAGCTAGCCCCCCTTCTCCCCGTAATGTAGAGATGTGTGTGAGCAAGGGCAGCGCTGACGCAACACTTTTAGGAAACACTATTGAGGTAAATATTAATTAGTTGTGAAACATAATGGGGAGGGCAGTCAGCAGGTGTCATGGGATTGGTTTGGGTTTCTTCATTTTTAGTGTGGGTGCCTTGACTGTTGGGCTTGGGTTTGGTTTCCTCCCGAATGATTTGTTCCACTGCATCCTAACAGCAGGGTGGGTACTATGCTGACTCACAATATCATGGCCCTGTAGTAAACAAGGCAAAGCACTCAGTAAGCGTTAGCTGTGACGCAGCTACAGAAAGCTTGGATTAACAGTTTGCATATAATTAGAGTATAGGTCTAGTGTCTTGGTAACAATTGGATCATAAACCATCCCATGTCACTGAGACACAGAGGATAAGAGAGTTAGTTTCTGCTAACAGAATCTCAGGTTTTCACGTAGATTCTGACATTTAATAGCATTTGTACCTAAAGATCATTTTTTAATATTGCGATGTAAAACAAAAAACCAATCATGTGAGTGTAAATGAATTTGGCACATTTGAAGGTTGGTGTTGTGTGGTGCTTGACTTTTTTACCATGCTTTTTTGCTTAGCCTCATGGCTACCATAATGGACATGTGGAGGTCCCAAAAAAAGGTTATTCACTGCGAACTGGACTTGTTTTATGTCCTTGGTGATGACTTTCTCAAGTCTGACTGACTGATAGGAGTGGCAGGTTCATAAACCCTGTGGAGTTCTCGAGTCGTTAATATGTGATGGTCACCTGTGCGCTGTTCTTCCCTCTGGCTCACTGTGACCACCTGAGCCAGGATGTCAACAACTGTGTAACCGCCTGGGTACAGTTGAAAGAACTGCATTGTAAGTGAGTGATAGATTCTGCCTGAGGCCTCCACCGTTTAACGAGGTGGACAAGTGGAAGGTTATTGCTAATATATAACAATATACAGACCTCTGCGTCCCAGAGATCTGGCTGGAAAAAAAAATATTTCTTGGCAAGTTGTCATGTAATGCTTTTTAGGCAAAGTTATCACCCAAAATAATATTTGTATCTGTATAGATCTATATAAAATATATATATATCTTTTGGGGCTTTCTATACATTTCTGTTGAGGTGCAGAAAGTGTGGTAGTCACATGATATGCTGTTGTACAGTCGATTTTAGACATTAAAAGTTTTTGTGGAACTGTTTTAATAACTCCCATAGAACCAGGACTTTCTTTTGCACATGCCTGTGGCTAATGGAAACCTGGTCCAGGAGGTAGGCCCAGGGGACAGACTGACGACTGCTGCGCCTACACTACCTATGCTCCCTGCTCCAGACCTCACAACACCAATGCCTGCTGATACAGTGTGCAGCTGTGAAGTGTGCAACGAGAGACGGTCGGTTCACATCGATTGCCTGAAGTTACATTCATTTTTGAAGGTTTCTTATTTGTTTTAACGCCTCCATTGTTTGAATTACAGGGAGATCTCTGTTGAGTCAGATAGGGAGTCACAGCAGCTACAAAACCACTGGTCAGAGGTTCGCTACCTGGTGCGCTGCATCTACCGTCAGACAGGAACACCACTAGCCGATGATCATGACCAGCCCCTAGAGAGAGACAAGGAGGGTATGAAGGAGCTGGTAGACAGGTAACAGCAAACACAGCTTAACTCCACTTCCTTCTGCTTATTTCTTTTAAGATATGTGTCCACTAGGAGTCTCTATTGAACCTCGAATGGATTCTAGTCTTTGAGCAACAATGTCAGGCTTGAAAGTCTTTGTATGCATTGATGTCAGCAATCTTAAACTTCTTAATTTTAATAGGTTATCATCCCCATAAAATGGCATTTTTACTTTAAACACATCCTTACTATATTATTATGACGTATTTTCTCTCTCTATAAAAATTCTATGCTGTCGGTTACTGTGAGAACATTTGTAGACCAACGGACGACTAAGGAGAGAAAACCTTTGACCCGTATAACAAAGCATGTGATACAATAGTCTTGTGGTCATCTGGCTTCACTGGAAATAATATAGGCCATTCTGAAAAAAACAGTATAATTACCAACCGGTTCTGTATCCTGTTTTTTTTTCTTGTTTTGATATGAGTGTGTTCACCTGAAAGAGAGACAACATTGCCAAAACTATGATTGAAGTAAAAAGAGATGAAACTTTGAAACTGTAATTGACTTATGGTCTAAGTGAATTACTATGTATTTTGTTTTTCTTTGTCTGATATTTTTTGGTTACTAAAGGTGTTAGTGATGCACATAATAGATTGTTTTTGTTGCCAGACTAGAGAAGAGAGGACAGGAGTACTTACTCCTAAACTCGGCCTCACTTTGTTGGAATTATTTAACAGTGAATAGTTTTCTTTTCTGATAAAAGATCAGTTATCGTTATATATTATGTAAAAGCCTTGTCCTACAGCATTACTACTCCTTATGTAGTTCTTAAATGATCAACTCTCCTTCAGTCTGTTATAAACCCTGTATTACAACCAGTCCGTGAAATGCCTGAAACACAGCAAAACATGGATCATTTTTATTATTACATTAACTGTATTGTACCTTTCTGTAAACGGTGTCAACACCTTTAAGGAATCATGCCTAATTATTCCAGTGATGTGATTTATCAGTATTTGAAGGTTTGACAGCATTAAAGACTGGGTGCCTTGTTTTCTTTCCTGTAGACTCTGTGAGAAGGATCCCTACCAGTTGTATCAACGTTTGGAGCAGCAGGCTCGTGAATACGTCTTAGAAATGAAGGTGCGCTTATTGAAGCACCTCTCTGCAGGCTCCAAGACTGCAGGACCAGCAGGGACCATTGCTGCTGCCCATAGTCCTCCTCAGGCCCACCAGTTCATCTCTTTGTTGCTGGAGGAGTACAGTGCCCTGTGTCAAGCTGCACGCACCATCAGCAGCTTCCTACTCACCCTGGTCAGTTTGTGTAGCCAGAGACCAGTATATCCTTCCTTCAATTTAGGGGTGGGCGGTATATCGAAAATATTTGATGTATCTCAACTTGTTCTGGGTGTGCCTGGTAGCGCAGTGGGAACAGCACACAGCTCAATCCATAGAACTCCCTGCGCATGCAGCTCTTAAAGCCGCCAGCTCACTCGCACGAATGCTTGTTTTGTACTGGAGCAGTCGAGGGAAGCAAACTTACTTTTTTTTCAAATTAACTATTACTTCAAGTGACAAAATGTTTTTCCCAGGGAAGGCTGAACAGAACGCATATGTCAGTTAGGATACTACTTTTGACATATCCAAACCTTATTTTCCCTTAGGAGAATGAGCACCTCCGGAAATTCCAGGTGACATGGGAGCTGCACAACAAGCACCTCTTTGAGAATCTGGTGTACTCTGAACCAATCTTGCACAGCGGTTTACCTGCACTGGTTGCACAGCTGAAGTAATGAATGTTTTTTCATTATCGTTTCTCAAATAAAGATACTTTTTGTTAGTCATTCATAATTATAATTATTACCCAAAAATGAATCATATACTAACATACTCTTACTAGTTGAAACAGCTTTTGTTTCTGATGCCTATTAAGCAAAGTCTATTTACCTAGGGATTATTCTTAATCTTTGTTTTCCAGGCATGGCGCAGTCTCCCATGATTCATACAATGAAGACATGTACAGGACATTGTTAGACAGCTACCAGCAGCTACAGCAGGAGATGGCCTCAGTGGCTGCAGAGTGGCAGGAGTGTGAGAAGAGGATTGATGACTATGTGGACGAACAGGTATCCACATTCAAAAGGACACAAAAATGCATTGATACAAAAAAAAAAGTTACCTTTCTAACACTTAATGAAAATGTCTCTTTTTCAGCTGCTTTTTAAGGTGGACGGACAGAGTGTCACCAACCAAAGAACAGAGCCACACAAGTCCTTGATTAGCAAAAACGTAAAAGATTTAAAGTAACAGGCATACGTTTTATTTATCTGTGTGGAAATTGTGGAGGTAGATTTTTGTTTTATAATCTGTCCATTTCCAGACTCTGAAGACGAAGCAGCGGATGCTGAAGGAGGACTGGGAGTTTTTTAAGCAGAGGAGATTTATAGAAGAACAGGTACATGGCAAGAATTCGAAGCCAGTGTAGCAGATTTCAATGAGCAGTTTTTTCACTTTGTTCTCTTTACAGTTGCCTAACAGTAAGAAGTCCCCAAGTGGCGAAAACAACTTCACAGACACTATGAGGATGCTCTCATCTCGGCTGAGTATTCCAGACTGTCCAAACTGCAATTATCGAAGAAGGTGATTTTCAGGATTAGTTATTATGTCGTCATCTGACCTAAGTTCACTCTGGTATTGACCTGGACAGCCCCACTAACACGCTTTTAGAGGGTTTGTGTCCAGTCCCAAACAACCTACAGAGCAGTTTGATAGCGTGTGGACGAGAGCCAAGCTACAAGTCACACGTTTCAAGAATGAGCTAAATGACTGGGATAGATAGGTGCTGCTGGCAGACTGGTGTACGGTTGAAGAAATCAATAGCTGCTAGCAGCTAGCCAGAGAATGAAGCAAGTTATGACCTGAACAAGCAACAAATAAATCTGCCTTCTTGATATTGGTCAGGAAGGGCTTGGTCTGGTGTTTACTTTCTTTTGTCAGATTCACCATGTTAAGTGTGATTTTATTAATTCAGTGTTGGTGTTTGACATTGTAATTCAACTGTAGAAAATTGAATCCAATGAACGATACTCAGTGCAAACTGCATAATATTACTTGACAACAGATATATTAACATATTGCTGTATATTTCTCCCGACCAATAGGTGTACATGCGATGACTGTAGCCTCTCTCACATTCTGACATGTGGCATCATGGACTCTCCCATCGCTGAGGACCTCCACATCAAGCTGCCCTTGCAAGGAGAACCTTCCCGTGATTACTTAGCAGAGGTGCATCCCCCCAGCCTGTCCTCTGGCAGTTCAGCATCTGGCTCCAACTCTAGTTCTCCCATCACCATTCAGCAACATCCCAGACTCATTCTACCCGAGGGTGATACCAACACTTTGTAAGTCATCGTCAGTGTAAACTGTTTATGTAAACCTTTATGTACGCAGAATCATACTGTTACTAATTTCTGTCTTCGTTTAGCATTAGTGATGATGATGAAGTGCCTCCCTTGTCCAGTAAGTTTGGGGACATCTACCCTGTTACTGGTTATGAGGTGAACAGCGTTGCGGTGAATGGCCTCCACGGTGACATCAATAGGGTGGGGGGGAACGCGGCACTGAAAGCAGGGGTAAGTTCTGTACTGTGATATCTAATTTCAAGAAAATGCCCAAGATTAGTTGTGAATTTCCCTCCCAAGTTTCTGGATGATAAAAGCGGTATTCATTATGAGTGGGTTACCAGTAATTCAGGAAATATTATGCGTACTGTTCCTCATACGTTTCCTAAAATACTACTTTTTTATCTCAGTCTCCTCACATTACCAGCAGCAGTAGTTCATCAGAGGGTGATGAGGAGGAAGCTGATGGCGAGGTTGGTGGGGGGTCCCCTGGACAGCAGGAGAAGAATTCCACAGGAAAGACCAACAGTCTTACATCATCCTACATCCACCAACAGGTAGTAGTAGCAGCCTTTATTATATTTTGCGAATAGTGCGGTGACTCAGTCGGTTTCATGCATTAGTGTGTAACATCATATTCCATCAGTGTGTTACTCTTGATCTCATGATGTTTCATAGCAGTGGAGACGGACATGTTGGTTCAGGTTTCTGTTTTAAATGATCATTTTTGGTATTGGCCAATATGTGTTTATATAAAAATATCATAGATTTAAAAATTGCTATTACAGTCTTCATAGAATCCAATATGATGTCTTCGGCCGTGTATTTTGATTTGCCTTAATTTTGTTTGTCCAAAACCAAAAAATAGGGAAGCATCAGATCCTCAGACAGGAGAAACTGAAACCAGAAAATGTACCCACATCTCGATAATCAACATTTGAGCTCTCGTTGACAAAATAGCTTTTTTATTTATTGATATATAAAGGAAGGAACATGTGCTCCAAATTGAAAGCAGAGTAAATGTTGTGAATTTGTGTCACCACTTTTAGGTAGAACAGGTCCAGCATGCTTGTGAGTGTCATGTGTGCAACCAGGACCCCAACCCCTCCACCCTGGGCCCTGCCACATGCTTGCCCCCAACTCGTCTTCATTCTGCACCTCCTCCTGCTGTTGGACACCAGTTCTTTACAGACAGCAAGACCCCCCCTTCCCACCCTGCCCTGCACCTCTACCCCCACATCCACGGTCACCTGCCCCTACACAACTTCTCCCGGCCCCTTCTGCATCCCACACTCTACCCCCCAAGTCCTCCACTCACACACAACAAGGTGAGAATTATCAATGCGCTCACACAGTCATAAGGTTTCACAAAAATGATCTTCTCTCTTCTTTTAAATACAGTCTAGGTTGAGGCTATGTAAAGGAAAATGTATTCATTTCCGTATCACTGGGGGGTTTTTAAAGGTCCTAACACAGGGGTATTTTGTATCTAGTTTTACTTACTGCACTTTCATTTTAATTGTCTGCCACAAGGGGTCAGAATAAACCACATCTAGGACGAGTTCCAAGTTCAAAACATTTCCTAATCCAAATAAATAGCATTAAATTGTAAATATTCTATTTCCTTTTTTCCCCAAAGCCCCTACCCCCAAACCCTACAGCGAACCACTCAGCAGCCAAGCAGCCAGCCTTCAGCCCGTCATTACCAGAGCATGTCTACCAGAACTGCTTTGGCAGCGCAGGTGGAACGGGTGACTGGAACAGCTCGCTGCAGTGCCTGTCTCTCAAGTTTGAGAACCTGTGGGACGCTGCTGTGATGAAGAGCTGGAATCCGTCTGTGCTGTTGCCAGAGTCACTGCCAGGTGAGCGACGTGGGCAAAAACGAATGAAAATGGTGAAAAGTTCAAATAAGGCAAAAAAATATTCACATTTTAACATTGTGGTCAATCAACAGGTGAAATGCTTGGACCACCCCTCACTGATGTCCCCCTCCCTCCAACATCATCAATTGGCCCCCAAGGCGAACACCCATCACTGCCCACCCCTCTGCCCCCCTCTTCTTCCTCATCATTATCGTCATCCTCATCATCGTCGTCATCATCATGCTCCTCTTCAGAAGCCAACGAGCAGAAGAAGAGCGGCGCCAAGAAGAAGTGTCTCTACAATTTCCAGGATGCCTTCATGGAGACCAACCGAGTAGTGATGGCCACCTCCGCCTCCACATCCTCTGTGTCCTGCACTGCCACCACTGTCCAGTCAAGTAATAACCCACCCATCCACCTACCATCTAAAAGGCCCAACTCTTTAGGTAATATAGGAGGTAGGAGCTGTGCTTAGGTTTGTAATGGTGATGGGGATATTTATTATTAAATTATGAGCCACGTGGATGTAAATCTATTCGTAAACTAATCAAGCGATATGTTTTGTTTTTTTACGTACGAATTGAGTACTCCGATTTTTTTCTGTCCCAACGTGAAGGATGTGCCAGTTCTTTCATTCACATACCAATGAATCTGATTTCTGAACTCATAATTACACATATTTCTGGTAACACATTAAAGAGTTTAAAAAATAATTTCTCTTTATTGCAAGTAACAGAAATGTCCCAGCAAGCAGAATACAGACCGAATAGGAATTATTGAGAAACCAAAAAGTCAGTCACAGTTCTTGTTTGAAGTCATACTGCAATTGGATTTCTCTTCACTTTACACTTACGACGCACATCTTCTCACTGCATATTCAACCTATTCACGAGGCGGTTGTGCATTCTCTCTGCACTATAATTTTGTGCGTTTTCATTTTTTTCTTTGTGGGTCAGAATTATTTAACTTCCTTACAATGTCGGTTTACCAAAGCTGGGCGACATGGGAGTATTAAAAAAATTAAAAGTACAAAATATCTGTGAAGGTTCTCAGTCATCCAGGTCACACCAGTCAGTCAGACTTGAGAAAGCCCTCTGGATAGAAGGGCGAAACGTCGTCAAGAAACCTACTAAGTCCAGTTGCTATTCGATAAACCTTTTTTGAGATAAAAGTAACAAATACATTTTTCATCATCTCTGTCTTCTCTAGATGATGTATTTCATAATCTAGGTAAAGAGGACCACAGGCAACCCACCCCAGCTACCCTTAGAAATAACTCCACAGGACTGACCTCCCTCCCTCCGCTGTCCGGCGCTGCTCTGCCCCCAGCACCCACCACACACCTTCCCACCATGGCATCACAACCCTTTCCAAAGATGGCTTCTCCAGCCCCAGACTTTGTAGAGGCCCACCAGGGTTTGTGTCTCCCACCTGCAGAACTGCCTGCCTCCTGTGCAGATGGTCCTGTCAGTGCTCCGCCTAGTGTGTGCAGGTAAGGGTTACGCTTAATAAGATCATAAAAATGGATATCGTTTCAGGGAACTTAACATAAGTTCCTCAAACATCAACTGTCCGTCATTGATATTAAGTATCATTATTTTCAGTGATCCTGACTGTGAGGGCCATCGCTGTGAGGGGAATGGGACCTACGACCACCAGCCATACGATGGAGAGGAGAGTCAGGATGAGGACAGCTGCTCTGAGCATAGCTCCTCCACTTCCACTTCGACCAACCAGAAAGAGGGAAAGTACTGTGACTGCTGTTACTGCGAGTTCTTTGGGCACGGTGGGGTAAGAACCATTTACTCGAATGAACATGTTCACCTGAGATCTGCATGTTTTGTTTTTTTTCATTCTTAATTTCATTGGTTTTATTGAAGAACTTGAAAGTGCCCTTATTGGTTGCGTTGTCTTTTTTAAATCCTAGCCCCCGGCTGCTCCTACCAGTCGAAACTATGCAGAGATGCGGGAGAAGCTGCGCTTGCGCCTGACAAAGCGCAAGGAGGAGCAGCCAAAGCGTGAGGAGCAGCAGCCAGTGATAGAGCGGGATGGAGGGGTGGAGGACCACAGACGGGTGGAGGACCTGTTGCAGTTCATCAACAGTGCTGACAGTAAACCTGCCTCTAGTTCAAAGGCAGCAAAACGGGCAAGGCACAAACAGAAGAAGGTAATGTCCTGGTGGTCTTTGTAACACTAGCAACAACAGTGTAAACCACTTTAATATAGAAGTAAAAAGTCTGCTAGTACACAAAGCTGTTTTTTACTTCTAGTTACTGTTCGTCTAGGATTGTGGTCTAAGTTGTCATAATGCTGAAAGTGTGTGTCTCTGTGTGCTTCAGATGGAGGAGAAAGCCCGTCTGGAGGCAGAGGCCCGTGAAAGGGAAGAGCTGCAGCTGTTGGAGGAGCAGCGACAACGACAACAACGGCAAGAAGAAGAAGCGGCTCTTCAAAAAGAACTGCTTCGGCTACAGGAACTGCAGCAGCACCGTGCTGCCAAGAAGAAAAAGAAAGAGAAGGCAAAGGAAAACACCGCCCCCCCTCAAAACAACCCACAGCCCCTCAAACAGACAGCTCAGAACGTCCTAGATAATCTTCAGAACGGCAAGTCACAGCTGCTTCAAACGCTCATCGGCCTCCCTGACCAGAGGGAACCCAGATTTGAACCTGCACCCCGACCCAATTCACAGTACAGCTCAAAATGCACCAGTGACAAGGGATTTTCTACTGAGACTAACACCCCCACCTCTCCTGTCACCCTCCACAACGGCACATCTACACCTCACTTTGAAGTCAGCAGTAAAATGAAGGCCAAGCAGTCTGCTAAAGTAGGCACTTGTGAGGCTTCAATTAAGAAAGCTCCAGAGTTACACAAGAGCTCAGATGTCACAAGAAAACTAGCTAATGGAACCCCCCCCACTACTACAGCAGACACCAAAGCAACACGAATCCGGCCTGCTGAAGCCCTAGCTCCTCTCCCATTCCCCGAACAGAGAAGAGAGGACAGGAGTAACAACAGAAGTGCTAGTGGGAAAAGGCTGCAGTCGCAACAGCAACAACCATCCCTTACACAAATAAGAGAAGACAGGAGAAGTCCACCTGTGTCAAATCCCTCCCCATCCCCCCCTCCAACCCTGCAGGTTGAGCAGACCCAGCAGAACGGTAAACCTCCAAGTGCAGAGTCACCGCAGCCCAAAGGCAAGACCAAGAGCAAGAAAAAGAAGAAAGGGGACAAAGTTAACAACTCTATAGGTTTGTATTATTTCATTCATTCATGTTGAATTCTTGTGCTTATCATAAAGCAATGTTAGGTAGGTTTGCCTTTGAATCAAAATAGATGAAACATATATAAACTGTCCTAAAAAGGCTATAATCGGTGAAAACTTAAACCACTAACATTACACCTACTTCCTCGTTTGTCTCATTGGTGATCTGTGACTGACAATGGTGCGGATATCTGCTCTTAGTTTTTTTTACTGTCATGATTTGGTAGCATGGGAGGTTTATGGCCCCATGTTCTGACAGTGTGACTATGTGCTGGTGGTTTTATGTTACATATATGCTACTGTAAAGCTGGGTGCATGGCTAAAGTGCTCCAGCCCCCCAGAACAGAGCGAGGCTCAAATGAGCCTTTTTGCTTTGAAGGCCACAGAAGCTGTTGCATGAAGACACATTATTAACGAATGATATAATTGTACATCAATGAATCCACCAGAATAAAACAAACCCTAAACAAAGTGTAATATGGCCTCTTTAAATTGTGTTTTAGATGATGTGTTCTTGCCCAAAGACATCGACCTGGATAGCACTGAAATGGATGAAACCGAGAGGGAGGTGGAATATTTCAAAAGGTATGTGAATAATAAACATACTAATTTTCCAAATATAATTGGGATATCACAGATGTTTCCCACTAGCGCAGGGGTAGGCTGATGTTGGAGAGCCGCTGCTCTGCTTGTCTCCCAGTATCCTACTACAGAGCTGCAGCTCTTGAAGTGTTTACATTTATGTTGCCCTGTGGAGTGAAGACTACCGTCATTGGAATATTTCTTTATAATCGTTTGTGCAAAAGCATAGTTTAATTCTACTGCGCCTACTGACAGGTAATAGACCAGTGCAGCAGAATAAAATTGCTGTGCCAGCAGAGGCAGTGAGCAAATATTTACTTTTTATTTTACTTTACTCAGAGCTCAAATTAAATATATGGAGTGTAAATGTGTATGAGAACTCCAGTGTACCCGTATGTTTTCACATTCACGTACTACAGGCAGCTCTTTATGGTTTGTTTGTGTGTTCCTCCTCAGGTTTTGTCTGGATTCTGCTCGACAGACCCGTCAGCGACTGTCCATCAACTGGTCAAACTTTAGTCTGAAGAAAACTACATTTGCTGCACATTGAAGGTGTCAGTGAGTGACTGTCAGGACACAATCAGTACCTTAACAGCTGTACCAACCCACACATTTCCCCCCCACCCACCCCAAGGAACCTCTTTCCTGCTGTGCCCAAATCACACCCACGCTGCCTTGCTTTGTTCTTGTCGCTGTGTGGTTCCAACACAGACCCATCTGGACTGATCCACATGTAGAACTTAAACAAAAATGAAATGAAATGACAAAAAGAATCACAAAATGCTACTTCACATCTGATTAATTTTCCTTGCGTGCTTGTGTGCTTTAGTCTAAGTTGGGCATTTCTCTTGACTGAAAAAGCCATGGTCTGAAATTATTTTCTTATATTGGCTTACCTGTAGTCAGAAGATGCTTACTATGTCTGAATGGTTTCCTTCCTAAAAAAGAGTTAATGGAAACTACAAAAAAACGAGAACTGTAATAATTAAAAGCTGTATTTGAGATATTGTGGCTTACTCTCCCATCGTTTCCCGTTCCTAGCACGGCATCTCATCCACGAATGACAAGGGAATAGGCTTTGTTCAGCTGGTCTCCACTCCCTGTTCCCACCACCACCACCACCACCCTATTTCACACAAAGGAGGAAGGCGTTATACTTGACAATGTTCTTTTTTTTTGTTTGTTTTTAAGTTCTGTTTAACAAACTGTTGAGTAAAAGTGTACCAGTTACAGTTTTTGTTTTCTTTCTTTTTGACCTGTAGCCGGCTTGTATCAGAATACTTTCAGAATGAAATTGAAAAAGAACAGTACTCACACTATCAGTCTGTTATAGAGTGTATATTGTATTAACACTGAAGCCAAACTGGCTACTTTTAACATATTGTTAAGTAATATTAAATCTTGTCTTTCTTTTTGAAAGATGGAATACAGTAGTATGGCAGGATTATGTGTCTTGTGTCTAATCTTATTTCCTACATGCTGAAGAAAACATTAAGTATATGGCACCTAAAATTACACGTACTAGTGTAGCTTAGGAAATTAAAATGAAACTCGCTAGAGACATGGATGAGCGCCCAGTGACAGCTGGAGCCTATCCTAACTGTCCCTGGGTGAGAGGCAAGGTACACTCTGGACAGGACTGACCTACAGAAACGGCAAACTACTAACAATTACACATGCAAACGCCACACAGCAACTCATCTGGCTGACAGGTAGACTCAAACTTGGGTCCTTTCTGTGAGACGCTGTAGTGGCTAATACTGATAGTGGCTGTACCGCTAGTACAGTTTTAGTGCATAGTCATTGAAAGTTGATTGGAAGGGAAAACTGTGTGACCAGTGTCTTTAGACTGTGAAGACCACTGCAGACCTTGGGGAGCTTTATGTGGAGTGAAGCGGGAGGCAATGAGTATAAAAATCTTGAGTATCAAGCCACTCCTGAAGCAGAGAAATGTCAGAAATGAGAGAATCTGTGCTGCTTAGTGTCCTAAACTTCCCTGTTTTCAGATGAAACATTTTCCAAAAGTTTAAAAAGGCCAAAGGTCTCAGAAGATACGCAGGAGTTTCAGTGAATGGGAGTGTCTTGTCACCTGTTGGTTCACTGTGTTTAATGAATTCAAAGTCACGCAGCCATCCAGCAGGAGATTTTAGAAAACCAAGTGGCCTGCTGACCTTAATATTACTGGGACTGATGGGCCAACATACTCTCACGACCTGTAGTCCATAGGTAACCTGTCGTGTTTTTAAGAAGAAACGTCTGACGCAACAATATTAATTGTTATTGGTCTTTACAACATCTCAGTAGTTTATTTTTCCTAAATGAGTTCTGACCAGGTTTAGAGAGCATCAAAACACACTTTTTGTTTTCTTGAGCAGTAAGTGTAATGAATCTAGAATCTGAGCTATTGTATAGCTTTTTATTATATTTGCTTTAGAAGAAGAAGAATCCACTTTATTGTCATTGAATACATTTTTACATGTTACAACGAAATTTGTTCTTTGCATTTGACCCATCCCACCTTGGGGGGAGCAGTGAGCTCGAGGAGCTAGCACTGAGCGTCTCGCTCGGGGACGCACCTGGTATGGGGGATGGGCTGGGTGACTCAGCTGGGAATCGATCCTGCTATCTCTGCATCCCAGCCCTCTGCCCTAACCACTGAGCTACCAGGCCGC
>JAUMHF010000001.1:5045664-5086827 GCA_032359275.1 Microctenopoma steveboyesi
GGGTGACTCAGCTGGGAATCGATCCTGCTATCTCTGCATCCCAGCCCTCTGCCCTAACCACTGAGCTACCAGGCCGCCTGTACATATAAAGAGTACATATAAAGAAATGGTTTTACATTTTGACATATATGTACTGTACTACTAAAATAGCTCAGTACAACAAGGAGCGACATACGAGTCACTGGGCAGGTCGGTAGGACCTATAACTACAGCTCCAAAGCCGAGGAGAAGAAACAGTTAATAACGTGCAACGTGAGTGAACTAAATTATATAAAAAAACTGAGGAAAGGTTTTATAAATCTGAGGCTTTTTAAAATTTCAGTTAACATTTTAAAAAATTTGATTGCTTTCATGTTTCTAATGGACTAGTTATATTGTTTAAACTGCCATTTAAATCAAAGTAGCAAAGTTTGTGGAAGAGTTTGTTGTATCGAAGTTAGATCGGAGTGGATTTAGCATCTATGCCCTGTATGTTAACCAGCAAGTTTAGAGGTGATTGGATTAAGACAAACCAAAAGTAGGTAGGTTAGCAAAAAAATAAGGTCTTCCAGTTAATTCCAGTAACTCCAGTAAGTCATTTGAAACGGGATTCACTAAGGTTGTTTCAGTTCAATGTTATAGTGCCCTTAGGGCAAAATGTATATAGTCATCTTAGTGAAATTATGGCAGGAATGTTTGCCATTGTTGTTGCTCTGCATGTCTGCAGCTATACAGGTTTGCAGGGTGAGTCACACACCCAGATGTGTTCCTTTTGGGAAATCCACTAATTGATTATAGTCAAAATCAGTCTAGAAGACCAATAAATCTTGAGTCATGTAGATCCTGAGCTTCAGTTTCAAATACATTCAGCAAAAAAGGCAACCGCCTGTCTTCAACAGGGCCATTCAAGACATTTACACGTGGCACCGTTTCACATATGCACATGAAACTGTAGGGAAAAATGATCTGGGGCAGTTATGAAATCAAGTGCATCCCCTCAGGGTAAAGTCAACGTGAAATAAGGTCATGCTTCGGCTTATCTAGATCTGGATGGGCTAATGCACACCTCTCGCAATATGTGTGATGTTTGAGAAAAGGATGGAACTGATCGTGAGTTGGAACTTACAGTTCACCTGAGGTGCTAAAGCCTACTCTCACGCCTTATTAGCACAAAGACGTGAGGGTAAAGAGATGATCATCGTGTTCACGTGTTCTCAGATTATCTTCCTGGTTTAAAGTGGATAGTTGATGTTAAAGTATTGTGCTGTAAACCAACAGTGTTCACATCGTCTTATGAGCCAGTGTGGGACAGGAAGTAAGTTAGAACAGTAGCCGCTTCCTCTTAGCTTTTCCAAGAGTTACTGTTTTTTAAAACCAAGGGATTTTACTACAAAAAAAACCTCTTTTTCAGATTTTATGAATGCGCTCGGTACATTTGAGAAAGACAACGAGAAGTGTTGGTTTGTGACAGCCACTAGAGCAGATATGACTCAATTAATTTCAGGTATGAATGACTGTCTGGCTGGCTGTTTGCGGAGCGTGCTCACTCTCAGTCACCCATGATGTAAGATCGGATCTACCACATTGAAGCAAATGCCCCGAAATACTACGCAAATGTCGACACGTCAAAAACACCGAGCCAAAATGTCTGCGAGACTATCGTAGGCCGTCATCTGAATAAAACACCAAAATGGCTCCAATTTGTGTTTTTTGACAAAAGATAAGAGACTTGAGTCAACGTTTTACAGTCAGTAATATATTTATGTAAAAGTCACCGTAGACACACACATGTACTTGTTGTGGTTGATATAGGAAAACAATGGTGCACTCACAGCAGCCTGACAATAACAGGAGGCGAGCGCCAATAAGATTATTAAAGAGGATCAGAGCTGCCTTGTAGCTTGTAATCAGAACGCTGATCTTTTCATTGTCAACTGCCGGGAGCTCTTCAGGATCACATAGACTTCCAAAGAGGGAATCTCCCCTTCTGTCCTGGCTCCAATCTGTCATGCTGCTCTTTCCGTAATGGAACCGAACCTCGGTCTTCCTTTACCCAGAAGTCTTTAAAAAAAACAGTCAGCATAGACACCGCCGACCCCAACCAGTACACTATAAAATACTTTACTCAAGTTGATGGCATACCATTTTCAAATAAACTGTTTTTTTTTGGGAATTCCCATGTGATGGCGGGAAATTCCCATTCTTTTAAAGGATACACAGAAGATTAAAGGCTGTATCTATCCATTCTGTATTTGTCTGAATAAGTGTCAAGCTGAGGATTTTTCCTTTGTTAAGAATACAACGCTACATCCTAAAGCTTTTTAACCTGTTTCCAACAGGAACTCGTCTGCTGCTGTCACCTGACTGTTCTTATTAATTCTTGGTTTCTTAGAAATGTTCCCAGACACTCAGGTGGGGACTTGTGACCTATTTTTTCCACTGTCAGATCAGTGGGTAGAACATTTGTGTGTGAGGAAGTTCAGTCACTTATAGACACTGTTATATGCGTAGGTGTGTGCTGGCGGAGGGGGACAATCCCCAGCAAGCAGCTCGTGGCCTTTTTAGAGCCCGTGTGTACTGTGTGTGTGCTTCGAGACAAGATACTAAAGTTGGCCTTTAAAGCCAACGCTGTAACCAATCATTGTTTAGGCACGAGTTTTAGCCAGATTTATGTAAATGTAAAGAATTATTAGACGTCAAATCAGCCACAGATAGTCTTCCCCATTTAACTGATGAGTAAGTTGGCATGTGATTCTGCTTGAAGTCATTTAAATGCTTGAGGACTAGAGCGATGGGCCAACTTTGAAACGCTTTTATTTTTAGTGGGGGTTCGTTAACACTTCTGTTTTTAAGCTTTTGTTATTAATAAAGTGATAAACCTGAGTCTAGTTATTGCTAAAGAGATTTAAAATCAGCAAGAACAAAAACCTAGACCTTCCTCTGCTCCGTGGTTACACAGTTCTCCTAAGATTAGCGCATTGTTATTTTTCAGGCTAATAAGCATATTCACCAAAACCACTGATATTATGCTTGTATTATAACATAGATTTTGTAATTAATTTAATGTAACCTGAAATACATTTACTGTAATGTCAACACTAGCTATTGCCTTAAATAGTCTTGCTTTAAATGCATCTTCCTGTGATGAAATTACAATGCAGCAAAAAGAGATGTGCGTTCAGTCACACAAATACCACGGCTATGTCTTATGCATCGCAACTGCCTACTTCCTTTTTAAAACAGGGGATGTCCAGCTTCCTGTGCTTACTACACCATGACAACTGATTTACCAAACAGCAATGTGGAGCCTTTTGTGTCAAAATGATACTTCACAGCGTCTCTCTGCAAAATGTTTTAGTCACTAAGTGATCCTCAGGCAGACGAGGAGTGTTTTGATGTAACTCGAGCTAGCACCACCTTTGCTGGTCTTCTCAGTGCCCCAGTAGTTGTTTTACTTCAGCCACACAACAGCTGGGAATCTGGCTGTCACAGTACAGCGAGTCCATTCAGGCAACACCAGGAAGGGGTTTTCCACAGCGCGCGCGCACACACACACACACACACACACACACACACACACACACACGTGACACAGATGGGCACACAAACACACATAAAATACATACACAAACTTAGATTAAGTAGCGCCAACATTTTGGTGGTTAGGCTGTGATCCACCGTTACAGCTTGAGGCAGCAGTCTGCCTCAAAAATAAAAAGAAATACACCATGTAACAATGAATGACATTTAAAGCTTAATAAATCACCATACGATCGAGTGTGGGCAAAAGTCTTTTATTACAAAAATAATGTCCCAGGCCAAGAAGAAAAGGCACCAGATCACCCAAAAGAAGCTCTTTGTCAGTTGGGAAGCAGTCCTTATATACAAAAAGTGGATCACAAACATTTCTTCCAGCTGCATTTAAACTTTCCGATCCCAAATGTTACGTACCATGGCTTTGGTGGAAAAGAGGCAACAAAGCATTGCACTAAAATGAGTTGCCTTTTCCCAAATATATACACACACAAAAAAAGAATAAATACTTATAGAATAGTTATATCATTTAAATCTGTTATTATAAGAATACATAATTTATAGAAGAGAAATAAGTAAAGTTCAATTTTAACTTAAACAACGAATAGCACCACATTATCGACTACATGTTTAGATCCAAAGTAAGAAGCTTATGCGTCATAAATCGTACAAACGGACGATCACTTTTTGGCTAAATGAAAGTGCAATAGGGTTGTAATTTGACAAGCCGAGGTATATTATATTTGACATATTGCATTGACATCTCTTTGCCACCACAAAAAACTCCTGTGTGACAAACGAAGACTCAGAACTGGCACTGTACTTTGTACACGGTTTAAGAAGGGCTTGATTCGGCCATTCCTCTTTCAAGGAAATTGTTGGTTTTACAGTTTTGTTTTACTATATGCAAAACATCTTTGTTGTCAAGCCTCTCCGAGCAGGTTTTTCTTTTTGCCATGTAGTGCGGCTCGTCAGTGTTTCTGTCAGCGAGTGAGAACAAACGGAGTGTTCGGTTTATAGTTTGGCACACTCCTCCCAGTGATTCAGGTACTCTGCTGTGTCCCTGTCGTTGAACCTAGCTTGGCACCGTGGGCACTGTAACTCTGACAAACTTGGGGGTTCGTTCCAGGCAGAATTTGGCGACGCTGCCGCGGCTGCTGGCTGCTGTTGATGCTGCTTCTGAGTCTCGGTTGTGGTTCTCAGCAGGTGCTCTTGAGAGTCCTTGTGTCGCTTTGTGGAGAGCCTGTGTCCTATGTGTACATGACACAAAGGAACCACATCCCTCGCCTCTCTTCCAGCTCCTTTCTGAGAACAGCCGAGTGCACTCCGTTAGCATTTCACAAGCCACACATGTGGGAGATGGCAGCTATAAAATGAAGCTGAGGCACTCATCCACCTCACTGCTGTCTTACCTGTTTGCATAACTGCTGTTTCAACTGGTACAACTGCTCCTTGAGGTCGTCGATGTGGCCCTGCGCACGCTCTCTATCCGCGCGCTCAGACTTAAAGTCTTCTGTGTAGATTAGAACCTGACAGAAAGGAAAAGGGGATGCTATTACAGCTGTGTACAGTCGAATCGTACATATGCAGAGTCTGATTTAATGTAGAAGAAACGCAAACTACAAACTAGCACGAACCTGCTGCTCCAGCGTCTGTATGCGCTCTTGGTCTTGCCGCTTTGTCTCCTCCACTTCTCTTCCTAGCCTCACACACTCTCTCATCTTCTCCTCTAGTAAGCTGTTGAGCCTGGAAATCTCCTGATGAAGCATCCCAGTGCTGACCGAGCCCAGCCCAGAGGTCTCCTTCAGTCTGTTACACAAACCTCGGATATAATCCTCCCTGCTAGAGTCATACTTTTGCCACTGAGTATTTAAACCTTGTACCTAAAGCGGAGCAACAACAACAAAGGTTAGATCATCTAATCATGTGCTATGTTCCTAACATAATTATGCAGCTGATGATGACTGCACGAGCAAAACAGAGGTATGATGTCACAGCTCATAGACTTACATATGCCACTCGCTCCTTTAGTTGCTTATTCTCCGCCTGAAGTTGACGAATTTGGGTTTGAGCTTCACCTGTGTCCGAAGACTCTGCCGTCTGTGTTCAAATGGTGGAAGACAAGTTAAAGCAAAGTCCTCCAAGAAGAAGCAGCATTAAAGAAAAGTGGGAGCACAAGATGCAAAGCACAACTCTGTGTATGAATCCTAGAGCATCACAGCAGAAGCATCTCTCTCTCACACACACACACACACACCTCTTTTGCCTTTTGCTGATGGACCAGCTCTTCCACTTCGTCCCCTCTTTTCTCTTTCTCCAGCCTCGCCAGCAGCTCCTGACACACCTTCACGGTCACGCCGAGCTGGCTGCGCAGCTCATCGGCCTCCTCCTCCAGAGAGTTGCAGAGGACGGCCCTGGTGGCCTCGGATCGCTCCTTCTCCTCCAGGGCTGACCGCAGTCTGTGGATCTCCTGATCCTTCTCGTGTTCCGGCTGACACCTGACGCTCTCCAGCTCCAGCTCCTTTTGGCGGAGCTGCACGCTCAGCCTCTGGATCTCCTGGGAGGAACAGACAGACGAAGTGCATTACACATCATGGAACCTTTCAGGGCTTTAAAAAAGAAAAGCAAACCTACAATCTGTAAGGAGCGCTGTTCAGATATTAAAGTGAGTATTAGTACTTGAGAGAACACTGATTAGTTGTTCTAGTGCATTAAAAACAATAGAAAATAATAGGTCTTACTGTAGGAAGTGACCCACATGGGACACACCTGTACTACTATCGTGTAGAGTTGTTATTTTATTTACCCTATCTGCATAAAAAAAGGAGAATAGATCTATGTTTACCTCTTCCTGCCGAGATGCCTTGAACTCCATGTCGCTTTGCTTCTGTTTCAGTTTGCATATTTCTTTGCACAGGCTCTCCAGCAGAGACTTGGACGGCCCGATGACCATAGACTCGTGCTCCCCCACCGGCATGTAGATCCTCTCATACTTCCCCAGCCGAGCTTTCAGATCTGTGATGATGTTGTCCTTTAAGCGCAGCTGTTTGTTCAGCAGCTCGATTTCCTGCCGAGTCTCGTGATACAGGGTGTTCAGCGTGCTGTAACTCCGCATTTTGTCCTTCAGCGCGTCGTTATCCGCGTTTATACTGTCGTTATCCATCGCAGGCGCTGCAGCAGCAGTAGTAGTAGTAGTAGTAGTAGTACACAAATACTCCTGCACTCCTTCAATAATCCAGCATCTGACGTCTGTGCTCCCAGGCCCGTGTCTGTAGAAATGGACCGAGCAGGTCAATTGTGTCGGAGACTTGGCGCATCAGTGTCGAGAATAATATCCCCGAACAGTGCAGGGGGATTTCCTAGGGAACTTCCCCGCGTACTTTTTTGAGCTTCGTCAAACTGAGCCCAGCGTGCTCTCAAAGACTCACTGTCGACAGTAATTTAGAGGCGAAGTCGTTTTTATAGCCCCTCAGAAGAAATGGCAAAGACGAAAACACAAACAAAGCGTAACTATCGGATAATGCTGTAAAAAGCAGGTAGCACCTACAGCTGAATAATCAAGTACCGGCGCTGCGTTCACGTCCGTCGTAAAGCGGAGTTATCTGAATGGCGATGCGAACACAGCAGTTTAAAAATATATATATACATATATATTTTTATCTTTACGAGTAATAGTATAAATGAGTTCATGAAATGGTCTTTGTTGTGCACATAAAGCCACAAACCCGGGGCGTTAAAACCAAAAAGTTCCCATCATGCATCTTATTAACAATTGTCTTGTCCAACCCCCGAAAACACACAAACGAGAATAAAGCAAAGTAAAGGCTCATCGTGGGCTTCAGCAGAAAGTAGCTACAAAAAGACCTACGGAACACAAAGTCCCCTTTAGTGGCCCATTGGCTAACATGAGTAACAAAACTGATTCAAAAGCATTAATTTACCCAGCGGAAGTTTACAGGGTTTCCACGCATCCCGCCCCTTGAACGCCACATCAGGGCATTTCGAGTGTCACACCAAATTCCCCACACACTGCTGTAATTTCATAAAGTTTGTTCATCTTACATCAAGAGGTGTTTTTCACCTAGCTATAAAACGCACCATAACTGCTGGTTGTTCTTCATCGTGATGTCATGTAATGGTTTTATCAGACTGTATTGCGTAGTTATGGCCACACCAGAGTATGTGATTGTGTTTCAGCTCTCCATACGAGTATGACTCAACCAGTCACTTTGTCTGTCATGTAAGGTTCTTAATAAGGGGTATTTTATTTTGTGACACTTTGGAAATTCTATACACTATACCCTAAATCCATTTGAAATCAGCATGATATACTTAATGCTTGTTTTGGATTACTGGATTATATTATTTGATAATTTTAACTGATAAAAAGTAGCTTCATTTATCAGAAAATGTGTACTGTGAGAGAATAACGTAAAAATCCCCAAAGTGACATCTTCAAATGTCTCGCTCAACGAACCGTGCCAAATCCAGAAGTATTCAGTTTATGATGTGACCAAGAAAAACCAATGACCAGACATATGCATTATTAGATTATATATTACATATTATGTATAATATGTATGCATGTTTGCATTGTTTATCGTTCTTGCTTGTATACCTGTATAATGAGAAAAAGATCAACTTTTTAACAGAATCTAAAAATGTTCTTTGAATACCAATTTCCTGTAGGAGGATAATAGACATTATATGAAAGGAAACACACAAACTAGACTTTATTTTGAATGGTAAATATTTCTGCATAGGGAAACTGCAACAGATATATCTGGAATCGGAGGCAGACCTTAAAAAACTGTACTCGGAATATGTTTAGCAAATGTAGTTTGATTCCAAAGTTGTGTATATAAAGGCAGCTGAAGCCAGTTTATAGGAGCAGTTCTGGATTCCTTGAATTCAGAGTACGTATAGCATTTTTGTTTAATGTTATTCACAATGAAAAACAACTCATATATTTGTGGTTCAGCTACATTAAGCGTTGGAACCTGGATCCAATCACAGCGCTGCTCATCACTATCAGGTCAAAATGAAACTACTGTCTAGACAGCAGTAGTACAAGACCTTTAAGCCTTGATCCAGGAGACGTCCAGTGGGGAGTCCCAGGTATTTCTTTTCATGTGACACTACAGTGTCACATGAAAAGAGGTGAGTCACTCAAGTCACATAATACTAGACATGTGACATTTTGTCATAATCACAATTCAAAGTGTAGGGTGGTGTCAGGATGGTGTTTTAAAGTTCATCGCCATTCAAATAAAACCAGCGAGACGCCTAGATGTGTTGTTATTTAGACTGTGGTCTGCACACCTCCTCATTTAGTTTCCTATAACTTCAAACCTTCATTCATCAGCAGCACATGTGACATTAGCGTGAACAACCACGAGAAGTAAAAATGTCGGGACTCCCCATCCAATTAGCAGACACGTGGTGAAAGGTATTAAACTGTACTGGACGGTTTCATTGTGACATGTCAGTACAGTGTCAGTCATCCAGATAATACAAGCTAAAGATCTACATAGACATGATTCAGTAGATTCCACTGTGAAAACGTCAGTCAGTGCGTGGACTGAATAGGTCAGCTGCAGGTCTGAAGTCAGCACGGACTGGTAATCGATTCTCACTCACAAGTATTTTTGTGTTGCTGTTTCATCTCCACAAATGAATCTATGTTTTATGTCAGTTCATTTTACATTTTTATGAATGAAGCGATTCGTTAGTTAATTGTATAATGAGAACAGTAAATCCATAATGAAAACAATCAGGCCAGTGGGGCTCTATGATGGCATCATGCAGGTAAATAAAAGTTCACTTAATATTACATTTGCTGAATTAAGGGGCATCCTTAAAAAATACATAACAAACATTCATAGAAAGTAAATGTACTTTTGAAACTTTTCTCTTCTTCCACATAGAAAATCACATGTTGGAATATTTTAAAATCCTCACTCAAACCCACAGCAGCGAGTCCCATATTCACGATACGGGAACAAACTAAAAGTGCTGTGTTTTTCTCAGAAGTGTGTTGTGAAATGTATAGTAGCTGGTATGGAAATACAGGAAGCATGTAAGGCCAAGAGCCAATGTGAAAGACCCTCAACTAAAAAATAGTGCACAAAGATAAAATTCTAATCCCTTAGTTTCTGACTAATGGTTTAAAATCTCATGAGCAAGATTTACCATAGACTTCCACAAGATGGCAGCGTTTGACCAAGTGTATTTTCAATTACTATGTATATAAATAAAAATCCAATATAATGTCTGTCTTTTCATGATTTATAATGCCTTATCATGACTATCTAGGTTTTCTTACTAATAGTATTTTTTTTACTACCTTGAATGTTACAACACAACTGCACACTGAGTCACACCAAACATGTCTACAGCTTTTAATTGCTGAAAACTTTATACAAGAATAAAAGACATTATTTGATATTTACATGGTAATACTTTACATTGCACACACTCACACTCACACACACACACACACACACACAACCATGTGATTATTTGGGATTACCAAGTTACATCTCATTAAACATCAACGCTAACAACTGTTAGCACCTTAAAACAGCTCATGTTCCTCAACCAACAGGGTGAAGATTAAAACCAAAACTTTACACTGACGTTTAAATGAAATATGAAAAGTCTGGAGTAGAAAAATATGCAGTGGCTCAAGTACAAAACATCTGGAAGAACATTGAACTACTGAACAGGGAGAGAATATAGCCAGCTATCTCTCATTTTTGTGTGAGAAACAAACATTTTATCTTCAGACATCACACTATGCACGCGGGGATCACAGCATCACTCAATGTGCAACACACAGAGCCAGAGAGGTTTTAGTGTTTGTATCTGCAGAGCTGACGGAAACGTTTCTGTAGGCTGTGAAGCCTTAAATCCCCCAACATCCCACGGAAGCTCCCTTTCTTAAGTGTTAAAACAATGCAGATTTGGACTCATTTTGCAAGCAGTCAAGGTTTTGGACTCTCATAAGTCATCTTACCGGAATATTTTTTATAGTAAACCCTGTGGTACAGACTCATCGGAGAACAAATTCATTTTCTTAAGCTAAAAGAATCTATGTTTAAGTATGATAAAATCTGCAGGTTTAAACAACGAGCCACATCTGCCAGTGATTATTACAGTCAATCATATTAATCCAGGATTCAAAGCTCTGCTAATTTCCACTGGAACCATGCAATTATCGATTCCTCTGCAGCTGACACACCAGCTGAGGGCAATTAACTGCAGTGAATGAGGTGACAGCAATGGCCGCTCCCCAGAGAAAACGCACCACTCGAAAGCATGGGGCCACTGAGGGTGGGGGGGGTCCAGCACGCAGGCAGTGCACTGACAAATGAATGTGAACGGAGCGACAAAGTCTCACATTACTGCGACTTTGGGGACTGGCTGTGTAGCCTGTACCAGATGGAACTTTGGTTTTGTGTGATTCCTACCTACTAAAAGTTGTCTTTTAGATGTTTTGTCCTCAGTGATTGATGCAGTCTAAGTGTGTTGGAGCACAGAACCTTCCAGCAACTGGAAATCCACAACAACGATCATTTCAGAATCAAATAAATGCAAGTTATTCTATACATGCATCATATAATATAGATTGGGCATTGTTATTGATAAATCAATGGAAGAAACATGAGGCGGTGTGTCTGAAGGCACATCTTTTTTGAAGAGACTGCAAAACAATAATGAAAAACTTGATCTCATGCAGTGTCTTGCCTCCCTAGCACTGCAGCTTGCGGATGCTGCGGGAGATCCTCTTGAACTCTCGCTGTCCCTTCTGCCAACGCTTCACCGAGGTGATGACCAGATTGCCGTCCATCTTCTGGCCCATGACCAGGTAGGCGGCATTGATGTCGTTCATCTCCTCACAGATGCACTGCAGGCCGTCTTTCAGCCACAGGACTGTCTTCAGGTCACGCTCTGTCACCCCGTTCATCTTGTAGATGGTCTTACTCTTGGTCTCTGGCACAATCTTGGTGTCACCGTTGACGTAGAAGATCTCCTTGACCTTGATCTTCAGAGCTTAAGGCGTGCAGAAGAAAGTATGGATTAGGCAACGGTGCTGTAAGTATTAAAATATTTCTGATAATTCCGTAATGAAGCCATCTTAGAAGTTGAAGGCCTGTGTATGTGCAGATAAACATGTGGAGAGTCATCGTGATCATCATACACACTGTGACGTCATGTGGGGAAATAAAACGCATCCAACAATGGTTCCTGAAATCTCCATCAACCTCATGACCACTTCGTGATCTCCTGGGGGCCCATACACCTTGAAAACTACTACTAAAGAAAAAGTGTGAGTGGGCGCACTTACCAAAGTCATTCTTGCACAGGTTATCAACTATTTCGTTGTCATTTTCATCCGTTTCCTTGCACGCATCGCACACTCTCGGCACTAAAAATGGCAAATGAGACTCAGTTGGTGACTGAATGATTACCACCGACATACTTGTTTGACAGACTAATAAAGTACAAATTAATAAGCTATTAATTCAACACAAAACATGATGTACTATACAACACAGAGATGAGCCGTCACTATTTGTCCTGGTATTTAAACAGGCACATGGAAAACCTCACCTTCTTTGGTGACTGGCACTTCGTTCTCGATGCTTGCAGGTGGTATGCACAGATCATTGTCGAGGGGGAAACGGTCGCAGTCCAACATCTTTGGCCAAGGAAATCCAAACGCAGACATCACAGGCGCGCAGCCGTTCCTGACGCTTTCGCACAGAGACCTGCACGGCTGTATGGACTCGTCCAGATCGTCCAGACACACGGGCGCGAAGAGGGAGCACAGGAACTTTCTCGTGTCCGGGTGACATTGCTTTTGAACCAGTGGGATCCAGGACGAAGCCTGCTGCAGCACTTCATTCATGGTTTCGTGCCCGAGCAGGTTCGGTAGGCGCATCTCCGCGTACTCGATGTCGTTGCACAGCAGAAGGTTTGCAGGGATCGGCTTGCAGTTATTCTTTTTGTAGAGTAATTCGTGTTGGCCAAAACTGTACAACCCGTGGATGGCTTCCGTGCAGGGTATCGTTATCATCCACAAGACTGTCGCGGCGCAAATAAAGGCCCTCATTTTGTTTGCGCGTAAAAGTAGTTAAATCTAAACACGTAGTGCGTTAACGGGGGCTGTGTGGCATCTGTCAGCGTGGACTGTGCGTATGTTAGTGGTCGGCTACTATCGTAATAAGAGGTTTTCTTCAAGGCATGTCTGGGAGGAGTCTGTGTGTCTCAGTCTCAGTCGCCACTGAGCGCGCTTGGTTTCCTCGTGTCAGGTAAACCGTAGACACATTTGTCCTCCAAGTCAAAGAAAAACACCAGTTCTCATTTGTTACTCCTCAAGGTCTGAGATTTTGATTTCTAATTGCAGCTCACAGACTTTTATCACCAGTCGTTTTCTTAATAATTTCCCTATTTCATCTCCTGCCCTTCATGGAAATCATAACAAAAAGTGTCTGCAGGTTTTCCTCATTACGCCCAAATCAACAGAAATATACCCTGAGTGATGGCTCAACTTGCTGTTTTAAACCCACGCTGTAAATAGTTTGGAAATGTTGTCAGTAGGGGCCTTTAGCTCTGTTCAGTGGAGCGTTAATTTTCCATCATTAGGAGTATAGTGGTGAAATCCTCTGGGCAGGTCTGCAGGTTCATACCACACGGTGAAATATCGTTCACCCTGGTGTGAGAAGCAGACTTGCACTCAGCACACCCAAGGGGGAAACTAAATCCGCCTCCTCCTGGTCTGCAGCTCTGGCTCCTATCCACTCTCAGACCCCCTTGAGCTACAGTCTGGAGTGCAGACAGCAGCGTGGTTCTTCTCAGGCTTGACCTTCCTCTTCCTCTTTCAGAAGAAGCTGAAATGGGCAAGCACCCCAGTCTTCAATGTACGGCTTGTGGAGTTCCTTGGTCAATTCACCCAAATGTGCATTTTCCCGTTTACCTCTTGTGGTTTTAAAATGTAAGTGTTTCGTGAATGAGGTGCTGCCCCACTCAATTATGTGTGAGACTGTTTCCAAAATGCTGAACAAAGCACTTAGAGTCTTGTACTGCCTCTATACTGCTCACCTCCTGAAACAAGAAAAGCTGCAGCACATCCTGGCAGTGGAACCTTTCAAAAAGCAACATGTAACAAGCAAAAGAATTTTGACTTTCTCACCTATACAAACACATAAATGAGTCACTGAGTCACTTTATGAGCAATAGCTAAGTAATTTTTTCTTGATTCTGCTACAGTGCTAGCCGAAACATGTGAGCAGGTAAAGAACAACACTGTTTACTGTGTTTAAACAAGAATCAAGAAAAAATGACTAAAAACAGTCACACAGAATGAACGTACAATAACTTTTCAAAGTAGTTCCCAACAAATGTGCTTTTTTATATTTCTACATTGAAAATGCTGACATTCATACTAAAACGGTAAATAGACAAATTAGAAACCATATCAAGTGTAAGACTGTATTTCTCCAAACATATGCAGCCCTTACTAACAGCAGGTTTCACAGACAGTTAGGGTCAGAGACCTGGGATCAAGGTAAGCTGAGCCGAGGCCTGCGCTTAACGTCACCCATCAGGTTCCTATTACAACTCTGTGTGAAAATGAGACACAGCTTGTTGGACATCCATGGTCCATATATAGCTCAGCAGCCGTGACTGTTCCCCTCAAACCTTTCTCTCATTTCACAAGGAATCAAGGGTTAGACTACTGTCAAAAATCACCGAAGAGTGTAGAGGGCAAGTTCACAAGGAAGCCAAACCCCAGTGGAAATGTTTTGGGAATCAGTTTATTGAAGTTTCGCGAAGACCCGTCTCAGTAACATCAAAGCTGCCAGGACTGTCATGATGAAAACCAACGCTGCGCTTCTACGTTGTGCTTTTTTAGATGTACTGTACGTACATCGTTAACACACTGAATCTTGAGGTAATCAGAATAGACTGAGGGACAGCTGTGGTGATATCACATAAAAATAAAAGCTTTTACAATAATTCCAAAAAGACATTTGTATTAGACGGGCTGGGGACGTCTGAATATGCTGAGATAGTAGAAGGACTTATGTAATGTTTTTTTTAACTTGTTTACGACTAGAAAACATTGTCGTAGCTTATGTAAATTAAGTTCCATCCTAAGACAATAATTATTTAGTAGAACATAAAAGAGGTCGACAGTGTGTCACAGTTCAAATCACCGTTCTTTCTTTATCTTCCAAAGGCCCATGACACCCACTGAGAAACAACTATAGAGCTTAGTCCTGAATTATTCACTAATGAGCTTGTTACCTTGAATCACTCCTCCTGCATTGATACCGGGGAAGGGATTTATCCCATCCAAGAGGAATTAATCTCATTACAGTTCAACAGTCATATGTTGTTCCTGCTCGGCTTAGTTGACGCTCCTATTGAACTGGTCTAATTGGCTCAGCAAAGAGTTTCAGAGCAGCTGTGGGACACGTAGGCCATTCCAACCAACAACAGAAATGTGTACACCGTCCGGAATAGTGAACAATTACACGGAGAGGGCGCAAGTATTCTTATATTTTATGCTATTTAAGACCTGATATCTAATGATTATACGTTAGAAGTACACATTATGTGATGGGAACTGAACTGTCATAGAAAGCAGCAATCTAACAATTTAGGAAACGTGCAAAGATACAAATGGGAATACCGTTATAATTATATATACATATATATAAACATCCACCAACAAAAACAGCTTCACACGGTAAGAATAGAAGTGATGTTCACACAGTATATCTGAAGAAAAGAATTAAGCACTTTGGACAATGTTTTGACTCTGGACTTGGAATCAGTCTCTTTTCCTGTTTGTAGTACAAAGAACAGTCAAGGACCTTTTTTACTATTTTGAAGGTTGGGCCAAAGTCACAAGCTCTTCCAGATTTGTGTTTCAGTAACCAAGCATGTTGTGTCATTGCACCATAAAACACATAGCTGAGTCAGGCAGGTTTATGCTTGCAGGATGTCCACGGATCAGCGTGGCAAGTATAGATCCTTCTGTAGAGCCCTGTTTTTTGACCCCTGACCATTACTAAAGCTGTAAGACTCACACTGTGAAGGGCTCTCAGATATATTTTACAACTTTGACTAAAGCACCAGCAGCTCTGTTGTGAGAGCAGGACTCTCTGAATGACCTGTACCTGATCCGAACCCCATATGGAGAAGGGCAACTCACAGTCCCGTTCATTGCCACATTTGCACATTTCTCAAACAAGGAATGTTGCAGTTTTTTTTAATGCGCTTCATCAATCAGACATCACAGCAGACAATTTGTCATTCACAACAGGAAACCTTTAGCTTGTTATTCACAGGCATCAGTGCAAACGGCATGCACACACCTTAGTTGTCTGGATTTGTCAATGTGTCATGAAGTTATCCAGGCTGTTATTTGTTTCTGTTTTAGGTCATTTCACTACACACATGTTTACACAAACACATTAATTGCTTCTTTTTTTTCTTTAGTAGATTTAGAGTAAACCCTTGTCTCTGTCAGGCCATTTTCCCTCCAGGCAGACATTGAAATCAGTCATGTGATAAATTAAAGTTGCTGCCACTGTCACTTGATATACATTTTTAATGTAATTTAAGTTTGATAAATGTGAGCCCTGGTCTTGTAAACTGACGTGCAGTTGATTTGGTTTACTTATGTGTATTTATTTTGAAAAGTGGTGATTTATTGTTGGTGAACTATTCCTGTGATTTCTTTTTTAATGTCCCTTTGATGCTCAGTTGAGACTTTTAATTAGTGCTTTGAAAAAACAACTTACTTGTTAATATGATGTAAACACAGAAGAAGAGAAATGATCCTGACCCTGAACTATGTGTTTTAATGTTTGTTTTCCCATGAAGTCCCGCTTTCAAATGAACTGACTTCCTACAAAGACAAGTTTTTAATGACACGGACAAATTACCACTCTGGCTGTAGATATGGATCATTTCCCTTCTGACAGTTTGGGTTGTGAAATGCAATCTCACATACCTTCATCGCAGGAATTTGTGGGTTAGAAAAAAGTAAAACTCCTCATCTCGATTTAAGCGACGGTGTTACTGGGTTAGCAAGTGACCCACTGTGACCTCTGGAATACCAGACACAAGCACAAGTGTAAATAAAGATTTGGTATTCATTCGCCAGTTGTGACACCACAACAAAGACACATTTTGTTTGGTGGTAAGTATCTGAACACAAACAGACTCGGAATAGCTTAAAAACTGCCACTGCACTGAAAGTACAATTCCTGCATATAACAGAAAACAGAACACAATTGATTTTATTATTTACAAAATGTATTTTCAGTATTTTTAGTCTTTCTACTATGAGTAAGACTGATAACTCAGTTTAGCCTAAGTAAATGTAATTTAGGGTAATTTTATCCAGATACTCTTGACCTGCCAAAAACTACAAACATGTACGAGTGTACTAAGTCTACGCTTCATCACTTTCAGGGTAATGTTATATATATATAGATATATATCTATATATATATTTGTGCATAGAATAACAGAAGAAAGCTCAGGCCTATAGGCCCCTTGAGTGACTTGTAATTTTAGGCTGTAAAAATATAAATTGGAAAAATGTGAAGTTATTTAAAGGTGTCAATACATATTATTAAAAACAAAACAAGTAGATTTCTCTGTCAGTGTTCCCTTCTCAATCAGAGCTGAAAACAACAATCCTTAAACAAATCAGGATTGGTAGGACCAGCGTGTTACACCTTGTCAAACACACATTTCAGCACACAGCATTTCTAGCATTACACACAGCGATGCCCCTGAAGGGCCTACGTTTAGCTGATCTTAATGAAGTTCAAAGTCAAGTATTCTTACTGTGTTCAGTATGTTGTCATACTGGAGAAAATGCTTACAAGAACAGCTTGGAGCAATATACAAATGGCCTACATCCAGACAGTCCCAAGAGGGTCTGGATAGAATTGATAAAACGAAAAGTTTATGAAAAATGTTTTTGGCTTTCCTCTTCACCGAGATGTGGATTCTCAGCAGTCACAACTGCAGCTCGGTTTAATGGTGAGAATATGTGGAATAAAATCCACCTCTGTGTGTTTGACAGTGCCTTCTAAATGGAGAGAGAACGTCTATCCATGCTGTTATTAATGTGTGTGCAGCACAGATGAACAGCTAACCGTGCTAGTAACAAATGGAGGCTGTGTTCTGGTAAAAGCCTCTGAAGTCTGTGCAGGCTCAATAAAAGCAGAAAACTGAACACAAAAAATCTTTTTACTTTCAACGCACTCACTAAATTCTAGTAGGATACTAATACACTATTACAAAACAAGGCATTTTCTCCTGCAGAAGTAGACTGTGAAGATTAACACTAACACACCCACCAACATTGCTTTCCTGTTGTTTTCAAATAAAGAAGGCAACAGTAAAACCCTGCATACTTATTCTCAGTGGCAGCAGAGGAAAGGAGAAGCAGTGAGAGGGCATCACAAACACTTTATTATTCCTAAATACGCTCCCCTGTTACTGACCTAGCAGCGACGTCACTGCCATCAGTGTGCGCTGAGGCAGATGGAACAAGCCTGAGGCAGTACACATTAAATCTGCTGGGTCCTGCTGGGAGCAGAAGGAAAAGACCTTGAGTTATCCTAAACAGTTTTGGGAGACACACTGCTGCACTTAAAAATACCCTCACATTAATGAAATGATGGCTCCCTGTCGCTGCAACCATCCAACAAAACAGCTCCCTTCACAATCCCTCTGCTATCATCGTTTCAAACACAAATTCCTTTTCACATGACAGAAATGAAACACGACCACGCTTATCTTCCTCTGCTGCGACTTATAGCATATTCTCATAGAGATGGAGATGACACAATATCATCTTATAGCATATTTTGACTGGAGTGCTGCCTCCTATTTCCAGAAGTTACATCTGCGCCATCAGATAATACATCCAGTGTTTATATATGTGATGACTGGGCTTTAAGGCTGGGAAAACTGAAATAATGAGCATGAAGTGACAAAGCAGATTAGTGTTAAAGTTTTGTTTGTCTCCTTTTTTAAGAACAATGCTCTCTCTGTCCCATGAAGCAGGTCCAACCAAACAAAACGCTGCACCAAACCCTGCAATGATGGATAGCCAGGTTAATTATTTAAAAATGATTTTCAAGTTTGTGTGGTACATGTATGATGAGGCAGGGAGGCCCGATTTCTACTCTGCTCTTTACCAAGCATATTTTGAAGGACAACAACAGGTCAGTCTGGGATTTGAAGCTTGAGCTTCAAATGGGCCATGCTGAAAGACAATGATTCAAAACATAAGAGCAAATCCACATCTGAATGGCTCAAAAGAAACAAAAATGAAGGCTTTCGAGTGGCCTACTCAAAATGCAGCCTTAAACCCCATTGAGATGCTGCGGCAGGACCTCGAACAAGCCTCAAAATCTTCCAGCGAAGCTCAATTAAAGCAGTTCCTCAGAGAATAGAGGACCAAAATCCCACCACAGCAAAGTAAGAAGGCTGATCTGTGGTTATTTGAAATGCTTGGTTGCTGCTAAAGGTGGTACAGTGTATTCCATTTGGGTGGGGGACTTACTTTTCTCATCAGCAATCACTTTATGCTTCAAAAAATAAACCTCAAATATAAAAACTGCACGTTGTGTGAACTCAGGTTGCCTTGATTCAATAATTTTACAAAGGAGATACAGTTTGTGCAAAGATTGAAGGTACAGTACAGGCTCATGCGTCTGTGTATGGAGCCAGTATCCTAACGCTGCCATGTTCTTTGTATATGTCAGTGAAGTAAATGGTTTAAGTGCATTCTTTATGCCGCTACCCTCTGCAGATTATTCTCAAAGTGAAGGGATAAAATGAGCACCACATGGGACACTGTGCATTGTCCACACACACACACTTCTGTCTTCCACAACTGTGTCTATAGCCCTAATTGCTTAATACCCTTCTCCTACCATTCTCCCCACGCAGCCAGAGAACTAATGGGTCCATCAAAAAATTGCTGAAGCCTCTGATTCTTGTTTCCCACATGCAGAGTCCACTGGTCAGTGGATGAACTCATGCTACTCACCACCTGTGTTTATTTCACGTGATAATTGTGGCTGGACTGTGTATTTGAGTGTGTGTACAGAATGGTAAAGTGGTTTGGGAAAAAAGAAACTGCGGTTGTGGTTTCTTCGGGGGGCTGAGGAACACTAGGAGGAAAGCATTTTAGTCTGTTTGTCTCAGTCTGTCTGTCCTTAATTTATGTGTGCCATTGAAGTCGGAGATAAAAACAACACATTTTGCACTGTACATGTCATGAGCAATCCTTTGTTGAGCAGGGCAAACACAAACACTGAAGGCTGGCACCACTAGAAAGATTGACACTTGTGTGTACAATTTAAAGTTGATCTACAGGACACACACACACACACACACACACACACACACACACACAGTGGAAAGAAACTGTGACACATGTTGAGGTTGGAAAAACTTGACCCTAAAGTTGTTTGACCCTTCGTCATCCTCCTGATGTCCCCGCAGACACAAATGGATGGGCTCTTTTTGGAATAGAAGGGAGGAAAGCTGTCATTGCCACCTTGTCCAGCCTGTGTCAGACACAGAGTTTGAACCTGAGGTGGGAGCATTAATCTCCACCCTTGGGTCACCTTTGACATTCTATTCCCAGATGGTGCCTCCCCTGCTGTGGACTCTGCCCCAAAGGGGCCTGGCATCTCAGCAGGACCCATCCATCACGGGAGGACCAGACCTCTAATAGTAGGAACAGAGGCCCCTTTAGGGAACACCTGCCCTTGTGTTTTCACCTTGTGGCTAAAACAACCCCCACCCTCTGAGCGCACTTCATCCCCTGCTGCTTCTCGGAGAGGTCAGAGGTCACTTGAGGGTGCGAGAGAACTTTGCATGTCCAGAGACAGTGTTTTAAGATGACATGTAAACCTGTGTGTAAATCTAGTAGGCCTCATATTAGAGACAGGTCAAGGATTGATCATGTAAGATGAGGGAGAAACAAGAATGACATGAACGCAGAAGAAAATAAAAACAAAATGAAAGCAAAGATCTGCATTAAAAACACAAGGCCATGCTGCCTCCTCACTCTGTACATTTATACAAAAGAGTCATACTCCTCCCATTTTTGGTCCATCTGTTTTATATATTGTGGCCAAAAACATTGCTGATTTGATTGGACCCAAATGTGACGCTTGAGGCTCCTTCATACATCCAAAGCCTGTTTGACCCTCCTTCTCCTGCCCTGCACCAACAAAGCTCTCTTCCCCTCTCCACACTGCTCTTGTTCAAGGGGCTCCAGGTTCGATTACGTGTGTCTGTAGGGATGAGGAATGGCCATGCACCACGCACAGTGCAATTTAGCTGCTGCTGCTAGATTGTGAGGCTTTCTATCCAATTTGGCTTTTTTTATTAAGAAGGTTACTAAAGATTATTTTTAGAGTGGTTTCTTTATTCTCAATCACTGCCTGTTTAATGCCGAAATGACTTATTGTGCTGCAATCTGAAGTCTCTTCCTCTGAAGGAATATTCAACTGTGTCAAACTACACATAGGTCTGAATGGTAGCTGTGAAAAGATTCATAACTGTTCAAATAAATCCAAGTACATTTGTCCATTGTCCATGAAAAATAAGAAAAAAAATAATCTAAATCTTCTTCAGAATAACTCAAAACTGACAAAAGTAATGAAAGGGATATTCTGTATAATATCAATAATTTAAAACATTTAAAGTATAATCAGACTTTGTGCTTAATTTTTGATTCTACATCATATTTCACTTAATACAACAGCTAAAAATGACCAGGACATATTTGTATAAATATTATAAATGATTAACAGACCCTTGTGTTTGGTTATACTGTCCAGTGGGAGTTAACGGTAAATGCATCATGAGAGTTTGAGAATCGATACAGCCAACATAATATGGACTGACCAACAGGCCGCGGCTAGAACTATTCCTGTAGAACTGTTCAAGTTTAAACGTTTTGAAGTCTCTCGTCATTTTTACACTTTAACAATCTGCAAAATCACACAAAAAAATCTAAATTAATTTCATCACCAGTGTAGCGTAAATCATCTTGTTTTACAAAATGGATTCCCACTGCATGTTGTTCTATGTGAAAGACAATTCGTCAGTGGCTGAGATATAAAAAATGAGCTTCAGCAAGAGTCTGGAAAAAATTAACCAAGCAACAAGGCAGTTCCTGTATGCTGCATGTTACCATCCCCACTTCAAACCATTGTTCCCAGCTCTGTTCAGCTATCCCACATCGTGTCTATATTAATTTTCATTAGGAACAGGCACAGCAATGCACTCTGGTATATATCATACCACACACTTGTCAAACATATGAAAAGCATAGAAAGGATGTTCCACATGGTTCTGATAAAGGCAGAAGCAAGCTATGGCCAAAGAGCGTAGTTTGCTTCTTCCTATACTGTGATTAATTCTTTACATAAACTGCACTGTAAATTCCTTTTTATAAATGAGCCTATGACAAAAATGTCTGCTTTAAATATTTGACAAATTTGTCTAATATTTATAGTGATTGAGGGCTTTTTCATGGAGTCAAATGTGCCCCCTTAGGTTTTGGGAATAGAAGGTAAAAAAGAGAGAGAACGGGAAACACTTGGATCGTGTCCAGCTCACAAATGAAGCATGAAATATGCTCTCAGTGTGGCAATGTTTATATAATCTTTCAGCACCACAGCTAAGATGAACGTATAGGTTTGTAAAAAAGCTCCAAGACTCTGCACATAGCCCATGTTGAGTGTCTGGAGTCAAAGGGCCAGGCAGTGATTTATGATACTGAAGAGGATGATTGATGTTTGTTTTTTGCTGTAAACATATTCTGGCTCTTCTCTACACTAAAAATGTGTCTGCTCCCGCCGCTACTTCATGAGAAGTAACCTGTAACTAACACAATCGAATACGATTGAGGAAGTCCAGTTATGTGTATTTGAAAGTGGAACAGATGCTGAAACGCACGGTTTCCAGTGGTCAGAGACGGGATTTCACACCTCTGGAAAGCTAATGCAGAGTGTATCATTCTATCTTTCCTCACGACGACAGTATAAATCCATCACTGATACAATAACTTGTTCATACAAAGTAATGCACTAGGAATACACACTCACTGGTTATTTACTGCAGCTGCTTTGCCATGAATTCTGCTTTTACAAAATTACGATTTGTCAGTTTTTAGGATGGAACTGTTTGAAAAGTAATGATTCTACTGTGTGTTTATTACATTATATAAAAAAGGTCTTTTTAATGTTTTGCAATTTTTCCTCAAAGAGCTGAAGTTGATGTGAATGTGCCACTAGCAGTCTAAATAGCAGGGGCTAACAATAGTATGAAAAAATGATTACATTTTCAAATAAAATAATTAATTAAAAGTTATTTTGAAAATGGGATTGAATGAACCACACGTCCGCATTACTCACACTTTTCTTTTTTACTGAAAAGACACCAACTATAACAAACACGTGTCACTTTGCTGCATTGACTTTGATTTTACATGTCTGTTACAGTGTATGTGAACTCAACGAGTTTATGCACATAAATACTGTCTGTCAGTGTATGCATAAGTAACATCTCCATAACAGTGACGAGATGTATTTTGACCCAATTAAGCAATCTATCAACTGCTCCACAACCTTTTCTCTGCCAAGTAAATGTAAACCAAAATCTCTCTGTTCACCAAACAGCCTCAAGTCCCCTGAGATGCAACTCAGAAACCACAATGCAGAACTTGTTTACAGGCCAGTACATATCTCAGTAGAAGCCTAATACAGAACATGAAATCCAAGCCAGGATGGGAACACAGCTGTGTTGTATTTGTAGCTATGCCTCCTCCTCCATGTGACTATCAGCCTGGACAATCAGATGATAATCTGTTCTTCTTGTTCTGGAGGAAAGGATTGTTGTGAGCTCAACCTTAACCAGATTTGACAAGTGGGGATTTAACACAGATGAGTGTGCATCGAGATAGGGCTGAGAAATCGCTTGCTTTGAGTCAACTGTGTCTGTTTGAGATTGACACCTCCCTGTTCACCAATATAATATGAAATAACTCAAATTAACACAACAGATGTTAGCTGCTACTAGGAAGTTTGCTAGTGTGTCAGTCTCGACCCACTCATTATAGCTACATGTTGCATATCTCATTGTTATTTGTGTTTATTTATCAATTTGTGCCTAATACCACAAAGTACACCTGGGGCCACATAAAGCAGTGTACATAGGAAACAAAGATCGGGAAGAAAGGATTGACTCACCGGTAACTTTACTGTATTGAGGATTTCTACTTTTTGCAACAGAGAGTTATCTATCTGTATGTAATACTAATTATTGTGTCTGCCAAATCAAAACTATCTGCTTTTGCTTAAGGGCAAAATGAGACTGCCAACTTCAGTTACTTGACTGAGTGACGGACAGTCTTTGATAAAGATCCATCAGGCAGTTCTTGAGAGTACTGTTGAGAGCTGGGATGCAGAAGCTTGTTTAGTCAGATCTCCAGATATGGCAGGGGGACCCCAACATCACTGTAATCCTGAGGCTGAGAACTGCTGAAATCACAAATATAAAAGTGTGGAGCTTGTCAAAATCCACTTAGGTGCAGAGGAGAGACTGGACTGAGTCAATAAATGGTTAGGCACATAGCAACGACTACATGCTGGATCCACTTGTCTGGTATGGCTCAGCGTCTGGCTGTTTATTATCTTTCATGAAACTATCTGATAAAGATTTTAGTTTCTCAGCTTCCTCAGTTCATATGTTTCCCTGAGGGCAGCACATTTGGATTAAGAGCAGACAACGTGGAGCCATGTTGAATCACTTCGTATTTCTTTACTTTTCTTTAAGAAGCAGAATAATTATTATATAGATGTTCAGATCACTGTTCTCAGCAACAAAAGCAAAGTCAGAATCCTCCACTTACAGTAACTCTCCCTGGTAGTCTGACAATTATACAGAACTGCTGTATTGTTTCACTTGATCCATACATATTTGAATCAGTGAGCACAACTAAGATGTGGGAAGTGATTCAGGGTTTTGGAACCAGGGATCAATGGACATCGAGACAGAGATCTGCAATCATTAACAGGATGTAAACCCGATAAACATCCTTGGATGTGGCATTACTGTGTGGTGGAGAAGTACAACCGATGAATTAATGTCATCACTGTAACAAATTAGAGGAGACAGCTAATCAGTATTGGGATTTTTCCTAAGCCAATTCAAATAGTGTGAAGTACAGGACGTCTTGGAAATTCTGCCTCAGAATAGCTTAATATTGAAACTAAGAACTGTCCCGGAGTGAAGGAAGAACATAAGCTATGTTCATCATGTGATTTCATTGGCATTTTATTGGCAGAAAGCATTAAAGAAGAGGGAGGCAAAAAAGGGCCTAAATTCAAAAAGCTGCTTTTTATTATTCCAGGATGATAGACTTTACCGCAAAACAATGTTGCCTTTCTTTGGTTATTAAAGTTAAACCAACCTTGAAAAAGTTTCCATTTAGAAATCTGCAACCAACTGCAATAACATAGTGTTTCATTTTCTGCACATATAAATGTGTTTACAATAAAACATTTATAATTAATTGCCGACTTGGACATCTGCTCTTATTCAACATGTTGCATTTATGAATACAGCTGAAGAATGAATTCAGGCTTCACCAGCATTAGTTTTATTATAGAAGAGCGTTATGAAATAAACCCAGTCTAAGTAGTTAAATGTATCTCCATATGAAAATTCTGATCCTTGTATCCCTTGGCACCCAAACTCTTGACAACCATCAGTCAAAAAATATAAATAAAATAGGGACATATGACAGAAACAGTCTTGAGAAAGCCCTCTGGAATGGAAGGGTGAAACGTCGTCAAGTCCAGTTGCCATTAAAAAAACGGTTTTAAACTGTCTGTTAAAGTCTCTTAAAATACCTCAGTCGTTGACTGGATGATAGAATTGAATTTCATAGAATAAGAGCCAAATTCAGATCTAGACCTGTACTTCTGACTCCAACAGACTTGCCGTTAAGGGCCCAGAGTCAAGTCTGATGCCCGCCACTCCAGTCTCAGAGACAACTGGTGAGGCGCTGGGGGTTCTCATGGTGAGAGAAGACAGAGAAGGGGAGAAAGTTGGTGTCATTGCTGACGGGGTAAGTCCTGTATTCCTGGCTAATGGGGAATATGCATATTTGCGGTAAGAGGGCTTCCTGCTAAGGCTGGGCATGCGCCCCAGCTTTCGTGGAGGTACAGTCCTGATGCCAGCCTGAGCCACTCTTGTTATAAGAGGCGGTGGATACATCAGACAGCTCGACTCTGCTGCTAAGTCCTCCCGGCCGCCTTGGAGCTCCTCGTCAGGGAGCATCCCTATATCGTTAAAGACAGAGGACATAGTCTGGAAGCGCGGCTCCCAGTCCAAAAGGTAGTCCCAGCTGTAGCTGCCCTGCAGCTGCTCATCCGTAAACACCAGTGAGGAGAGGGAATCTGCGGAGGCTTGGGCTTCTGATAGGGGAGCATACCCTTTTGTTACCATGTTCTCCTCCAAATCTCTTACCCTAAGTATTGCAGGAAGTAGCCCCTCGCCTCCTCCCTCCTCTTTGAAGTGGTGGAGACTTTCTGTACTGGCCATCCCTGAGACTATACATTTATTGACTGACAAAATGTTCTCTGGTCCTACATCAGTAGAGTGGCAGGAGATATTATCTCCAGGCAAGGCAGAGTCTGGCATCTCAGCGGTGTCACTGCCCTTCATGGGTTCGTTGCTTTTACGGCAGGGATATTCATTAATCCACTTGATCTCCTGGTCTTCAGCTGTCTCACCTTCCGCTGATCCTCGACCGCTTGAGTGTGACTGATTGCATACGTCCCTCTTGTTCAACAAGATGTTGGGCCGCTTCATCTCCTGCAGAGAGAGATCACTTTGCATTTGGCTGTTGGATCTACCCAATGAGCCTGTGCCATGGTTCAAGGCTGTGGCAATGGCAGCAGCCTTTTTGATTGCGACTTCTTTGATCTTGTACTTGAGCACCAAGCTCACAAAAATGACAAGGACAAGAAGGAACATAATTAGCGAGACACTCAAACTAAGCATATGAGTATCAAGAGGCACCCCCGTAAGAGCCTCTGCTGAACTGGAGATATTGACAAGAACCACACAAGTGGTCGTCCTGGAGCCCAATCTGGGACTACCAGCAGACACTAACAGCTCCACCATGTCGTCACTAGCGTGTCCTCTCCTGCGAAATACAGGACCTGACACAAAGATGGCACCGATTGTTTTATTTACTGAAAAAAATGGGGATGAATTCACAAGCGAGTACTCCACCAGCCCATCCACCCCTCCATCATGATCCATTGCCATTACATAACCAACTGTTTCTCCTGGCTTGATGTTTTCAGGCAGGAGAAAGTGGTACTGCTTCTGGGTGAAAACCGGACTGAACTCATCCACTCCCTTGATGGCCACGTGCACCCTCACTGTAGCTGCTTTGTTGCCTCGGTCTCTGGCCTCAACTACAAAGCAGTACTCATTTTCGCGTTCGAAATCAAAGGTCTGTCTCGTGTGAATGTCGCCTGTTAGGGGGTCAATCGCAAAAGCCTCCTTCCTCTCAGGGCTGCCACTGCCGTAGACCATGTAACAGGAGGACATAATTGAGTAGGTGAGCTGCCCGTAGATGCCCAAGTCATGATCAACGGCATGGACTGAACAGGTGTGGGTAAATGCTGGGAGGTTCTCCGACACAGAACAGTTAATGGTAGGGAACATAAAGGATGGAGTGTTGTCATTTTCATCCAGCACTGTGATGAAGACAACAGTGAAAGCCACTTTACGATCTTCAGACGATACACCACCATCAGACGCTCGGATAGTGAGCGTGTACTTTGAGTCTTCCTCATAGTCAAGAGAGCGGTTGACAACCAAAAGGCCGGACTGAGGGTCGAGCTTGAGGTGCCCTTTGATGTTTCCAGATATAATGTCGTAATGCAGCAGTCCATTGGTTCCCAGGTCAGGATCGTGAGCATGGACCTGGACCAGACCACTACCTACTTGGCTGTTTTCACTCACATGCACATGATATTCTGTGCTGGAAAAGACCGGTGCGTTGTCGTTGCAGTCTGTCACAGTCACCATAATGACAGCAGAACTGTTCTGTGGAGGCACTCCTCGATCGGAAACAGTCAGTGTTATGGCGTAGCTCTCAGTAGTTTCTCGATCTAAACGGTTACACAGCACAAGTTTTCCCAAATTTCTCATCTGATTCTCAACCTCAATCATTTTTACTTCTAGACAGAATCGCTTCTCCTCATTTCCCCCAATGATGGCATAGACCAAATGAGTATTTTCAGGACTCCAGTCTTGGTCCTCGGCAGAGAGTGTCAGTAGGGTGGTGTCTGTGGGGGTGTCCTCTGGGATGGTGAGGGTGTAGATGTCCTGGTGGAACAAAGGCGCGTGGTCGTTAGCGTCCAGAATGAACACGTCTATAGAGGTGACAGTAGACTGCACAGGATCGCCTCCATCTCTGGCCTCAACAAGAAGATGGATCAGGTTGTTGTTTGTGATGACCTTAAGTGGCTTATTAGTGAAAACAGACCCTGCAAGCGAAAGAAATAGCTCAGTCAGACATTAAGCACAGTGCTGCGCAGTGTTGTTATCTGACAATGAATTGGAGGGAACAAAAACCTTATGGAATAAAGAAAAACTAATTACAACTGATGTAACAGTCACCAACAAATACACCAACTGTTTCTGGATTTATTGCTCTTTAGAATAAGAACTATAAACCATGTCTGCTTTTATGGCAGTATTTTGAAAGTTAAATCAAAATTACCCTTGTCATTAGACACCACAATGCAATGTAATTTCCTGTGTGACAATTCATAAATTCATTCCATGTGCAGACTTTAAGAGAAAATGTGCTTCTTAGTTGACAATAAAGTGTTTGTCCAGCCAATCACTCCACTTTACTGCCACTTTTCTCTACCTTAATGCTGAGGTTTCTGCTCTAAATCTTTATTGTTTGTTAAACATAGCTCAGAAAGTGGGAGGCATCACACCAAAATAAAAGCACCACATGCAATTCCTGGGGCTTGTTAGTCAACATTGATGCAAATTTCACTTTTCATTAGTGCTCCTCTCTACAAAGTAGGGCAAATACACTTTTGAACTTTGGGATCCAAAAATGGTAGAAGTTCATAAATGATAACTGGAGACTGGTCGATAGTGAGGAGGGTTTAGTTTGGTTTGGTTTCAGCTCTGTAGGCTGTCTTTCCTTTCTTGGTTTTACGGATTTTTAAAAGGAAGATAATAGGCTAGGCATGAGTCCTCTGAAGCACTTTATCTCACTGGCTTCTAATTGCCTTCTCTGCTGCGTCACTCTCTCCTTGCCCAAGGAGCTCGCTTGCACATCCAAGACTTCATAAAATATAAACCATGGAGAAATGTAATGCCACCAGCAGAATGAAAACTAACAGTAACCTCTGATATTGCATGCTGAGATGCTCATAGTAAAACAAAGACTCTTTCTGTGGCCTTCTCTTTGGCATGTGCCCCTTTAACATAAAAATCAGACCACTAGAAAGTCATGTCATGATACTTGAAGTAAAGCTTGAAGTAATATCTTTTACAGAATTATAGAGTATATTTTGGATACAGCTTTCTGTTCTCCAGTAATTTCCTAATCTCTTTAGTAATGGTTTACTTTCAGTTAGACATTTGCACCAGAGCTATTGGAGGATTTATTTTCCATCAGTTACAATGTTCTTACCATTGTCTGGATGGATGTAAAAGCCTTGCAAAGGAGATGAAAGCAGTCTATAGCTGATAATGCCATTGAGTCCTGAGTCTCTGTCAGTGGCAGACACAGACACAACTAGAGTGTCCGCCGAGACCAGTTCTGATAACTCCACCTTAGAGGGGAAAAAAAGTAATAATAAGTCGCATCTGCAGCACATTCATGTCACATATCCACATCCTACAAAAATAATATTTGACAAATGTTTTAGAATTGGAAAAAAGGTTTAATTACTAGTTAGTAAATCATTAAGCAATGCTTTATAATTACCATGTTTAAGAACAACCTTTGGACGGCTGAATTTACAGTATGTGGTTTGTGTCTTTTTATTGTTACACTGTACTGTGTGTCATCAGTAGACTAAATACAAATATAAGAAGTTGTAACACCATCTCTACCTGGTAGGAGACCTGGCTAAAGGCTGGAGCATTGTCATTGACATCAACCACTTGAACCTTGAACTCTCCCGACGTCTGGTGGAGAGAGTCAGACGCCCAGACTGTCAGAGTGTACTCTGTCTGCTCCTCATAGTCCAGGGCTCGCGTTAGAGTGACCACACCAGTGTACTGGTCGATAGCAAAAGGAGCATTGGCGCTACTGTTGTCCGCAAAGCTGTAGGTGATGGTTGAGCTCAGGTCTACGTCGTTTGCAGTGACCTGAGTGACCATGTATCCTGCTGGCAGATCTACAGAAAGAGATGAAAATGTCAAAATGCAAGCACAAAATGGAAAAAAGAATATACATATACTAAAGTGTTAAGAAAAGAGTAGGGGTTGGTGTTACTCTCTGCTATAAACACTGGCTCCATGGTGGGGATGGCAGGGCTGTTGTCATTGACATCCACCACTTGGACTCTCACGGTGGCAGTGCTGCTGAGTGGAGGGGTCCCCCTGTCTGCTGCCTGAAGAACCAGCCTACAATATAACATAAAGGAAACAAAAGATGGCCCTTAATGGACAGTGTACTGATGTTTCCAGGTTGGAAATTAACTTACAGTATATTCAATAATAGATATTTTTAAATATTTGTGTACAATTCAAAATGCATCTGACCGTTTTGAAAGTAAGAATTACAGAGCAATCTTAAATTTGGCTCATCATCATGATCATGAAAGAGCAGGATCACAACCAGCAGCAGAACCCATCAAATGTGCACGATGCAAGGATTGTATGCATGCTGTAAAAGATCAGGTTTTACATACTTATATGAGGGAGTGATCTCGCGGTCCAGTAAAACATTGGTAGCAAGGATCCCGCGCACAGAGTCTAAAAGGAACGCCTTGTTGTGGTTACCGGACACAATGGAGTATTCAATCTGCCCATTTGTCCCACTATCAGCATCAGTCGCAAACACCTGCATAAAAGGGAAGTATTATTGGGATACGACACAATACGCTTGCTTGATATTTCTAATGAGCACTGAGAGTATACCTGCATGATGTAGGTGTTGTGCACTTGCCCCTCCCACACAGCTGTTCTGTAGCTGCTGTGTTCGAACAGCGGTGCGTTGTCATTCATGTCCAGCAGGGTAATGGAAACTCTGCAGTGAGCTGTCTGCAGGCCGCTGTCAGCCAGCACTACCAGCTGAATCTGAGGACTCGCCTCAAAGTCCAGGGAGTTGTCTTTCAGCACACGTATCTCACCTGGATGAAACAAACAACCTCAATCTCCAAAACCACACCAGTAACAACGCATAACAGAAGATAATAGTTGTCAGATAAATCAGGAAACAATAAGTCAAAACAGCTTCTGAAATCAGATGGTATTTTCCGAATACTTTTGCAGAAAAGAAAATACATGAACACTTGTGCTATAAGTGCAAGATAAATAATGCCAGACACTCCCTGAAATACAAGGATGTAATGTACTAAGCGTGAGGAAAAGAAACGAAAGCACTGCTTTTGTTCGCAACATTTCATAACTCTTACCTGTGTGACGAACAATGGAGAAGATATGATTCTCGTTGCCACTAAATATGGTGTATGTGATTCTTTGTCGGCCGTTGGTTTGGTCACTGGCCTCCACCTTTGCAATCCAAGTGCCTTAAGAAAGAGAACGTGAAAGAGTGGATGAGGTTTTTATAGCATCAACTGAAAAACAATAGGAAGACCTGATCAAACCTACCGGCTCTACTGTTCTCCTTCACAGTAGCGTTGTACACTTTGTTTGTGAACTGTAGGCCTTCGTGTTCTCCCTTCAGATGGATAAACACAAGGCAGGTGGTGGTCAGAGCGGGTTGTGCTTGGTCTGAAACCACAACATGCAGCTTCCTCCCAGAAAAACCTGCTCTCACTCTTCTCCTCAGTGAAATCTCTCCCGACTCGCTGTTTATATCAAACAAATTGTCTTCGTCATGCAGCACAAACTGTACGGTCCCGTTCTCGCCCTGGTCGGCGTCTGTTGCCATGACCGTGGTCACTATCTGGTTTGGTAAAGTCCTCATAGAAACCCACGCATTAATGGGATTCAGGTCACAGACTGGCACGTTGTCATTCACGTCCTCCACCTGTATGGTCACAGATGCTACGGAGCTCAGTGGTCCTTGAGAGCAGCCATCGGTTGCGACTGCTCTCAGGGTGTACTGAGCCCTTCGCTCTCTGTCCAGGGCCCTGGTGGTGCGGATCATTCCTGTGAAAGCGTCCACCGAGAAGACTCCCTGGCTGCTGTCTTCCGTCAGGGAGTAGGTTATGTCCCCGTTTGGTCCCTCATCAGGATCAAAGGCATTAACATGTAGGACCTCAGCTCCAGCAGGTAGGCTTTCACTGATAGAGGCATGGTAGCTTTTACGGGTGAAGGAGGGGATGTTATCGTTCTGGTCCAGCACCACCAGTTGAAGCTGGGTGGAGGAGCTGAGTTGGGTGGGGCCATAGTCACGAGCCTGTATGATGATAGAATAATTCTGCCTTTCTTCGCGGTCAAGGACCTGCGTGGTGCTGACGGCACCTGTGTGACTGTTTATGGTGAAGCGACCTCTGTAGTCCTCACCTAAAGACGATCAGAGACGCAGTGTCAACCAGTGGACAGATATTAGAGAATGCACGAGGATAACCACTTTATTAACGACTGGTTTAAACAACTGTCCTAACATAGCTGAGATCTCAAAACATTGCTTTGACAAAACACAGAAAAGCAAGCAGACGTTTAAAGCCCTTCTAAACCAATTTATGGGAAAGTAAAACTAATCCTAAAACACCTCAGACAACTTTCCACCCACGGCATGGTGGCAACACATTTCACATGTCAAAGCTGGACCAGGGAGCCTGTCTCTGGACGTCTTTTTCACACGACTTGATATGAAGAGCACTACCCATGACATGATCCTTACCTACTATGGAGTAGTGGATGGTTCCATTTTCTCCGTGATCCGGATCAGAGGCCTGAGAGTTGTGAATCACCCCAGGAGGTAGGTTTTCGGGCAGGCTGACCTGGAAGGACGCCTGCATGAACTCTGGAGGGTTGTCATTGTCGTCCAGCACAGAGCACAGCACGGCGGCTGTGCCCGAAAGAGGCCGTGTGCTGCTGTCACGAGCCTGGACTGAGAACAAGAATTGAGATGAAATTACACTTACACTCACCGACCCACTGCCAAAAGATTCTGATTAAAATAAATGTTGGTTCCCATTTGAGATTAGTAGTCTAACGTCTTGTTATACAGGTATGAAATGTTTGAAAGAATAAAAACAGTTTTTATTGGTTGAAAATATGGCACGGTTCCCATTACACTGTAAGTTTACTTTTAGCATTTTTCTTATTTTTTGGGTAACTCATAATAAAGACATTTACAAATGCAAACACAGGACATTTTCAGGAGAGAGAGACAGGAGTAATGACTCATAGAAAGATTCTATGTTAAACATGGAGATGTTGAAGTATCGGGGTGTTCTGATCATTCCTTGGTAAGAAAATAAGAAACCTGAGAGTAAAACTTTTTCACCACAGTCATTTGAATTTAGCATTGGGGCAACAATGCAAAACAACAATCGTAGAGCCAACCAGTGCTGAATATATAACAAAAACATTTGCATATATTATACTTTTGCTTACTGACTTTAATTCTGCTGACAAAGAAAAGCTCTGTAGCAGAACAGACGCGAACGGAAAACACATCCTGACAACATAACGTATACCACAACAGATTTTAATACTTGCTGAAAAGAACTTGGGATTTTCTTTCTTTCCATACTCATCTGCAGCACACAGCCCACATACATGTTATTTTCCAATAGGCTCCATTTGAATCTGGCACAACATCAAAACATTTAGGCGTTGTTGTTATTAGATTTTGTTATTAGATGTAATTGTTACACTTAGACTGCTGACTGTACAAATATTAGGATAAAACATCTGAAAACAGTTTATCCCTAAACATAAATGCTGAATAGTTTGAATGTAATTACTGTGCGTGCCCATAAGTTAGTGAACGCAGAGACTTCAAAAGGCTGAGGGCGCAGTCAGAGGAGGTTAGATATACTGCACCTCAGCTCAGTAAAAGTCTGATGTTTCCTTTACATAAATCAATCTGCTGAACAATATCGCCTTCATACAGAAAGCAGGCTTTGAGTTTTTTATGATTTTGGCTGTGAAGCGCGACATGAGAGGAGTTAGAAAGGAACGTCTGTGTTTCACTGAGACTGTAAAAGACAGTTTTATATGTTTTATTTAAACAATTTTTGATGTCTTTAGATGTAAGATATTTTTATAACCCTCCGACGGGACGACCTGAGCCAAGCGTGGAGCGCTGAACAGTGAATCACAGACTTTTAAATTGTAGACTGTGCTTTTATCTTGTCACTTCAAAGTGATTTCAGCCTAAGAACCTCTTCATCAAAACCGTCCCTCGAGAAAATCTGATCACAGCCATTTATTATTCAAGTCTAACTGGTCAATATGCGTCTACACTCCGAACAGCATGTTTTCTTACCTCTGAGCGTGTAATGTTGGTGCTGCTCTCGGTCTAGGTAGGACGTGGTGGTAATCAGACCAGTATAAGGGCTGATGCTGAAGAGCTCGTATCCAGGGCCCGGCAACAGACTGTACCACACCACAGCATTCTCCTCTGAGGGACAAGCACCAGAGGTTAATATAAACACTACAGCATTAATAGTGTTAACATTACATTTTTTATTTTAACCTTTTTAAATAGCTCTATAGGGTGTGACATGGCGAATGCACTACAACCATCAGGCTACCAGTGCACCACTCCTATGATAATATTAATAATAATAAGAAGAAGAAGAAGAAGAAGAATACAAGGTGTACAAATGCAAATCACTCTATGATATGTGGTGAGATGTGGCGATCAACACAAAGCACACAAAGTGTATCTGCTTCTTCCAAACCCCAAGGTCAAAAATTCAGCAGAACAAATGAACATTTGCTCAGCAAAGTGAAAGTAACGTGCGGTTAGCTGTCGCACTCAGTGATACTGCACATATCCTCTGACTGACTCCAGCACATGGAAACTGGATACAGAGACCAGTCTAGCAACAAAACAATGGTCATCTTTGGGAATCAATGGTGGAAAATCAGCACAAATGATAATCAAATAAGACTGGTGGGAGAGCTGGCTGCGCCGCCAGACGAGGTGATTCGAGGAGGCAGATGAAAACACGGCGCCTATTGGCACAGATGGTTTGGATTAGGGAAATCATTATGAGACGGGACCTTTCAAATCTCTCAAAGGAGCTGTGTGCTTGCTGTTCTTGGACAATTCTCACCCCCAAGAATGTTAGTTCATATCAAGCCGCCCCCCTGTACAGATCTTCCTACCCCACGTTCTCCACCTCATGTATTTAAAAGGAGTCGTAGTGTCAACACGACGAGACGAAATGGGATTTGGGAGGCCCCGTGCACAATGTGTTAAAATAAACAGGACTGATGTGCAGATTTGTGAATATGATTAGGGGTCAGATGAATGAAATTTGCTGGGATGAACAGTGAAGGAAGCGCATGAAAAAGACTCAATTGAAAAAACACATGAGAAAAAAAAGGTCAGGGGTTGGTTTCAATTAAACTGCTAATGGCGTGAAGCAAAACAGACGTTAACCTTGATTCACTGCAGCGCTGACGTTTAACCAAAACACGGCCGGGTGAGCTGCTACTCAACTGTAGTTTGTCATGTGGTGCTATACTTAAAAATAATACTTACATCACTGCTCAAACAGTAGACGTTGATTTTTTAATTCTATGTTTAATTATTATAACAGCTTTGAGAGCTGCCCACAGCATCATTATTTTACATGAGAGACTTTTCCTATTGCTTTTTTTTCTTTATTATATGTCTACTGACTAATTGGCAGGTACATACTAGTGCTGCCATCTAGGTACCCTGAAGGCATCCTACCTCCATATCCATAAACATGAATGCTGCCAGAAAGTAAATGCTGTTTATCCATTCATTTCCAAATAATAATAATAAATTAACAAGTAAACTGCAACTTGCTGGTGAACAGTGAATATTCATACGCCAAACAATGATAAGAAGCAAAGCACTTTTACCTGAATCCTTATCAGTAGCAGTGACCCTGACCACTGGTTCTCCAGGGTCTCGATTCTCTGCCACGTTGGCGTTGTAGATGCTCTGAGTGAAGACAGGCGCCTGGTCGTTCACATCCCCCACCTCCACTGTCAGAGTCTGGGTGGAGGAGAGTGACGGCAAGCCGTGGTCCACAGCACGCACAGTCAGACGGTGGAAACGCTGTGTCTCATAGTCCAGCGGGGCCGCAAGAAACAAGAGGCCTAAAGAAGATGGCAGAATATGACCAGAAAGCACATTCTATGTATGTTTATATGCTGTGTTTGCTTCTTCTTGTAGATTGGCCCTGGAACGTCTATAAATAATTTATTTATTTACACTTTATTTTAGTGTATTTTTGTATAAATTATTTTTATAAGAAAACATACATAAACATTTTGCAGCCTAAATAATTCCATGCGCTTAAAGCTTTCGATAAAACATAATGAATTACATCTCACCTGTTTTCTCCTCCAGTGTGAAAAATCCTCTCTTGTTTCCAGCTATGATGGTGTAGGAAACCACGCCATTTTCACCTTGATCTCCATCTATGGCCACAAAATGATGCAGCAGACTTCCCACTTCAGCGTCCTCCATCACCTGAACTGTGTCCACTGATACAAACACCGGGCGGTTATCATTGACGTCCAGTAGGAAGACCTGCGCTGTCACTGAGGTCTGTTTACGCTCCTCTTTCCTCCTCGCCTGGTCCGTGGCTGTTACCGTGAAGGCAAAGCTAGAGGTGGTCTCGTGGTCTAAAGGTGCTGCTACAGTTAAACTCCCGGTGTAAGGGTTGATCTGGAACGGGACTCGTGATAAAGACCCGCTGAGGTCGGTGTCAAAGGTCAGAGAGTAGTGGAGGGCACTATTAGGAAAGGTCCCATCAGCGTCTCTGGCATGAAAAGCAAACACCTGTGATCCCACTGCAGCATCCTCTCTGAGTCCAAACGTCACCAGTTTGTCAGGGAACCAGGGTGTGTGGTCGTTTACATCCTCCACCATCACACTCACCAGTACAGACACGTTTACTCCAAGAGCGAGGCCGACGTCCTCAGCTTGCACCATGAGGAAATAGTGCATGGCCGACTCATAGTCCAGCGGCTGGTTGATGTATATGTCACCGGAAATGCTGTCGATGCCAAAGTGAATGTTCCCATCACCTTCTGAGATTGAATAATGGAATTTCCCTCGGCCCGAGACACCGGCAGAGCCGATAACAGATGCTGGTTCTGTGTCCTCTCTCACTACAAAGCGTCTCACTATTTGCTGATCAGCATGGCCGTACAGAGCTTCTAGTCCATGAACCTGCAGGTGAAACACACCGAGCCCATTATGCTACTGTTCATTTGTTTGTTTGCACAGCAAAGTCAGAAATACTTCTCCAACATGAAAACTAACCTTTTCCATCAACACACCTCATCAAGTCATCTAAATCAACATCGTTGCATAAAGTCTTTTACAAAAGGAAAATAAATGTCTCCCTCTGGTGCCAGACTAGAAATTCTACACATAATAACAAAAGAAACACAGGGTGCAGAGGAGTCAATGCTGTACCTGAACATGGACGACTGCTGTGTCCTCCTGAGGGGTGGCTCCGTTGTCCCTGGCGGTTACTTTGACAGTGTAATACGGTTCAGTGTTGTGGGCAAAAAGCTCAGTGGTTCGGATGTCTCCAGTTTTACTGTCAATCTCAAAGTGTCCAAGCTCATCATCCTCTAGTTTGAGGACATACGTGAATAAAATGAGTGAGTGAGTGAATGTCACATGACAGTAAACCATGAAAAAACATATCTCACCTGAGAGCAATGAGAACGTAACCGTTCCATTTTCTCCTGCATCCAGATCTTTGGCAAACATGTTTGTTACCAAGGTGCCTGACGGTAGAGCGGACCATATCTGTGATACAGAGAAGCCCACTGGATATTATTATGACAACCATCAACCACTCTGCACAATGTCAAGAAATATACAGTATATAGTATACTCATATATATCTATATTTTGCCTTTATTTAAACTAATGGGGTTCTAACTGCAGATAGCCAAGAATACATTTATTTTCATGCTGTTAACACAGAGTGTTAAAAGCGCAGAAACCACAAGGACTTTCATAAACAAACCAACATTTCTGTGGAGAACTCATTCCCACCTGCACATTGAGCTCTTTGCTGGCAGGCAGGTGTGTAAACCGAGGCGCATTATCGTTGACGTCAGTGACCAGGATGTGAACGGTGGCGGTGGCGTTGAGACGAGGGTGACCCTGATCTGTAACCATCACCTTCAGGCTGTGTTGACTGTGCTGCTCCCGGTCCAGCGCCACCCAGTTGATGATTTCACCTGGATAAGTGGTGCAGAACAGACGCAGAGCGGTGAGCTGCTCTGTAGGCGCTACCACACGATGACTAGAACACGACACTATTGACATGAACCCTTTCACCTGTTTTAGTGTTAATGCGAAAGAATTTTCCATCTGAGAGCAAGATATAGGACAGCTGGGCGTTTTTCCCAGAATCCTTATCGACAGCCTTGACTGTTCCCACCAGGCCTTGAGGCGATGACCCCTCTGACACGGTGAAGTAGTAAACCTCCCTGCTGAATTCTGGGGCGTTGTCATTAATGTCCAGCACCAGCACTACCACTGTGGCTGTAGCAGTGATGTTGGCGAGCGAGGCTTCGCCGGCTGTGGCCAACACTCGAAAGCGATACATGGATTCTGTCTCGTAGTCAAGGTTGTGGGAAAGATATAACCACCCCGTCTTTGAGTGAACCCGAAACGGAGCAGGAGGGAAGCCGTCTTCTGCCTGCAACGAGTACGTAAGGCCGGAGTGCGACGTGTGAGCGCCTCTGCTCCGGTGTGCCCGCACCTGGATGACACGAGAATCTTTCCGGTATCCTTCGCCCATCTCCACCTGGTAAACTAAAGTCTCGAAGGCCAGGCTGTCTTCAGCAGTGCTGAGGTCTACGTTGATTGTGAGAGTCAGGGTGGAGCTCAGGGAAAGTTCTCCTTGGTCTTTAGACACGATTTCCAGGCTGTACCTCTGCTGATGATCCACCTGTAAACTCTGGTTTAACATAACTGTCCCAAGGTTGGGGTCAACAACAAAAGTGCCATTTCTGCTACTCCTAAGGAAATACTGCACCCTCCCGTTGGCGCCACTGTCACAGTCGTGCGCATGAGCAATGAACAACACTGTTCCAGGGGGAGTGCTTTGGGAAACTGTGATGGTGTCACTGAGTTTGGGGAAGACAGGAGCGTTGTCGTTGATGTCAGCTATAGTGATGTTGACCCAGGTGGTGCTGTAAACAGGAGAGGTGTCAACGTAGGACTGAAGAACCAACAGAGCATATGGCTGTGACTCGTGGTCCAGGGGTTTGACGTTGCTGATCAGGCCGGACTTCGGATGGACTGAAAACAAACCCTGAGGGTCTCCGGAGGAGATCCGGTAGGACACAGATTCCCCAGAGTCTGTGAAGACAAAAAGAGTTGAGCATTTGTCCAAGCAGAGAGATACGATTCTGGCCTCTGTCCCCAAACAATTCAGGTTTGCAACTGGTGTTTCAGTGTGACATTGTGCAGGGATGTAAGGGTAAAAAAACACAGAGAAAAAATAGTTTTCTATGTTCATAGTTTCTCCTGTAAGATCTACATAACATCTGTATTTCTTGTGTTTCGATATAAATTCATGGTCACGTGGGGGAAAATCATGTTGTAAACAATGCAAAACACACACTAGCTCAACACACACACACAAACACACAATAAGCAGCATTAAGTAATTACAGGACAGGTCTGAAGATCCCATTAATCCTCTCTAAGTGTTTGTTGCAATCCAACACTAAGTACAACACACTGAGAGGAGCCGGGAGCTTAACGGTGCCTGACCCCGGTCAGAAAGACCTAATTCTGTTGTTTGCATTTTAAGTTGAAGCTTTAATCTTTTAATTGATTAGACAACCCTGAATGACTGTCTACTGTAGTGGAGAGCTTCACGTACTGAAGGGAGGCATTTGCACATAACAAGTGGACTATGGAGGGGTAATCCAGATGCAGAATAGTTTACGTTAGACGAGTACGAGCTGATGTACCTCCTATACTTCAAATCATATTTGTGGTCATACTGTTGAATAGGAAATCTTTGTCACTTTTACCTGCAAACACATCAGATAAATACACATTGCTGTTCCAAACAGCATAACGACGCACATTTTTTTTTACACTGACGTGTATACATTTACTGATGCATGTTAGACCACATCACATATGATGTCTAAGGAAACTAAGAAACACCCTCCAGTTGTCCCTGGGCATCTGTCTATGTGGCTAAGAAGGATTAAAGATTAACTGTAGATCTGAGAGATGACAGAGGTTGCTCAATTGTTTTTGTCACAATCACCTGTCAGTTTCAGTCCTGCTTAAATCTAACAATTAAATCCAGGAGTAATTTAAGTTAACTTTGTTTCTTTACTGGACACTCAACAAACAAGAATCCACTTTAACTGATCTACTTTATTTCTACTTGAATTGACCGCTGAATATTCCTTGTTTACTACATAGAGAACAAACTTTAACCTGACTGAGGTCACAGCTTCACCACAAATGCAGTTAGACATTGAAGAAACTTACATGAGAAGAATCGTGTTGTTTTGCATACAGGACCTAATAAAATATCTAATTAAGTATATTTTAATGGTTCTTAGAGGGTGGTGGTGGTGGAGCGGGTAACTAAGATGTATTTAAATAAAGAGTATGACCTTTATCATAGAGTATATATGATATAATTGATTACATATGAAACTGTTTACTGTGATTACCTTTACACCCATCAAAGGTAACATCAGTCCTACCAGATGTCACTCAGCTGCTCTCGGACCAGTAAAATGTACACTGACCTGCTGGGTTTACAGCCTCCACTGACCCCACTGAAGTCCCTGGAGGTGCATCCTCAGGTACTAAAAAAGTATAGCGGGACCTCTGGAACACGGCTGGAGCCTGAGTGTTGTGTAAAACGTTGATGGTGACCTCGGCGGGTCTGGCTGAGGTCAAGCCCTCGCCATCCTGCGCTGTTATTAGAAGCTTCACACTGGCTGCACCCAGGTGGGCCAGAGAGGAGGTCAAGAGGAGCATTCCTGCACAGAGAAAATGACACGTTACCTTTTAGTTACAAGCTTTGAAGCTGTGTGTGTGCGTGTGTGTTAATGTAAAATTATTATTTAAGAAAATATTTAAAATTTTTCAGTTACGCTGATCATTAGTGGAAAGTGAAGATTATAATAGGACACATACAACAGACAGAC